>CM027878.1:36499695-36949380 GCA_016097615.1 Eucalyptus dawsonii | reverse complement strand
CCAGAAGCTATTAAATGTACAATATTTCAATGCTGTGGTTTTCTCTCCAAAAGTCCCATGGAAGTTTCGACCATGGAAAATGACAAGTCTTTAGTGTGAAGGTGATTGTAATAATCTCCACACTTGTTTTCTTAAGATAGCCTTGTTAAACTTAATTAAGTCTTTAAAGCCAAGACCCCCTTCATCTTTTCTCGGACTTCAAAACTTCCCATTTCTTCCAATACATACCTTTTTTAGAATCATTTTGTTTCCACCTCAAGGCTGTAATCCTTTGTTCAATGGCTTTGCATATTGATATTGGGATTTTGAAAATAGACATGGCATATTGGGGAAGAGCCTATACCACAGCTTTGATCAATACTTCTTTGCCAGCTTTAGACAATAATTTTTCTTTCCATCCTCAAGCTTCATGTTCACTCTTGCAAGAATCCATGAAAACATCTCCTTTTTGTTTGTCCCTAATTAGATGGAATCCCCAAGTACTTCCCTATTTTGTCGATAATAGGCACATGTAACTCATATGCCATATTCCTTTTCAAACTCAGAGGGCAACCCTTACTAAAAAAACACTCCTAATTTGTTTAAATTGATAGCTTGACCGGTAGCATAGCAATATTGATTCAGAATGTTTGCCACATTTTGACATTCTCTGATTGTCCCATCCAGAAAAAGTATAGCGTCGTCTACAAATAATAGATGAGACAGGGTGGGACAATACCTGTTCAATTTTATTCCTTTGATGCTTCCATCTACTAGTGTTTTATGCATCATCCAAGAGAATGAATTTGCCATTAATATAAATAGGTACAGGGACAATGGATCTCCTTGTCTTAAACCCCGTGTGGGATGGAAATATCTCGGTATGATTGCCATTGATTTTGACACTAAAGGACACCGTGGAGACACAATGCATCACAAGCTCAATCCATTTTTCACCAAATCCCATCTTCCTCATACTCATTGTTGAGAAATCACATTCAACCCTATCATAAGCCTTTTGCATATCCATTTAGAGCTCCTGAATTTCTTTTTGCGATCTCTAATCCTTAGCTGATGCAAAACCTCTCCGAACAATAAATATATTGTCTTGTATTTGTTGTTCTTTAACAAACGCGCTTTGTTCAAGTAGCTATTAGCTCTTGAAGCCATGGTTTCAGTCTATTAGCTAGCACTTTAGAGATAATTTTATAGCTGAAATTACATAGACTGATTGGCCTAAACTGACAAATACTTTCTGGATTTTTCACTTTTGGAATAAGGGGATTAAATTTACCTGATTCAAAGAAGTTTCTAACCAGATTGAACACTTCCAGCTTAATCTCTTCCCAATAAAATTGATAAAATTGTCCATTAAGGTCATTCGGACCGTGGGCTTTGAGTTTACCTACGGAACACCGCTTCTTTGACCTCTTCCATTGAAATAAGAGCCAACAAGCTTTCATTCATTTCTGTGAACTATAGATGGGCATATGTGTCGCGACCTTTTTTTCGGCACCCGCAATTGGGTACGGGCGCCAAGGAGGCTAATGGCTCGGCTGAAATTAATTATGCCCGCACTCTCCCAAGTCCACCAATTCACGACTTAATGGTTCAAGTTTTTAACCCGTAAGTTGATTTTAAAATGGAGTCGCCACTAATCAATTTGGGGTGGGTTGATTAGAAACCCAAGTGAAGTATCTGGAGAAATACTCACTCTCGCGCAACCTGAGAAATTAGGATCGGGGACTTGATTACATTAGTTAATCACAATTGCCCTTTCGTACCTAATCTTGTTTAAACCCATGGTTTTTGGATGTTCGAGGATTTTCCATGCATTTTTGGGAGGAAAAACATTTTTTGAGTCATTTTCTAATTTTTTGGACACAAAAGGGATTTTTGGTATTTTTTTTGGAAAAATACAAGTCTTTTTGGCTTTTTCTGAATTTTTTTGGCTTTTTCATGAATTTTTGGCTTTTTTGGATTTTTGGCATTTTTTGGAAAATATGAAATTTTTTTGATTTTTTTGATTTTTGAAAATAAAATATTTTTTTAAATATTTTTAATATTTTTGGAAAATAAATTATTTTTTATTTTTTTCGATTTTTTTAGAAAATAAAACATTTTTCAACATTTTTTTAAATATTTTTCGATTTTCTGAAATTCAAACATTTCTTAATATTTTTTGAAAATAAATTATTTATTAATTATTTATTAAAATATTATTTAATATTGAAATAATATAAAAAATTGACCCGGTCGGATCCAGGTTAGTCCAACCCGGCCAACGATTCGAATGAGGATGGGCCGCTGAAAAATTCAACTTAGATTTTTTCCTTTTTTTCTTTTTAATTTTACTAAAAACGTACTGTAACGGCTGGGGGCGCTCGCCCGCCCGACAACTAGATCCGCGGGTCACTCCTCCGGCTTCGCTGGACCCGATTTCCGCTCCCGGGATTTACGGAATCCCTACCCGGCTCGATCCGGTCCGACCCGACAACCCGGGGTCGCGACTGAAAATCGGGAACCCTAGGGTTTCCGAATCGTGGCGCCGAGGTGGGAGAGGGCCGACACCGGCAGGATGACGGCGCGCACGCGGCGACGGCGACGTAGCAACGATTGGACTACGGAGGGAGAGATGACGGCGTAGGGTTTCACGACGACGACGCGCGGCTACTAGATTCTCGGGAGGGAGGCGGAGCAATAGCGATGGACACGGATGAGCACGGCTGTTACCCGTCCGCAACGAGGGTACGGCAAGGCGGCCGTGCGGACGACGGCAGCCCTTAGATCCGACGGCTCGGGCGATGTTGCGGCGGGATTCGGCAGCAGCGGCGTGGGGACCTCTTCTTTCGCCCCTCTTCGTGGATCCAACTTCTTCACCTCCTTCGACCTCGTTTCTCTCACTCCGGTCGATCCGAGCCTCCATTGGCCGGATCGACCTCCACGGACTCGCTTGTCGACGGCCTCCCCCAGTCTCTCTGGGAGGTCGGCCTAACTCGCGACCCGATTTCTCTCTCGCTTGCCTTCCTCTCGCTCGCTCTTCAACCTCCTCCGAAGTCTCTCAGGAGGGAGTTTCCAAGCTCGCGATCTTCTGGCGTCCTGTCTCAATGACGGAAATGCTCCACTATTTATAGGCGAGGAGGTCCGGTCGACGGAGAGGCTCGGCCGCCGGTCTTTGGCTTGCCGACCGGACCCCTGTGGCCGAACTGGCGTCCCATCTGAGCTCATCCAGCGAAGCATGCTCAGCAATGATGGTGTTCGCGATCTTATCTTCTTCAGCCGACGTCGGCCTACTCCCATCGGCCGTAGGCCGTCCTTCGCGTGCGTCGTCGTCTTCTGTGCGCGTGAAGTACAGAGGTGGAGAAGGAAGGCGCAAGGAAGAAGAAGAAGGAAGAAGAAGGAAGAGAGGGCCACAAAGAAAAGAAAACTGGGCTTGGGCCAAGAAAAGAGAAAAAGAGGGGGGCTGCCAATTTTTTGCTTTTTCTTTGTTTTGTTTGTTTTTGGTTTTTTTTAATTATCTTATTTATCCGAAATGACAAAATAAAATAAAAACTTAATAAAATAAAATTAACCTAATTAAAATTGAGGTGTCAACAACTGCCCCTCTTTGAAGGTGAGCTCGTAGAGGTTACATTCAAAGATAGACTGACGCCTCAATTTTATCCATGCATGCGTAGTAGATTATATTTTATTTGGGACCTATTATTCTATGCGGATAAAGAGCAATATACTAAGACAAATAAGAAGATACCTGTAGTTACTTACCGGGAATGAGTGAGATAGGGTGTGAACCCCGAGTTTTGGCAAGTATCAAGGCACCATCTTACTCTGGTGATATAAGGAGGTTGTTTTTCCGTGGCTCGAACCATTCTTCGGTCACCGTTAAAACAATCAATAATTTTTCTAGACCCAAACCTTTCTTCGGTCACCTTGACCGGAGACTACTCCTCCAAGACCCAACCATTCTTCGGTCGCCTGTTTAAAACAATCAATGGTTTGTCTAGGACCCAACCTTTCTGGTCGCTTGACGAAGACTCGTTCTTCTAGGACCCGAACCATTCTTCGGTCACTGTTGAGAATGGGTTGTCTCGGACCAACCATTCTTCGGTACCGTGACGGAAATTACTTTCCGGGACCCGAACCATTCTTCGGTCGCTGTTTAAAACAATCAATGGTTTGTCTAGGACCCGAACCATTCTTCGTCGCTGCTTAAAACAATCAATGGTTTGTCTAGGACCCAACCTTTCTCGGTCGCCTTGACGAAGACTGCTCCTCTAGGACTTAAACCATTCTTCGATCGTGGAGTATCGGTGGTTTGTCTCGGACCAACCATTCTTCGGTTGCCGTGACGGGAAATTGCTTCTCCAGACCCGAACCATTCTTCGGTCGCCTGTTAAAACAATCCATGATTTGTCTAGACCCGAACCTTTCTTCTGTCGCCTTGACGGGAGATGCACCGACTTTTCTCGGGGCATCTCTTTTGTGGGTGCCTCGATTTGTATCGAGGACACTAGTTGGTACCCGACCTTTCTCTGAGATGCGCCGACCTTTCTCGGGCATCATATTTGTTGGGGTGTCGACTCTATCAAAGACACTGGGTTGGAACCCGACCTTTCTCGGGATGCACCGACCTTTCTCGTGGCATCGATTTGTGGGCGTTTGACTTCGTCGAAGACGCCAGGTTGAACCCGACTTTATCGAGAGGATGCGCCGACCTTTCTCGTGGCATCGATTTTTGGAAGATACCTGGGATATTCATGAAGGTCCTTTTGATAATTGGGAATATCGAGGCGTACTCGCATATTCGTGAAGGTCTCCCACCTCTTGGCAATTGGGAATATCGAGGGACGTACTCGCATATTCGTGAAGGTCTCTCACCTCCCGCATAGGAATATTGAGGACATACTTGAGATATTTGTGAAGGTCTCTCACCTCTTGGTAATTGGGAATATCGAGGGCGCACCGAGATATTCGTGAAGGTCTCTCCCTCCCGGTAATTGGGAATATCAAGGGCGTATTCGAGATATTCGTGAAGGTCTCTCACCTCCTGTAATTGGGAATATCGAGGACGCCCCGAATATTCGTGAAGGTCTCTCATCTCCCCGGTGTGGGGAATATCGAGGACGTACGAGATATTCGTGAAGGTCTCTCACCTCCTAGTAGTTGGGAATATCGAGGACGACACAGGATATTCATGAAGGTCTTCTCACCTCCTGGTAATTGGGAATATCGAGGGCGCCTAGGATATTCATGAAGGTCTCTCACCTCCCGGTAATTGGAATATTGAGGACTGTACTGAGATATTCGTGAAGGTCTCTCACCTCCCGGTATTGGGAATATCGAGGGCGTACTGAGATATTCGTGAAGGTCTCTCACCTCCCTGTTGGGAATATCGAGGGTGTACCGAGATATTCATGAAGGTCTCTCACCTCCCGTAATTGGGAATATCGAGGACGTGCCCGAATATTCGTGAAGGTCTCACGTCCCGGTGTGGGAATATCGAGACGTAACGAGATATTCGTGAAGGTCTCTGTCACTTGGTAGTTGGGAATATCGAGACGTACCTGGGATATTCATGGGTCTCTCACCTCCTGGTAATTGGAATATCGAGGACGATTCAGGATATTCATGAAGGTCTCTCACCTCTCGGTAATTGGGAATATCGAGGGCGTACCGGGATATTCATGAAGGTCTCTCACCTCCTAGTAATTGGGAATATCGAGGACGATTCGAGATATTCATGAAGGTCTCTTACCTCCTGGTAAAGGGAATATCGAGGACGACCGAGATATTCGTGAAGGTTTTCACCTCCCGGCAATTGGGAATATCGAGGACGTGCTCGAGATATTCATGAAGGCTCTCACCCTCCGGTATGGGGAATATCGAGCACGTGCCTTGGATATTCATGAAGGTCTCTCACCTCATGGTATTATAAACTTGAATGTGGCACGAGGTTTACCTGGATGGTTGCAGGCACTCAAAAAGGTTAGAGCACCTAGGTAGCTGCAGTGTACAAAGCACTCGGAATACTCGGATGAACACAAGTATTTAATGATATGATCCGGGACCACTCAGCTGGTCCAAGTGCTGAAAAGCGTACTCGGATAGGCGTAGACGCACAAAGCGTGGAAATGCTTGAACAACCGTTATTTGGGGACGACTGCGGGCTGAGTGTCATGAAAAGGAAATACCTGGACAACGATGGGTACTTAACGATATGGGGATACCTAAACAAGAAGAGGTATTCAATAATAAACGTATACTTGGTTAGTCACAAGTATCAATACTGGGGACAACTCAACAAGGTTGAGTGTCGGGAAAGGAGTATCCAATGGCCACTCAAAGACAAGGGGATACTTAGACAATTGCAAGCACCCAAACTCAAGGGACGACTCGAATAGGTCGAGTGTCAAGAAGAGAGTATGCTATTTGCACAATATGCACACATGATTGTATACGCTATGAGTTCAAATGAGATTCATGCATGATAATTTTGTCGGTTTTGCATCTTTTGATTTCCATTAGGGAAGATTTTGAGAGACAACATTCATTTAGAATGTAGATGTCTTAAGCATGCCAAATGAGGGACTTTTAGTCTGAAAGGACTTTTCACTCACTCTCATGGAAAAGGCTATCCTGACCATTGATGCAGGATTTATAAGGACCACACTATCTCACCGTCATCATGTCAACAGGGGTCCGAGTATTCTCGCAAACAGTACGATTTTACCAATGTGAGAGGTCTTTGTTGAAACTGTGATGAAATCTTGGCCAATGGCTCATCGAAGAGGACCATCAAGGTCAAGGCTTATGAACGGAGTGTCGCACGATTGTCTCCGGGTTTGCAAGTCAAGAATCCTGCGAAAAGAGATAGAGTAATCTTGCTCGTACTTCTTCGAGCGATGCTTATGTACACATGAAATCCTACGTTAATTGAAGTGCCCCTAGTCTGAAGAGACTTTTACAATGGGATGCAATGTAGGCTGGACTTATGTGTAAAAGGGTGAGAGCTGGTGATTGCCTTGGCATTTGTCATCAGCCTTTCTTCTCACTATCAGATGGAGGCTCTATCAATTGAACAGCACTTCGAATACAATTGACTGTATTTGCTGGGGGCATTGGCCTTGCTTTTACCAGCACACCGCTTTTTCATGCCCCTATTTCTCATCTTAATTTTTCATTCATGGGCATTGACCTTGCTTTTACCAAGTATTGCTATTTTATGCCCAGTTTTTGTTCATGTTGCTTGAGGAACTGATCTTGACAAGTTCAAGCAAATGCCTTTGCTAGACTATGGAGTCTTCATCTTTTGTTGGCACTTCGATGTGGCTTCTACTTTGCCTCCATGTGAGGGTGAATTTGCAAACTCAATTGAGTTGTACAATGGATACAAGTGCGTAAATAAAAAATTGCTCTTCACGACTCTAGGGCACTTAAATTAACGCGAGTGTTCATATGTAATAAAGACACTCAAAGATTGATGCAAGTGCGAGCAAGAAAATTTCTATCCCCTTTCTCACCTTGTGATGTTGATTTGCTTTTGACTTGCCCCAGTGTGGGGTGGTTCTTTGTCGGGAGTATATCAGAAATTTGTCAGTGTATGGGACTCAAAGTGAGCGATGGAGTGCCTCTCACTGCTTTGATCATTGTACTATTCGCGAGAGAACTCTTTACCCTGTAGTCATGGAATTTTCTGCACTCATCTCACAAGTGTATAGATGGGGGATTGTGTGTAGGATATGGCTTGCCTATCATCATTCTGATGCGCCTCATCCAACATGCTCAATCAATCTTGTATTCTTCAATCAGCTATCTATTCTAATAATTCTAAATGGAATCAATGATTTAGACAAACAAAATCATCATGCAGAATTCACCTAGAAAAATGCATGCATCATTTTAAATGTGATGGAGTTTGTACTCTCAAAACAAATGAATGGTTTTGACTCAAAAAAGACCCTATTGACAACTTTAGCTAACATAATGGTGTTTCCAAATATGTTAGATTTTGAATATCAAAAGGGTTATTCGCAAATGGGTGTCGCCTTGTCCTTATTGATTAGGGATATGACACATGAATGATCAGCCGATGATTGGGAATTTGATCGGGCATCTTTGTTTTTGCCCCTTGGCGATACTTGAGACGCCATTTTGTTTGGGAGAGCTTGTCATGCCTCTCATTGATTTGTTATCTATATTTTGGCGACAGGTGTGATCTTGCAATAGACAAGAGGGAGTGCGTTAGTCATGAATCCTTTCGAGAGTCGAATAATTGGAAGTGATACAACTTTACCCTTCACCGGTTTGCGAACAATTGGATGAACTCGAAGTGAGAGGGGGACACGAAGTCCTACGTCCCTTGCTTCGTTAGGTCAAATATTGGCTCCTGGATGGCACGTCATTTTACACGAAATCAGGTGAATTCGATGTGGGTCATTTCCACGTACTAGCTTGACCAATGTTGATTTGCCAAACCTAACCATCAAGTTTGGCTCTTGAATTCCGATGCTTCCGTCAATAGGGAAAATGTCAAAAGCGGGTTCAAATAGTGGGAGTATTGGAAACGATACCAAATCACTCTTCTCCAAAGCTTGTATTTGTTGATTTCTAAGGATATTTGAATGTTGATGATGGACTCCTTATCCTAACACAGTTCAATGTTTCCTTCGATTAGCCCTCCTCATTTGTGACCATGTATGCATGATTGTTGGTCGTTGATTCATCTTCAACGCCTTCCTTCTATGGAATTTCTTCTTATGCCTTTAACTATAGCATCATTAGCAGCATTGAGCAAAGTCATATACCTCAAGCTTCTATGGAATCTGAGATCAAAATCTCACGCCTTATGATGGCAACTACTCCTTGGAAGAACATGCGTCTCTGGTGTGAAGTTTTCTAGATTCCAAAGTCATTGTCCAAGGTGTGGCTATAGATCGCCTTGACTGTCTAGATTTTCCCCTGTTGACGTAATCACTTAAAAGGAAGAGGAGGAACTCCTTCCTTATGTTGAAGTTGATACTGTAGCATCTAGCCGTTTGGGCGCGTCGTGCGATAAGATAGTCCTTTGGCTTAGGATGGAGTTGGGCAGGAGTAAGGCATGTCATGGATGCTTCGATCTCAACTCTAGGCCTGTACCTATTACGTCTCATCTTTTGTATCCTATAAATAGAAGAGAGAGGACATCATTTCCAAATTACATTCGAGAATAAGACTTACCCTCTTTTGGTGTAGGATGATTCTTTCTATTTGCCCCGTTTTCTTTGCGCAGTTGTCTTTGAATTTGGTGAGTTCACTGCGCTTGCTTCAAATGCCCCATGTCACATTAAGTCAAAGGGGATGGGAATGATCTTCTGAGACATGAAGTGAATGAGTCAGAAAGACAAACATGGTTAAATTTATCATCTTGTTTTAACAAAAGCTTTTGGGTGATGAAGTATTTTTATTTTCAAAATACGTCTTTGGGGAGAAAAAGCATGAGGAAGCCCATTTACCAAGTATTCTCCTTAGATGATATTTTCTTTTCATGGTTGGATAACATCACCGGGCTAGTTTGGAGTACGCCTTATGCTCTTAAAACCAAATATTATAACCGTACAATAGAGTACTTAGAATGGAAAATACAACAAGTAGCACATACCAGACAAGATAAGAAACATGAAATTATAAAAACGAGTAAAACCCATGAAAACTCTGTGCAAAGGAGTGCTTTGATAGTGCTGGCCTTGAAGCTAAGCATCTTTGAATTCCTCGCCTTCGAGAGACTCGAAGTATTCGCATGCGATGACTACCTCGTTGAAGCTATGGAAGTGTAACCCATGCGCCAACAACGATGCTTGCAGGACAAAGCTTCTATGAATCGCTTCATTAACTCCTCTTAGCCAGTTGAGGGTAGGTTTGCATCATGAAAGCTCTCCACCTCCCTGCGTATGCTTGGAAATCCTCCATTGGTCTTCTTGTGAAGTGAGCTAAACTTTCACAAGGCAATCTGCCCAATCTGGTTTTGGTATCGATGCAAGAATGTGGAAGTCGCTCATTCTAATCCTTTAAGAGATAAATATTTGCCGTGATGAACCATTGCAATGCAGACCCCGTAAGAGTTTCTTGAATGCCTGAGTTGTGAATGACATCGGGCCATAGTACCGACTATTTCGCATGGAGATATTGCAAGTGGGCCACAGATTGCCAAAGCTACAGTGGTCATGCAGATCAAGTATCCACATTTCTATGGGGGTCATGATCCTACGAGGGCAAGATGAGCCGGGTATGTCTTGGCTAGGCCGCCGGTTTTCCCACCGCATATCCGTTGTAATGGTGAATTTTTCTCGTTTGTGGAAGTTGATCTCTACCGAGATTCCCATTGCTTTCTTCTTGGTCAAAATTTCCTAAATAAGGATAAAAGTATCAGTTTATCCTCATGGCCCAGTGATGTTTTCAGTACTTCGTTAGGATCGTAGTGGATAAAGACGTATGCTTCTTCTTTCGATGGGCCTTCATCTCCCAGGATAAGAGTAGGAAACTGAGTTATACGATGAATCGTCGTTCATTGTCAGAAACAACGCTGAAAGTCCTTGAGATTGTATTCTAGGGTCGGGAAGTCTTCAGTGGTTGTACTCTAGAGGATGGTGGCCTTCAAAGCTGTATTCTTGGGAATGCTCGGCTTTGGTGCAAGTGTCGCTCGGTAGATGTCGAATCGATCCGTTTAGGCGTTCTTTTCTTGGCTTTTGGTCCAGGACCTTTGAATAAGGCCCTTCGCTTTTGCTAACTTGATCTGTCAAGGGAAGTGAGAGACATATTAGAGTTTCACTATTTGATTCACTTTCCGTAGTTGATAGGGGTTGGTATTCTTTGGACCTGGCTCTGGAGTAAGCTTGGCGAGTTGTCAGTCGTGCCGCTCTTGAACAGGCTGCGATTCTATGACCTCGTACAAAGGCTCCTTACCTTTCCTAGAGGAAATTTTTCCAATAACGGGTGTTGTTCACCTGCCCATTTATTATGCAAGGCTTCATTGGCATGTTCCTTCCTATCTCAGCGACTATGACTCCTCGTGCTCCGCGATCATTGGCTCTTTCATAGGGCAAGGTGATGTCGGGGTGATGTCAATATCATACTCTTGGTGAAAAACATGAATTAGTTCCTCCAGGTTTAAGGGACTAATCTTTCCCGACAATGTACCACGCAAAGCGGGACGATCCAAGTTTGATTGGTACGATTGAATCATCCTTCGGACCAAGTAGGCTGTAAGTAGGTCTACATGTGGGAGAGTATCGGCATACCTTTCGCATTCAGGTGCTTTGAGTTTTTCAGGGATCTCAATGCCGGCGTAATTGGACAGGTCCATGGGATTCTGCTCCTGCAGCTGGTTTAACTTTTTCATGATCTTTTCAAATTGTCTATGGTGCTGGCTATTTTCCGGCAAATTCGCGGGTGTCATGACAGTGCTTAAAGCAACTACGGAGTTGGGCTCAGCTTGAGTAGATTTCATTTGTCTCAAGAGTTGTTGAAGGACAATGGACATTTGTCCTACGCCGTCTTCAATGTTAATAAGGCGATTTTGTACATCATTACTCGACTGGCCCTAGTGCATGAGGCCATTCACGAGCTATTGTGGTGGCCGGCGATTCATAATTACCCGTTCGAAAACAATGAATGAGCACAAAAGTAAACGGAGATTGACCCATGGCAATGGTCTAACTACTTTTTTATTTATCAAAAGAGGATTTTATAGATCGTAGACTTCGATATCTAGAACTTGAAATTGAAATGACAGAATAAAATACTAGATATTAAACAAAAGTCCCTAAACAATGGGACAAAACTTTCACACTATTAACACTAAGGAGCACATGATTGCCGATTTATGTGCGACGGGAGTCTTGCGCTTGTGCAGATGCTTGCTTTCTTGGACCGGCTCTGAGGTGTGTATCCAGTCCATTCCCAAATCCCTCTCCATGAGCTCTATTTGCTCGTGCTGGCTGCTTTTGTCGCTCGAGTGAGGGATTAATGGCTTCCATTTTGTTGGGATATGGTGGTTGTGGATGTAGGCCGCAGAGGCGTGGTGAGCCTTTTCTTCTCCCTCAAGCCCTTCAGGTACCACGATCTTTTTGCGGTGGCATTTGTCCCAAGCTTCTTCATAAATGTCAACCATGTATTCAAAATTTTGATGAGTGAAGAGAAGTGGAGGGATCCTCTTCTTGAAAGATGACGGGATCTCCTGAAGGGCTCCATACTGTCGTGCCACCCTTTGTGGGAAATAGGAAAAAGCACTGGTGAGGCCGAGCAACGGAATTGGATGGCGGCGCTTGAAAGCAAAGCGAGCTCTCTTTTCATAGAAGCAACCAGACACCATTGGAATGCCTCGGGAGCCGGGTCTCTTGAAAATTTATCCAATTTAAACAGCTTTGATTGGGAATGTACGGTCCTAAAACCATAAATTTTTGTAACGGATTTTCTAAAGCATTTGTTTCAGGCGATCGCATGAAGTCTCGGAATTCGCTTAAGTGAGAAAAGAACCGGACTTGTAAAATTTCAGGAGAGGCTCGCATGATTTTCTCGTGTTGTCTTTAAAACGATTAAAGGACAAGAATGTTTCAGTTAAAATCATGTTGACATAATTTCCTCCCTCAAGATCGATCAACTATCCATGCTATCTTAGGACTTATGGCATTTCTTTGATGGGGAAAATGATGAACCCAAAAAGCCCAAGAGGAAAATCTCACTTTTTTGGATCATAGGCTGATTTTGAAAACAGGCATTCATGAATTCTAAGGGCAGGTACTATGGTTGTCTTCAAGAATTTGTCTCATGACATGGATTTCGGTTCCTAACAGTCGTGCTAACCCTTGCCATGGGAGGAAGCACATTGATGGCCTAACAAGCTTTTTCTCGAGAGGCATTCCGATTGATGATCTTGTATTCTTCCCGAGTTGGGGTTAGCTCAAACCCACCAAACATAAAAGTAGTCGTCTTCAAGCACCGAGAAATGTGCCATGGCTGTATGACTTGGGACGAACAGTGATTTGGATCAACGATAGGAGATGACCGATTTTGGCTTTCACGCGCTCTTGGGCAAGGCAGATCCAATTGACTCCACCATCTGAAGAGTTCCGCCTTAGGAGCAGGAATGAACTGAATATCGTCTTTCCCCATCGCACATAAACTGGAATTTGAAAAGCTTACCCTAAATTGCCATGGGCCAAATAAAAAGACTGAGTAAAAGTAAAGAAATCACTTTGCTTTTAAGTAAAATGGCAAGTATAAAGACATACGAGATGGGACGTGCGCTCGATTTCTAACTCGAAGGCTTGATGAAATTAAAAGGGTATCCGCCGTCGCGATCTCGCGTTAACGGCATACCCCCTAACCTCGGCTAAGAAATTCGGGGAAAAAAGAAAGGCAACCTCTACATTGCGAGTCTAGCGTTCGAGGTCGTATCTTTCCTAACACCATCCTAGAAATCCTATGGTGGCCCAGGTCCGGCGGCCGGGTTGGGTGTGCCATGTGTAGTGTTTAAAATAGTAAAGCATGCACAACGGTTTATAATCACGAGATAATCTATTTTAAGTAAAAATTATAATAAATTTCTAAGCTTTTGACTCTGCATAAAGAAAAAACTTGAGTTAGTAAAGAATTTAAACAAGACAAAAATGGCCTAAGTCCTCAAAGTCCCCGTAGCGGAGTCGCCAGAGTATCGCGACCTCTTTTTCGCGCATGATCGGGTACGGGCGCCTAAGGGAGGCTAATGGCTCGGCTGAAATTAATTATGCCGGACTCTCCCAAGTCCACCAATTCACGACTTAATGGTTCAAGTTTTTAACCCGTAAGTTGATTTTTAAAATGGAGTCGCCCTAATCAATTTGGGGTGGGTTGATTAGAAACCCAAGTGAAGTATCGGGAGAAATACTCATTCTGCGCACAGAGAAATTAGGATCGGGGACTTGATTACATCGGTTAATCACTAATGCTTTTCGAGTCTCCAAATCTTGTTTTTTAACCACCGAGGGTTTTTGGATGTTCGAGGGATTTTCCATGCATTTTTTGGGAGGAAAAACATTTTTTGAGTCATTTTCTAATTTTTTGGACACAAAAGGGATTTTTGGTATTTTTTTGGAAAAATACAAGTCTTTTGGCTTTTTTTTGAACTTTTGGCTTTTTCATGAATTTTTGGCTTTTTTTTGGATTTTTGGCATTTTTTGGAAAATATGAAATTTTTTGATTTTTTTTTACTTTTCGGAAAATAAAATATTTTTTAAATATTTTTAATATTTTTGGAAAATAAATTATTTTGATTTTTCTTGATTTTTTTTAGAAAATAAAACATTTTTCAACATTTTTTAAATATTTTTCGATTTTCTGGAAATTAAAACATTTCTTAATATTTTTTGAAAATAAATTATTTATTAATTATTTATTAAAATATTATTTCATATTGAAATAATATAAAAAATTGACCGGGTAGGATCCGTGGGTTGGGTCCGACCGGACGCCGATCCGAATGAGGATGGGCCCGCGTTGCGGGCCCGAATTTAAATTTTTTCCTTTTTTTTTAATTTTCCCGGCGAAAAACGACGCCGTGGCTGGGCGTTTGGGGGCGCCAGCCCGGCCCGATGACCCGGATCCGCGGGTCGCTCCTCGACTTCCGGTTCGCGACCCGATTTCCGCTCCCGGATTTGCGGAATCCCTACCCGGTTCCCGATCCGGGTCCGACTCCAACAACCCGGGTCGCGACCCGGAAAATCGGGAACCCTAGGGTTTCCCGACCGTGGCGCCGAGGTGGGAGAGGGCCGAGGCTATGACGGGATGACGGCGGCCGAGCGCGGCGGCGACGACGATAGCAATGATTGGACTACGGAGGGGGAGATGGCGACGGCGGCTAGGGTTTCGGCGACGACGGCGGCTACTTGGATTCTCGGAGGGAGGCGGAGCAACGCGACGACACGAATGAGCACGGCCGTTACCTGTTCGCGACGAGGGTACGGCAAGGTGGCTGTGGGGACGACGGCAGCCCTTAGATCTGGACGGCGTCGGGGCGATGTTGCGGCGGGATTTGGCACAGCAGCGGCGTCGGGGGGACCTCTTCTTTCGCCCCTCTTCGCAAATCCAGAACTTCTTCACCTCCTTCGACCTCGTTTCTCTCTCACTCCGGTCAGATCCGAGCCTCCACCGGCCGGATCTGACCTCCATGGACTCGCTTGCCGGCGGCCTCCCCCAAAGTCTCTCAGTGGGAGGTCGGCCTAGCTCGCGACCCGATTTCTCTCTCGCTCGCTCTTCAACCTCCTCCGAAGTCTCTCAGGAGGGAGTTTCCAAGCTCGCGATCTTCTGGCGTCCTGTCTCAATGACGGAAATGCTCCGCTATTTATAGGCGAGGAGGTCCGGTCGACGGAGAGGCTCGGCCGCCGGTCTTTGGCTTGCTGACCGGACCCCTGTGGCCGAACCGGCGTCCCATCTCAGCTCATCCAGCGAAGCATGCTCGGCAATGATGGTGTTCGTGATCTTATCTTCTTCAGCCGACGTCGGCCTACTCCCCTCGGCCGTAGGCCGTCCCCTTCGCGTGCGTCATCGTCGTCTTGTGCGCGTGAAGTACGGAGGCGGAGAAGGAAGGCGCAAGGAAGAAGAAGAAGAAGGAAGAAGAAGGAAGAGAGGGGCCGGGCCGAGAGAAAAAAGAAAAGCTGGGCTTGGGCTAGCGAAAAGGAGAAAAAGAGGGGGGCTGCCAATTTTTTGCTTTTGCTTTGTTTTGTTTGTTTTTGGTTTTTTTAATTATCTTATTTATCCAAAATGACAAAATAAAATAAAAACTTAATAAAATAAAATTAACCTAATTAAAATTGAGGTGTCAACAATATGTCCAGAGAGGCTGAAGATTTCTTAGGCCTACCGATTCATATAATGAACGATAGAAATCTTCTATGTGTTGCTTTAATACTTTCTCGATCCCTCCCTACACCAAGTATCTTCATTTAGTTTCAGCACGGAGATTCTATTTCTTTGTCTTCGTTGAACCGTTGTAGCGTGAAATATTTTGAGTTTATGTCGCCCCATTGTAGCCAATTTGCGCGAGACCTCATACCCTAATACATCTCTTCTTGCCGCCAAAGTCGTTCTATATTCTTTTTAAGTTCGACTTTCCTGCTTGCTGGAAAATTGAGGATCCCCATTCGTTATCTCAGTTAATTTCTATTTGAGAATTTTGATTTGGATAGAGGCATTAAAAAACTTGTTTTTGCTCCATGCGGTCAACTCCTTTGTAACATAATGTATTTTCTGAGAAAAAGTCATATAACAATGCTGGTTGTTTCCCCAGTAGTGATTTATGATGTCCTGACATTCTTCTTCCTCATTCTAGTATGCTTCAAACTTAAATTCTTTTCTTTTTTTTCTCCCGAACAGGATGTAAAGATAACACCAGGGGGCTATGATCAGAGCCTACCACTGGGAGGGCGACAACTTTAGCATTTGGGAAGGTAATTCTCCAATCCATTGTACAAAGAGCTCTATTTAGCCTCTTTTTAACTAAATTTTTGCGTTCTCTATTATTAGCCCAAGTGAAAGCACACCCCTTTGTGTCAATACCCATCAAGGAACAATAATTGAGCATCTCCTAAAGGCCGCTATTCTATGTTGATCAGCTTCCTTTTTCCCAACTTTTCCCAACTATATAGAATTTCATTAAAGTCCCCTATACGAGCCAAGGAAGTTGATTATTGGAGTGAAGATTCCAAACATTTTCCCATAACAGAAGTCTCTCTTGGAAATTTGTAGAAGCATGCATCATTGTGACTCTCATTAGGTGTCCACTATTCGGATCCTGACATTCCACATCCATATGCTCTTTTGAACTCAAATTGATTTGAATTTCCACGCCCTCATTCCACATCAGCACCACCCCTCGGCAATTCCTATTGGTTGCTCTACAAACATATGTTGAAACTTCAATCTTTTTCGGACTTTATCCACCATCGACTCTTTGTTTTTGGCTTTCATCAAGAAAACCATGTCGGGCCTTTCTTGAGCCATTAAGGCTCTAAGCTCTTGAACTGTTAGAAGGTTACCTAGCCCTTGACAATTCCAACTTATAATCTTCATGGTGTCTTTGGTGGCTTATTAGGGCTAGCCACCAAAGCCCAATCCTTCCCCTCTTTTACCAGTTGCACAGGGGTATCTAATAATTCCATATCATCTAGAATAGAAGAGGTAGAAACTTATGCTCTTTTCTATTTCTTTGTTTTTTGATACTTCAACATCTTCGTTTCAGATTCACCCATAATGTTCAGTCCTGCTTCGAGTGGGCCTTCTAGTAGCAGCAACTGTTTTCCACTTCCCTCTCTGGCTGATGAAAGCATCTCTTTGTCATCTCTTCCCACCAATGAAGAAGGACTATTTACTTGTTTCTTGTTCCGGGAAAAGGGGTTAATTGTTTCAGTTTCTGCCATTATAGTAACTTCCATATTGATTGTCTCCACGGGAGTTTCGGTCTGATTCTTCTTCTTCTTCATTAAGATCAACCTTATCATAAAATACTTCCCAATGTGGACTATAATCTTTTACTTCTGCTTTGAGCCATAGCTCATACTTCCCTACCTTGTTTGCTGCCCAGTTCATTGATTCATAGGGGATTTTTCTTTTGGATTTTCATTTTTTTGCATAGGGTTCTTTTTGTGTTTCATAGTCAATAAAGGTGGTAGAATAATGTTGTTGAAAGAGGGCAGAAAGGTACAGAGAGACAGTGAGAAAAAGACAGAGATAGGACGTGGAAAGAAAAAACAAGAAGAAGAACATTGTTCTTCTTTTTTTTCAGCAAGCCTGCCTTCCGCTGGCCCGGAGCCACGCCACCGCTGCCTTTGCACCAGCCCGAGCCTCCGCCCGTGACGTGTGGCTCCGTCGGCCGACCACCTCCGCCACCGTCCACTGCACGCGCCGGAACACCGACCCCGCTATCGCCGCTCTTATGCTTCGTGACTTGTAGCTGTGCGGATCTCCTCGTTGCACCATCGCCATGCAACAGCCCGCCCGCTCGCAATCACCGCCTCCATCCTTGTTCTGCCGTGCCTCCGCCACCACCCGCGCAACAACCACCGAGACGCCCGCAGCACCCGCGAGCCCTAACGCGCCGTTGCCACCCCTACACGCCGCTCCGAGAGCCCCCTCCGAGCGACGCCCACAAGAACCCTCTGCCGAGCCGATCTCCGCCCTCAGCTGCTGCACCAACCGTTGTTGCCCCTTGCCGGAGCTCCAAACGCCGGTGTCTCTCCGGCTATCCTGTGTTTGTCGCCCTTGCTGCAGCACCCGTGACTCCGGCTACCCTCGCCGCACGCTGCTACTCTTGTCGGAACTCCGAACGCCGGCGCCTCGTCGGCCATCCTATGTTTTGTGGTCCCTCCGAATCCGAAAAACATTATTTGTGCGATATCGAAAATTAGGTAAGGATCTTGTTTAACTTGGTTTTCATATATCTTTATTGTCCAATTCGTGGAATCATTATCTCGTGTGAATATTTGAAGGAAAAGATCGTTTGGTTTTTTTTTTTTTTTTAAGTAAGGATTAATCTTCCTAATTTCGCAACATGCATACAATTGACAGTCCGATTTCGTGCTTGAAATACGACTCACAATCGACAAAAAATCAACAATCTGATCTCATACTTGAGATACAATTCGTGATTTTGTTAAAATTAGCCAATTCGATCTCATGCACGAGACATGATTCGTCGTTTATTAGATTTGAATATCGATCATGCCGTACTTGATTTGTTGCCGTGATGTTCTTGATGCCTTTATTTGATTGCTTACGTAAAAGAAAACCTAAGATCATATTTGAGTTAGATTATGTTCACGTTAGAATATTGCTTGCTTTGAGGTAGTTTGCATGTTTAAGATTAGGAAGTTTATTTATTTCGAGTTTTTTTAAATAAAAAATTCCAAAAAAATTAATTTATGATGTTAGTTTTTCCTTTTATTAATTTAAACTGCATGTTTAATTATTGAGTAATTTTAATTTCGAAATTCAATTAAAAATAAAATAAAACATAAAAATCATTATGCACATGTCATGTAGAATTAGGTCATCCATTGCACGTCATCTAAATGTGTAAATGTTAGGATAGTTGTATCAATTTTTTCCTATCACTAGATTAAGTCATTTAATAAATGTCACGTGACATATAGTTCGCATGTTAGGTTGCATGATATATGTCATTTTAGTTAAAATAATTTTGTACGTCATTGCATCGCATTGCACGTAATTTCTAGACTTCATTTAAATAAAAGAAAATCTTGAAAAATATTAAGTGATTGTGTGTTAAGTAGAAATCATATTTGAGACTGTTGATATGAATTGTAATCTAACATTGCAGATGCTTTCGTTGTTACGATGTAAGTTCCATAATTCATGATTTGCGCTCTCACATGATCACCTAACATATTAGGAAAGTAAATTCAAATCAATTCAAGCTAAGTTTAGACTTAATAATCCAGTAGCCAAATCCTAGGTAGTTCACCGAGATTGGGTCGCGACATGTGTCAAAGTAAATAGGCATTCAATGATGTAAATCCTTTGTCAGAGTTATTGGTTAAATTGGATATCTATGTCAATGCTGAAAAAGTCCTTCATAATATTTCCGTGTAATTCAGCCACTATGAAATATTATTTGGGATTTTGTTGACATTTTTAATTCCACCTCTTTTTCCTTCCTCCTCTTCCTCATTTTCTTCTCCATTTCTCTTTTCTTTCTCTTTTGCTGCACCATCCTTTGGATTAGAAAGATCAAATCATAAAGTTAAAATCAATGATTCAAAGCGATATGCTGAACTGTGTTAATAGAGCAAGTTGAGAAAGCAAAGCCAAACTCATGTAATAAACATTGTTGGCAGAACAAGTTGCACACGCATTTTACCTATATTGTATTCCAAAGCAGGAAATAACACTCAAAATATAAATCTAGCTTGCGCTCACTGAGTTTGTCTCCTGATCAAACTCAAGTTCACTATCAATTTTAACAGCAAATGGCTAGGATGATTGGTTCCAAGTCTGGAACCTAGGACCTACCCTATCGGGACCCATTCCCAATTTTTGAAACCGAGAACCTACCCTGTGGACCTTAACGACTCCAAAACCAAACCTGCCAGTTTCAGGTTCCACTGGCAACCGGCCACTTCTTCTTTTCTTTTTCAGTTTAATTCTTTTTTTTTTTTTTTTGGTTTCATTACAGCTTGGTTATGCTAGAAAATGCAGCAAACCATTTCAATCCCACGAAGTTAGTAACCTGCCTGTCCTACAACAATTCAGAATCCATGGACACATAACTTCCTGATCATCAAACAAACACACACACTTGCAGCAACAATCCAAAGAAAGCTTCATAAAAGATCACAACTACCAGTACCCTGAAACAGCACTTCACCAAAATGACTTCCGCCACTTTTGATAAAAGAATTTTCACTTATCCTCCCTTGACCAGACAACATTAGAACATAAAAAGGCAGAAAAAACACCAGCTGATCATTCTCCAGCCGAGCACAACATCCACAGGTAAAATTGTGTAAAAATCACTTCAACTCCTGAGCTCAGGTGGATTGCGAATCCAAGACTCAAAAGCCAACGATCCATCGACCATCCCTCCTTCCTTGCGAATCCACGACTCAAAAAGATGGAGATAAGAAAACCACTAACAGATAGCAACCATGTAAAACACATCGAGACGCACCATGACAAAACAAAAGTAGACGAAACAAAGGGAAAAATTAGGGCAAATGGGCGGCAAGAGGCGAGAGGCAAATTGGTACCTGAAATACCATCGAGGCTGAGAGTGACCGTAACTGAGCGACGAGCCTCGAGGTCGTGAGTTGAGCGAGTTCAGAGAGAGGGGATCATGAGTTAGAGAAGAGAGAGAGAGAAAGTCTGGAGTCTGACTTAGGGTTTTATTTATGAAAAATAATTAAATAGGTAATTCCACACCTAATATAAAAAACAGGACCGGTATCCACTAATTCAAGTTTTCAGCAACTGAGAATTGGTCCAGCTCGGTCCGAGCAGTTCCTAATTCATACATGTCTTTTGCTCATCCTGCTGACAGCAATACTTCACTCTTTATCAAGCTTTCATGTTTAGCCACGTGATGTCCATTTTCTAAAAAACTGTAAAAACATTATAAAATGATTAAAAATTTGGAGCGGACTAAAGTGCCAAAAAATTAAGGGCTAATACCATGAAAACTCCCAATTTAGTACTTTTGCGATAAATTTACCTCAAATTAATTTTTGACCACAAAAAGCCCCAAACTAGTATTCCCATAACGAATTTACCTCGAACTAATTTTTTTTTTTTTGATGACCAGGAAACTACGAAAGCCGACAGCCATGACGAGAAGAACTCCGTCGATAAGCTGGCTACCACACTCATGCCAGCAGTTAAGTCACCAAGTAACGCCGTCGGATTCGAACTTAGCACCTTCGTGGGAGGCACAAAGCTCAAGCCAACAACGTCACCACAGTGGGTGGTTCTAACTAATTTTTTGATCACAAAGAACTTCAAAATTAGTTTCCGTTAAATTTGATTAATGTAATGAAAAACTACAAAACTAGAAACTAAGCATAAAACCTTAAACTGTTATATTCATCAACTATCACATATCATCCGACTCAGAAATTTGACGGTAAAATTTAACTAAAACTAATATAGGGGAAAATTTGTCACAAGAATATTAGCTTGGAGTTTTTTGTAGTCAAAAAATTAATTTGAAATAATTTATAATTATATCAATTTGAGATTTTTCGTAGTATCCTAAATTAAAGTGTATCCAAACTAATCTACAGAAAGCAAAATCATGTTAGCTAGGACAATTCACAGGACCTAGTCCTTAAATGATGAAGTAGTAAACACGAATGCTACTCTTAAAGGGCACAATCTAACCTTCGATCTCTATCAATAAAGATACTAAAAATGTCAGAAAAGGAAGCATATTAAGTGCGTAAAATGTCAAGAGTTTCTCCACTTGCTTATATTTACCAAAAGCAACCTCACATGATGGTGAAATTTAAGACAACAATCAAAATCTTTTATATGTACGCACCTCCACAATAGGCTTTGCCGCAATCTCGTACACTTGTTTTTGTGACGTGGACTTGGCGAAAATTTCATCGAACTCGTAGGTGTATGTATCCTCGTTAGTCTTCCGCAATTTTAACATTTTCAGCTAATCATAATAATACATAGGACTTCAATCGGGGCATCATGCAAAGGAATAAACCACCTGTATATTGCCAATGCGTCTTTTGCTTTATAGGATCAATATACATAAATTGTTTACTCTTAGATAAAAGTAAAGAGTACTTTCTTTTAATTTTTTTGCTAAAATTTATTATATTCTAAATGTTATGAAATTTTACATTTGAAGTTACGTGTCAACATTTAACTATTCTAAAAGTTTCATAGTTCCGAATTAAAAGAAAAATAGGTCAAATTTTGTGAATTGCTAGATTTAGATTAAATAAAAAGTAAAACTCGTTTTAGATAATTACCAAGCAATTCGCTTGGAATCAATAGACCATACATATAGTGGAAATAGAACATGGATGATTGACACACCCTAGTTAATTATCTTTTCTTGAGTTAAATGCCAAAGACTTTGTAAGTTAACAGAATAGGCATGAACCAATAAGATGTTGGGTCAGAAGGTGAAAAAGTTTGGTCTTCTTGTGATGTTAGATTTGGGCCTTGTGAGGAGCATTCCTGGAAGAAAATCTTATGCACCAGATAGATGAGAGGGAGGGTGACCTTAAACTCGTTGAGGGATGTGCAGCAGTCCTGGTGCGCGAAAGCTGATCGGAACCATTTCACCTGAATCTTTAACTTGAGGCGATGATTAACTATATAACATTTTTTTTGTAACATGTTGAGTAATCCAGATTCTCAACTTAATATGGCTAAAAGGGATTTCGTTTTGTGTCAATAAACATGTAAAGTCAATGATAAGCTTGAAATATCGATGGTAAGGCAACATGGGGTGTGGATTCCTCATGCCATGAATCCATACCTATCCACCGATGCAAATCCGTGTAATTAGTTGTGCCAATTCACTAAGGAGAGAAGAAAGGAATATATTTTTTACATTCAAATAGTTTTCATTTCACCTTTAGAAACTTTTTTGACGTGTTTCGTATACATCAAACTAACATCAAGGAAGGTAAAGTTGTACAAAATAAAGCTAAACTTGTTCTACAAGGATATTCTCAAGAAGAAGTGATAAATTATGCTGATACATGTGCACTCATTGGGTGATTTACATCTATTATTTGATATACCTATTATTATGATTCCAACTTATATCAAATGAACGTGATAGTATTTGTCTAGATTTTTTTTTTTATTTAAGATAAAGTTCTATGTAGAGCAATCGCCAAACTTTGAAGATCCTAGATGAGAAAATTGTGCTTACAGGCTTTGAAAAGCTTTACACGGTCTCAAGCAAGCTCCTTGCTTGGTATGAAGATTATGTAGTTTTGTAATTGTCACACCTGATCCTCAGGCACACATACATCCCTTAACTTGGTCGATTAATAGCGACGTCCTGCGACACATCGCCAACCCTTTTATTTTAATACGCATGCAGAAGCATATAATAATCCTTAGACAATAAACCAATGGGATAGAAAAGCAATGCTATATTTTTCACTACAAAAGTCATAACCACACTTTTATACAAACGCACCTCATAGTATTTTACAATACTATTAACATAGATCTAATCTAACACCTATCCACAAGTATACAAGGTTCACAAAACGGGATAGGATCTTAGTCTTCATCCGGTCGTACTCCCTCATCCTTCAATCCTTCTCGGACTCCTTCTCTAATTTTTCCTCAAGGTCCTCCTCTTCGATTCTTTCTCATCAGGTTCCTTATCAAGGTCCTGAAATATTGCCTCATGGCCCGAGATGAGCTATGTTCTCAAAAGTTACCCCTAAGATTCAATTAAGCCAATACACCTTTAGGCTGCCTAAGCACAATGCGGTTGAGAGGACTTACCTTAGCCTCAGTCCCTACTTGCAAGTCAGTATATATATATATATCAAATATACATGAACTCATTACATCACATCACCCAATCAATTACGATTGAACTATCGATCAATCGATCTAGTCAATTACATGTCATCACAACCATTTCTTTGGTCGGCTCCATCCATACTATCTATAAGTCTGATCAACACCCAAGACTACTCACCCAAGGTGATACATAGATAGCATATTATTCTATCTCCTGATGACATATACTATCTCAAGATGACCTATAGAATTATCGAAATATATATTATATCGTACTGTCTCAAGATAATCTGTACGCTTATTGAGCCGATAGATCATACCGTCTCGTCTCAAGATAAGATATAGAGTCACCGAGCTAGTATATACACAATTTGTCATACCATATTATTTCAAGATGATCTATAGAATCATTGAGCCGGTATATTATACCGCATCGTCTCAAGATAACTTGTAGATTCACCGAGCCGGTAGATCATACCGTCCTATCTCAAGATACTCCGTAAAGTCATCGAGCCGGTATACATGCTATTCCAAGCAAACAATCAAATAACCATTTTTATCATTTCCAATGAAATGTCGTGTGTGGGTATACGGTCGGCCTAAGCCAAAACACAAGATTTTCACTTTTAAAATCTCCCACTATTTTCAGCAATTCCAAAATAGATTTTTGGCGCTGTAGACCGAAGCACCTGATAATTTTCCAATTAATTATTAAAATTAATTTAATTTAAGAATAAATCCTAAAGTGACCAATAAATCAATTCAGCACAAACTAATGCTCAAATAAATAAACGAACTACACCACAATAATCGATAAAATTCCAAATTTATCCCCGCCTAATTTCCGGAAAATAATTAATTAATTAATTAATTTCGAAATTTAATTATTAAATAACAATAAATCCAATTTAGGCCATAATGCCTAACTGGAAGCCGAGACAAGTTTGGAAAATTAATGAGACTTGTTCAATATATACTAAGTTTTATCTACTCGCTAATTACACTAACCATTCTCCTAACATGAATAGGTAATTCCTAATTTAATTATTCTAATCTAATTTATCCACCTAATTGCACATAATTACATTTAATCAACCCTTAAGATCATTAGCAAACTAAGAGGCATTAGTGAGCAAAACTCACTTAAAAGCGGGCTAAACATCGTGACAATAGCGCAAAGGCAGCCGAACTTGGGCTCACGACGACCCGACAGTTTGGACCGGGCCTTAAACCGCCTTGAAAATCTCAGCCCAAGCTGAGATTAGTTGCTGAATTGGGCTGGGCTTCGAATGGGCTGGACCCAAAGCTGAAGATTGAACTGGGCTTGCTGCGACTGGGCTTCAAGATGGGCTGCTGAATTGGGCTGAACGGGCTTTGAATTTTCGTGGGCTTCGCTGGCTTCTTGGACTGACTTCAAGTGAGCTGAATTGTTGCACTCTTGGGCCGGATTGTGGGTTTGCTGAACTGAAGCAAAGAAGCAGCAATTTGCTGGGCCGAAATCTGGATTCTTGAGTGGGCTGATGGGCTTCAACTTGCGGCAGAAATCACGGTGATGCTGGCTCATGGACGGTGCTGCTTCGCTTGGACTCCCCTGGGTCAACAATGGCTGGTTTGTTGACCATGCGTGGAGACGAGAAGCAGCTTCAGTCAACCACTTGGCTTCGTTTGCTGAAGACTGACTGAAGAAGACACAAGCGGTGGAGATGAAGACACGAAATGGTCGAGCACAGAAACGGAAAGAGCTGCTTCGGTCTTTGATCTTCGTTGGGCTGCTGGCGGGTCAACAATCGAAGCAAGTTGAGGAGCCTTGACCGAAGAAGGAAATGCTTGGACGCGGCAACGAAGCTCGGCTTCGAGGAGATGGGCGAGCTGGCAGCAAGCTGGGCAGAAGCAGTTTCGGTGGGGAGACGTGAACTGGCGTGCGCTGGCCGCGTAGATGTGGTTGACTGATTTTCGGTGGAATCTTCTGGTTCGTCTGCTGACCGAGGGCGACCACGCTGAGGACGTGTGGCGCTGCAGCTTGGGCTGAAGATCGTGGGGTTGAGGCTGAGTGAGCGGAGCAGGGAAATATGAAAACTTCGGTGGATGGTGAATGGGCAGACGGTGGAGTGAGACGCGAGGGAAGATGAAAGCAGAAGTAGATGCGTGACTTTATTTGCAAATCGGAATGGGAATAATAGATGACAGAAGGTACTCCCCAAATTGACATTAAGCTGGAGAACATTGTGCTTATTCCCAAATCCTTCACAAAGAGATTCCAACCCAACGAGGCGGACCCGGAGATTTCGAAGGCATTTGGTTCCATGTACCACTCGTCATTCAGGACCTGCCGAAGCGTGAATTCAGCGTAATAGTCTCATGTTCAATGTGCTTGAAAGTTCAAGCCACCAGATGCCCATGGATACACACTTAGCACGCGGAAAGGAAAGAGAGATGTTTAAACATCTCATCACACAATGCAACAAAGAGTCGAGGTAAGAAGTCAAAACAAGGACCATCTTTTCGTTTTCAAAGGGTTAACTAGATGGTCCCGAAAGGATCCATGTTCTTCCTTCCGTAGCAGTTCATGATAAGAACAAAACACTTGCAATCACCGCAACAGGTGTCGGAAACAATCGCTAGTCCTAAGATAGTAGGTCGGGACCTTCACACATGAGAGAATATACAGCTTGAAACAGCTAATTGTACCATAGTTGCGTGATTAACTCGAAAGCTAAGGATAGTCTCCTTTTAGCAAGACCACCCACGCGTCCTAGCTTCGAGGTTTTCAAGCCTGTATGGATTCTGAAGAGGACAAGAAACTTTGCAGTAATGTAACTAAAGTCACACGGGGACACCGATAAAAGTCAAGAATGACAAGATTGAAGGGTTTGAAGATGAGGCCGCTGGCGGTGTGCTCGGCAAGATTGAAGGGTTTGAAGTCAAAGAGGTTATCCAACCACTTAAATATTTGTCCCCCCTAAAGTCCGTATAAATATCCTAATGTCTCCCATTTACTTTTCAACAAGTAAATTTCCAAATCGGAATGGGAATAATAGATGACGGAACGTACTCCCAAATTGACATTAGGCTGGAGAACATTGTGCTTATTCCCAAATCCTTTACAAAGAGATTCCAACCCAACGAGGCGGACCCGCGAAGATTTCGAAAGCATTTGGTTCCATGTACCACTCGTCATTCATGACCCGCCGAAGTGTGAATTCAGCGTAACAGTCTCATGTTCAATGTGCTTGAAAGTTCAAGCCACCAGATGCCTATGGATACACACTTAACACGCGGACAGGAAAGAGAGATGCTTAAACATCTCAGCACACAATGCAACAAAGAGTCGAGGTAAGAAGTCAAACAAGGACCATCTTTTCGTTTTCAAAGGGTTAACTAGATGGTCTCGAATGGATCCATGTTCTTCCTTCCGTAGCAGTCATGATAAGAACAAAACACTTGCAATCACCGCAACAGGTGTCGGAAACAATCGCTAGTCCTAAGATAGTAGGTCGGGACCTTCACACATGAGAGAATATACAGCTTGAAACAGCTAATTGTACCATAGTTGCGTGATTAACTCGAAAGCCAAGGATAGTCTCCTTTTAGCAAGACCACCCACGTGTCCTAGCTTCGAGGTTTTCAAGCCTGTATGGATTCTGAAGAGGACAAGAAGCTTTGCAGTAATGTAACTAAAGTCACACGGGGACACCGATAAAAGTCAAAGAATGACAAGATTGAAGGGTTTGAAGATGAGGCCGCTGGTGGTGTGCTCGGCAAGATTGAAGGGTTTGAAGTCAAAGAGGTTATCCAACCACTTAAATATTTGTCCCCTAAAGTCCGCATAAATATCCTAATGTCTCCCATTTACTTTCCAACAAGTAAATTTCCACAATTAATCAAATTGAAGCCAAAATTTCAGCCCTCTTCCTAGGATCGAATTTCACTCTCTTAGCCTCAATTTCTTCATGAAATTTCTCAAATCAACATCCAATTTCGTCGTGAAAAAAGCCCATAAAATTTCCACACTTTCCTCGTTCTCAAGTAGCTCGGTTTGGAAGTCGAATTTCCTTCAAATGAGCTAAACCGAATTTCCGCTAATTTTTTACGACGTCCGAATCGATGTCCCGTAAAAATCTTAGAATCTCTAAAAAAATTTCGGAAGATGAGTCAACGTTCCTAAAATAGATCATGACACCACAAAACTTTCAATTTCTGAAATCGGGTTTAAATGTACGGTTAATTTCACTTCAAAGAGATTTTAGTATGACCTAGTCTATTGGGTAGCTTTTAGGAATTTTTAGTGCAATTGAACTATGATCGATTTATCTCGAGTCACAAAGACATCTTCGACACATTAGCGACCTTCGGTTGTCGGAAAATCTCAATGTTTCAAATACGGGACCGGATACCAAAACGATAGAATAATCGGTCTACTGCCAATTGATGAGTATTTTGTAATCAGGTGGAATCACCCACACTCGATCACATATTTCAATCAAGTCGACCTATCTCCGGTCTTTGATCGATTTCGATAGTGCCGTAATGACCTTTAGACCAACACAAATGAAAGAACAATTCTCGGTCAAATTCTCAAATTCATTGCACTTAGATTCTTTAATTGCTTCCCCAGATAGTCCAGTTATCTCGGTGAGTGATTAGCTCGAGAATAGCAATATCGGCGCGTTGACGAAATGCTCGATTTATTTAATCAAAAACAAATTATGAAAATTTGGGCTGTCACAGTAATTGACAATACTTTTGAAACAAGTAAAATAAACAAAACTTTGTTAATAAAGAAGAAAGACGAATATATTTTGTTAGTGCGAACTTATGTAAATGACATGATCTTTGGTTCCACTGATGAGAAATGTGCAAGAATTTTCCCAAGTCTACGTAAAGTGACTTCATAATGAACATGATGAGTGAACTTCTTCTTGCTCAGATTTCAAGTAAAACAAATAAAGCATAGAATGTTTATAGATCAAGAAAATATGCAAGAATATGTAAATATATATATAGCTCAAGAAGTTTGGAAAAGAAAATTTGAATTTTTTTTTTTTAAAGATTACTCTTTGTTCATACTGTTGGATTAGATATAGAAAAAATACGGTATAATATATTCTATCGAAAGGTAGTATTCTCTGGCAATACCCCAATAATTTCCATCTAGTAGACATCATTAATGCAGAAAAAAAAATTCTTATGCATGAGTTTTATTTGCATATTGGGCATAGGCTTAATAGGAGTAACTGAACTCACCATTAATGGCAAGTGACAAATAAAAACTCTCTTTTATACAGGATAAGTGCACCTACTTATTGTATAAATGTAATCAAATCCTTAATTTAAAAAAAATTATATAATTAAATCCTAAAACTTATTAAATTTATACAATCTAGGTCATCTGTTAACTTTATCCAAATTGGTAATTAGAAAAGATGTATGCTTGTTTTCTTTTAAAGAAAGACACTAATGTAGTTGCAACTTTAGGTATTATAAGAAAAAAAAGTTAGAAGGAAAACTTCATTTCAAGATTTTCGTGGAATTGTTTGCTCCTGAATCTCAAGCTCTCTCCTTATTCCACCTGCCACTGAAGTAGATTGCTTCCGGTCTTCCAATCAAACACGACAGTCCTTGGAAAGTATGAATGGAGTTCATAACTCTGGATTTTTTGTAAGGATTTGAGCTCACTAAACCATCATATTGACAATAACAAATTCAAAGCACATTAAAAAATGCAAGCGAAAACATTGTATAAATTTGAACTTGATCCACCTCTTCCTGTTATGGTCTTGGAATTATGAGGTTTTGTAGGATCAATCGTTAATTGTTCTAAAAGTTATGTTTAAAATAGTTAATAGTGATAATTGATAATGATCCTATAAAATTTCACAAGAACATTTTCGAGGCATAGAATACACCGTAATCATACCTAATTTCAATCCCCACATCAATCTCAGAAATTGTTCGGGAACCAAACTGTTTTTCTCAATTGGTTGAGCGCCAACCCTTCCCGAACTGTTTTTCTCAATTGGTTGAGCGCCAACCCCCTCCCCTCCCCCTCTTCAATCTTCTTTGACGACATGGGTTGTGGCCCTTGCCTCGTATCCGGGTGAGGATTGTCTTCTTGCTGTAGACGCTGTAGGTCTGGGCTGGGACCGCTGCCATCATTACAGAAGGGGCGAGGGTCGCTAGTGCCAAGGTCGCAGATGGCCTAGCGGGCAAGTGGCGAGTGCTGCCACCACGCCTGGCTCACTCACCACACGCGCGCGCGCGCACGTGTTGTTTTCTTTTTCCAGCACGTGAAGGTGGTGGCAAGGGCCACGTTGGCTTTGGCTGAGTCCGGAGAGGAGATGCCGGCCCCTCATCAGTGTAAGGGTGGCCGCCACAACGCCACCGCCTCAATTGGAGCCTTGGAGCCACCGCTGTCCTTCTCGACTTCGGCTTTTCCTCTATTTGATTCTTCCTCTTTTTCTAATTTTTTTTTCAGATTTTTATTTTTCTATAATCTTGAGATCAAATTTGTCATTTTAATTTACTTTAATATTTTTTTTCCTAAAATGGTTGACATGGCAACCGCATCATTGCCTCTCTCTTCAAAAAAACAATAAAAGATTATCAACTAAATAGGCAGAGTTATTGTTAACTAAATTGGATGGAGTAAACGGAGATATTTGATTGCACCAATTTAATAAGTTTTGAATTTTCATTGCACATTTAAAAAATTTTTAGGACCCGATCAAGATTTTTGCGACAAGTTTTAAAATTTTTAGTGCACTTATCGCAATATTTAATTGTTATAGATATTGAAGTTGATGAAACATTTTAATCCTAAGAAAAAATGTCTAAAAGGAAGATCAATATCCAACTCAACGCGCCATGTTTTTATTCTAGCACCAAGCGCAAATGGAAATATTTGATGCTAATTGAATAATAATTCAGAACAAAATAAGATTCACATACTAAATATACGACAAAGTATGTTTAGCTCCTAATCATGATATGTCGTGAGAAATGGGAAGAACCAGTCTCTGAAAGATGGAAAGTGTCACTAGCTTAATGACCATACTAATCGGGGAAAGTGGTTTGTATGGACAAAGGCGAAATTAAAGAGCTTTTATCTACAACATATAAATATAGAAAGCTTAATCTAAATAATTAATATATTGATAGCAGAGCTCTTGCACCAAAGTCAAACAGTCCAATGGGAGATTTTATCAAGAATTCTAGAGCTCCGTCGTTAAAAGGGAAGAGCTATTTGATTTGGTGGGTCAAAATGGTTTTGATTGATCACTCAATGAGTCGATTAATTACACATCATCGACTCTGTTTTGTGAATATTCCTCTAGTTCCCGAAGATTAATTTGCAAAAATTCTATTTGTAAACAAAAAAAATCAAATATTTATCGGGTAAATAGGAAAATGGGTTATTAACTTACTGCATATATACACGTATAGTTGAATTCATTTTATCTTTTTTAAAGAACGTGAATGTTGGATAAGTGGAAAAATTAAACTTCTTATCTAAATAACTGTACAAGTTCGTGGTTTCTATCTTACAAACCTTTAACTTTTTCATTATTTTGATGTTATTCCTTTTTATCTTAAAAACCTTTTAACTTCACTGTTTTGATATTATTCTCTTTTTCTCGATCGATTTGCACTTTTTATCAGTCCACATTTATAATTAAGGATTACATGTTTGCCAAACATATATAATTAAATTACTAATAACCTCTTTATACAATGCAGGAATCCATTTTAATTTCTCGAGAATCATCAATGACAGACAATTAAGTTTTTTTTATCTAATTAATGTAAACGATAAAGTAATATGTGCAGGGAAATGGTAAAAGAATTGAATTATGTGATGGTATGGCCCAATCACAAAGTTTTATTTTACCCAGCTTTCTTGTTGTTTATAGTTATCAATTCTTAAGTACCACCGGTGGGACCATGCAAAATCCATATATAGTGACCTTTGAATGCAATATGGACAGTTTGTTTAGCATTCACGTCAGATTTACATTTACGTGACTGCATGAATGTCAATAAAACAGAAGAACAAGAGGAATTTGTATTCAAGTATATGTGTGCATGCGTAAGGACAAGTTTTACATTACCTTGAGCATTTCCATAAACAGAACTCTCAGATAACTTCGTTCCAGTATTCCCAGATGAAGTTTTTGCACAAGAACTTTCTTCATCCATTTTTCGAGGTTATTGTTGAAGGAAACTTAAAATAAAAAAATAAAAAAATCTGCGCTTTCGGAGATGATCATATCACAACAATGCCAAACGAAGCGACAAGCAAAGCTCATCAGCCACCTCAATTTGGATGATAGAATCACAGTAGATGATGAGGACGCGGGTTCCGACCCTTGACCACCTTGCGGAGGATTGCTAGTTTCCCATCATAAGAAAACCAAGAACAAATTGAATTCACTGAGTGTGCCGTTAGTGTCAGCTTTCAATTGCAGAGATTGCAAAACTTGAAAGATTCATAGTATAATTAAATTGAAAACAAGTAATGAACATAATCTTCAAGAAATGGACTCTGCAGAACCAAATGCAATTGGCTGTACATGAGATGTTCAAAAGAAGTAAAGAAGTGAATGATCCCCATGATGAATAACAAACGGAATTAGAAATGCAAAAAAATTCATGAAAGGCAGTGTATTCAACAATGGGAAAGTTGAGATACCGGTCTTGAGTGTACAGGACCACATTGAATCACAATTTCAAAACCTAATCATGTATGGGCAGCATCGTCAAGGCGGAGACATTAAGTACTTTATGGATTATGTGACCTTCATGGATTGCCTCATAAACTCTCCATAGGATGTCAAGGTGCTCCAATGCGCAGGGATTATTAAGAACTACTTGGGCGATGACAAGGTGGTTGCACAGATGGTCTGACTACATCACTCTATCCAATTTCTATTACTCTGAGATCTTCAAAAATGTGAATACGTATTGTAACAAGAGGTGGAACGTTTGGATGGCAGACCTAAGGAGGGAATATTTCCTTAGTGCTTGGGCTTTCTTGTCCGTTCTCGCAGCAGCTCAAATATTATTTAGTATTCTCTCTTACAAAAAGAAAAAAAAAATCCGATCAATATTGGTTCATATATTTCTCACAATTTATTCAAATACCTAGAACATTTTATACGCAGTTGGTAAAATCTTAATACTTAACTTTCAACTCCTAACTTGATAATCTCCCAACCCAACGTTTGACTGCACCAATGAGAATTGGGACAGCATCTTTATATTTGCATTTATCAGAATTGTAAAAGTTGTCAGCCTCGTGAAGGCAATTATGATTTCTAGCTGGTTGGTAGAACGTCGTAGGGCTCTTTCACGTGGGACTCTTTCCGCATGTTCCATGAAGTTTCGTGAAATGGTTCCGTTTTCACATAGTACAACGCAACTTGTGGATGACTTCATCCGTCTTTCTGCTTAATTCATATTTGGCGTCCTTTTGCATCTTTATCCAATTTATTGCTGTACCCTCCACTCTTAACTCTCACATCTATTTGAGGTCCTCGGATGCAGACAACTATCCCCCACTTACTCTGAATCCTCGATTCACGAGTCAAACTTTTGCCACTTTGTTCCTCTCATTGAAAAGTGATTGAGAGAGGTGAAATGGAAGGAGGGTCAATTTTTAGTATCAGCAGACCCCACGAATTCCACCGTCTCCGTCTATCATTATTTTGGACCCGAGCAGGTCCTTAAACTGCTCCGTGGAATCTAGAGACGTAACTTGAGTTATTTTTCTCGAACTCAACCCTCAAACATAAAATGAGGATAATAATAAATCGTCGGAGATTTGTAACCAAACTTAGATTGATCCCCCGAACCTGATCCTCGCGATGCCGGCGCCAAGCATGTGGTCAACAAGACGCAGGGTCTTGGACCCGGTACAGGGAAATGAAGGCTGTAACTACTCCTCTGCGGGAAAAAAAGAGCAAAAAAGAAGGGGAGCCATTAAAGTGAAAACCCCACTACTATCTCCATGTCTCTGTTTTTTCCTCTCTTTATAAGAGCACTTCATCAGTAAGATGTGAATAGAGTGGAGAGAGCGGAGTGAAGAAGCTGCTTTCCTTGAACTCTCTTTTTTCTCTGGTTTGCTGATCAGGGGTCCTCTTGAGCTTGACAACAATGGCGGCGACGTTGAGGCTTGTGCTCCCTCTGCTCCTGTCCGCGCTCCTCTGCTTTCACGTTGCAGGTATACCCACATGCTCTCTCTCTCTCTCCCCCATAATGCAGGTAGTCCTTGGACTACTTAGATTAGACTAAGTGAGGAGAAGAGAGATCTGACGGAGGCGGCGCAAAGGCAAGCAGCGTCGCGAGCAGCCGGTTGCTAGCGTCGTGGAAGTTTAAGGTCACCGACAAGGATGATGAAAATGGATCGTCATCTTCCCTGCACTTCTGTTAAGTGAGCCTTCTAATATTTTAAATGGATTAAAAATTGATTATAAGTTCTAACCCATTTCCAATCCATTTAAATAAGATTTAGTTTTTGGTTCCAGTTTTAGGAGGGTTTTTTAAAATCTTTTATCTATATGTAATCCTTATAAATAAAATATGAGTCCAAAAATGGGTGCATGACTCATTTTAACACCCCTGCGATAGAATGTAGGATTCTTTACGGATGTTTAAAACAAAATGCATGAAGAATTTTAGGATGGTCAATTTTCGGATTTTATAATGCAACTTGTGAGACCGTTCTCATAAAGTCACTTTTTAATGTTTTCTTATGTCTTTCTTAGCCTTTTGCCTCTTCATCAACTTCCAGGAACCTTCAGCTCGTTGAAGTAACTTCCATCTTCAGAATTGTTGACGACCAAGGCCAAAAGAGATGAATGAAAGTGTGTTTTCTTTTGTGGCGTCTCAAGTAAAACGTGTTTGTATTTTGTTTTAAAGGTTGATGTATGGCGGAGTCTCATTTTATCTATACCCATATCACTGAATACACAATCCCACGAGAAGAGAAGAATTGATCTAGCTTGGCGAGAAGAATGAGCAATCACCAATTCAATGAAGTAAGTCATCATGAATTTCCTTTCCCTTTTCCGATCCTCCACTGTTAGATCATTTTTTTAATTTTTCCTAATATATTGATTTGTTTAAATTCAATGCCAGTCCACATGTTCAACTCCAGTGCTTAGTTAGCATTTTCCATTAATAATCACATGGAAATGCAGAATTTGTCCTGAAAATTTATTTGGAAATTAGCTTGTTTATTTATTTATTTTGGGTGGGCGCCCGGGGGAGGATGTTTGGAGATTAGTTTAAGGGTCATCTATTTCCCAAAAAAATAGTATGATGATAAAAATAAAAAAATGGCAAGAATATATACAAGGACATTTTTCGTAAGTAGCCCTAAATGATAGGGAAGCACATGAAGAACCATTTTAAGAACATGAAAAACCATCATCTTGCTTTACTCCGTGCGTATTATCACATCAATTATGTTGTAGCCAATACAGCATGCTGGGATCTATGACCGTTCCATGGTGCAAGATCATGTCTCAATCCACATCGAGAATATGCTTCGCGATGTGCCTGCCACTTCGCCGGAACATAGTATATTTAGAGTTCATCATCAACTGTGCCAAGTCAACGAGAAAGCCTATGAACCAGTGATTCTAGCCATCGGGCCTTATCACTATGGAAATGACAAGTTCAAATTCATGGAGGAGCAAAAACTGCGATACCTGCAGCAATTGCTGAAGAGAGAGGAGGGGAGCGTTGACAGGTATGTGCCGACTCTCAGGAAACTGGAACAGTGGGCGCGTAATTGCTATGCGGAAATCATCCACCTCTCCCAAGAAAAGTTTCTTGCAATGATGCTCATTGATGGCTGTTTCATCATTGAGTTGTTTCGTCGGTACAATGTAAATTTACCGACAGATGAAAGCGATCCGCTTATGGAGTCAGCATGGTTACGATGCCACCTCCGCCGCGATCTACTGCTGCTCGAGAACCAACTCCCGCTTTTCGTCTTGAGAGAGCTATATGGCCTGACTAAAGGTGAGGACGAGGATCTCGAGTTCGACAAAGTCGCCATCGAGTACCTCAAATCGGAATTTGGAGGAGGCCACGACCCAAATTGGACGAGTGGCAACTGGGAGCATCTTCTGCATCTATCTTACGCGTGGCGCACTGATGGCTTGCCTGCAAAGAGCCCGATACCATACGAACAAGACATGCCCTCGGTGATTGAGCTAATGGAGTTAGGAGTCGGGTTTAGGGCTGCGAAGTGTCTATATTACGCGTTGCGCATTTATGGCTTGCCTAGAAAGAGCCCGCGACAATGGCAACGAGTCATGCCCTCGGTGATTGAGCTAATGGAGTCAGGAGTCAAGTTTAAGGCTGTGAAAGGGCGCCGCCTGTTCGACATCAAATTCGAGAATGGGACACTCAAGATACCGGTCTTGGATGTAGAGGACGACACCGAATCAAAATTTCGAAACCTGATTGCGTACGAGCAGCATGGTCAAAGCAAAGCCATCGACTACTTTACAGATTACACGATCTTCATGGATTACCTCATAAACTCTTCAAAGGACGTCAAAGTGCTTCGCCATGCAGGAATTATTCAGAACTGCTTGGGTGATGACGAGGTGGTTGCACAGATGTTCAACAAGATGTGCTATAACATCATTTCATCCAGTTATTATTACTCCAAGATCTTCCAAGATCTGAATGTGCATTATTACAAGAGCAAGAACGTCTGGATGGCGAAACTGAGAAGGGAATATTTCCATAGTCCTTGGGCTTTCTTGTCTGTTGTCGCAGCCATCGTGTTGCTCCTACTCACAGTAGCACAAACAGTATTTACTGTTTTTTCTTACACAAAGTAAATTTAAATGTGATCAATGCTGCTTCATATATTTCCCCTGTACCATCTACTTGTGTTCTATAGTTAATAGTATTATCTTGGTTCTCCAATGAGGATGAACCACATGTGCTTCAAGATAGTGAAAAGTGTTTGTGCTTTAAATGGGGTCCACAAGTCTCTTCATTCAGAGCTAGATGATTACAACAGAACCAACAGGACATTAGCAACCAAGTTGGTATATGGTTCAAAAAGAAAAGAAAAAAGAGGTCCAACCAACTTAGATGATTACAGCAGATATGGTAGGATCACCCTACGAAGTCTCCTCTTCCCACAAAAATGTCTGGCCGGTTCTCTGATCATGCTTGACCTAAAAAAAAAGTTACCATTCAACTTGGACTACAACTAAGAAGAACACACAACAGCTTTGTATCTCTGAACGATTTGATGGAATCCACATCAATAGTAGAAGTTCTCCAAATGATATTATCAGCAACCTCTGAATTAGGGTGGATACTCCCAAAAACAAAATCAGCCTTTGGACTGTCTCCTGATCAGCTATACTTGCATTAATAGAAAGGCCATGCTACTCTGTAAGAAAACAGTAAACCAATGAGCTTCATAACATCAGCCTTATTTTGCTGATAAATTTGTCTAAAAGCTCTAGAAAAATCAAGTTACAACAAGTTCAAATCAAGCATCAAGCTCTTGAGCATTCGCATTAGAAATGAGTATGGTCTGGGTTGGGCCGGTTCACCCCCTAACCCTAGCTATAAAGGGTGCTGATTCTCAATTTTTGGGATGAGGACCGGACCAATCCAGTGGATCCGGTCCGATTCTAGGGTTAACTCAGGACAAACCAATAATTTTTTATTTCATTTTTAATATTCCTTGAAAAAGCGATTGAGGACCGGATCGACCTGATGGGTTTGTTCGATTCCAAAATCAACCCGGACTAACCAATAATTTTTTATTTCATTTTTTGTACTCCTTGAAAGAGCCTAATGAGGATCGGACCGATCCAATGAGTTTGATGACAAGCGAGATCAGCTAAGAAAGGCAAGCGGTGAGAGTTGAAAATGGGGTGAATGTCAAACAGGGTGAGCATCGAGTGTCGAGCAAAGAGCAAGCTAAGTGAATCGAGCGGCAAGCGGCACGAGTGACCCAAAGCGAGCGAGGCAAGTGTTGAGTGGCGATTGGAGAAGTTATTTATCTCGATTTTGGTAAATTAAAGACACAAATAAGACAGAAGAGAATAAGTACTAGAGGAGGATGTCGTAAGGAGTTGTTTATGCAATTTTGGACACCATGAGGACTCCTCACAAAAATACTTTCCTCATTCGTAAATTATGACTGTTTATGTCGTAAATGACATTGAAAATCTATGTTATTAAATAACAATGTAAAATTACTTGAACTACTCACTAAATAGTTATTTAATGTTGTTGATACCGTTTATTTTAAGATTTTATCTATCTATAAAAAATTATAAATATTATATTATATATAATATATATAATCAGGGTTGGTTCGGGTTGGATCAACTTTACATTCTCAGGATTGAGAACCGACCCACACAGTGCTGGTCCGGGAATCTTATAACCAATGACCGATCCAGTTTCCTTGGGAACCGAACTAGGACCGACAGGGTTGGGCCGGTCCAGGGTCGGTTCAGGGTTAACCCTGGATCGATGTTCACCCCTAATTCGCATTGAGTCAACTTTGAGTGGGGTTCGATGTGACTTAAATGAATCACATCCCATTAAAGCCTTTGAAATCTTGCATTCATCTTTTAATTCAATCATTTGACAATGATCTCACTAAATCTATACAATATTCCAATAGGATGTATGTGTTCAATTCTTTCAAAATTCGTGAGTAGTTTCTCCACTTTTTGTAATTTCATGCCGTAACTATAGGCCATCAATTCATAGGTTAGGTTAGGAAAAACATTAGAATATTTGAATTATCGTCTAGGAACGGATCATTTCATGACTTTAGCTCATCTTTCCATGGGAAAAATTGCGCCAATTTGGCATATATGAGCATATCAATTTTAACTGTTAAGTTATGTGAATTTAACTTGTACTTCCACATAATTTGACAATTGATGTGCTTCAATATCATGCAATACGAGGTTAGGTGAGCGAATTTCTTCAATGATTGTCTTGGCATTGTGTCGTCTATCTTTTTCACCTATCTTTATGGTACATGCATTTCTTTCTAGGCATGCGAAGATTAGCGAGTCCTGTCCCTTGTGTGGCCGTGGACTCTCCATCGCTCGACGTACTCTCACAAAAAATTCAATCTATCTCAATCGTCGATGCATATCTATGGAAATATCAACGGCGGAGAATTGAGCGAGATATAGTAACCGAAACAGCATAGTGGAAAATGACCCAATCCATCCCTCTGCACCTTCGAACATCTCCATGCGATTACTCTTTTCACTTTTGCTCCACATCATCGAGTGCTCTTTTTGTCGCATCTTGACCTTTCGGAAAGTTCTCCGTTGACTACGGGTAAGATTTTTCCCCATTTATTTTAACTTTTGTGCTCGCACAATTTAGCTCTTACTTAACAGAAAATACTGAAAACCATTCAAAATAATTACACGGATTTTCTCAAACTTGATGAAATATGTATTCGAGACTCGAGAAAAAATTAGGATTAGCTTAAGCGAATTGACTTATACATATATTGAGTTATTGTCATGCGTCTTCCATTTTTACCAATTATACGGTAACATTTGATGAAAACTAACATAAGATAATATGTATTAGGTGTGTACCAATTTAGAGTTTTTGGAAACCCAAACATTAGTTTGAGATAAATTTGTTAGAAGTATATTATCGTGGGGCTTCGTTTATCCAAAAATTAGTTTTGGACAAATTTACCACAGACATATTAGTTTATGATTTTTCGTGATATCAAACTTTTTTTTTTTTTTTTGCTTAATCTAAATCTTGCAATTCATTCATTGACCACTTAGACCTTGGATAAAAATAAAGGATTGCGTTATTTTCCATCTCTCGTATTGAGAGACTCGTTGTTCCATAGATATAACACAATTTTTGAATTTCGGCCGTGTTTGTTTCATAAAAATAGATGATGCAGGAAACATTTTCTTAAAAATGATCACTTATATTGCTTGCAAAAATGAATGATCAAAATATGTTTTCATCATTCACAAAAATAATTATATTATAAGTTGCTGTCAATGATAGAAATATTTTTTATTGACTAATTATTTCAAATGGTAAATGCAATTATTTTTAGGAATATGTTTCTCAAATTATTCATCTATCATAAAACAATCGCACCCAAATTCATAGTTTCAAGTACTTCTCAAGACCACTTAAACGTTCTTCTCAAGAAAAGGACACTATCATTTGGTGCTCATTGTAGTGGTATAATTTTTCAATCAATTACTTGGGCATCTTAACGGTTAATAAGGGCGCGTTTGGTAACTTTTTTGTTCCAGGAGAACAATTTTTGAACAATTTTTTTTTTCTATTCCAGGGAATAATTTCTAAGTATAATTTTCACAAAAAAAAATTCTGAGTATAAAAACGCGCTTGGTAATTGCAAAAATTTATACTCCGAAATAAAAAAATGCATTTGGTAAACTTGTGTAATTTTTTTATTTCTTTTAATTTTCCAATATTTTTATTATATTTTTCATTTTTTCATTTTTTTCTTCTTTCTTCCTTTTGGCTAGTGACCTTGTTGCGCCGACCTGGCTCGCTAGTGGCTGGGTGAGCTCGGCCTCATTAGATTTGGGCGAGCTCGAGCTCGCCCAACCAATGTGAGGTCGAGGCCAACCTTGCGTCGCTTGGGTAAGGTCGAGCCTCACTTGGCCATCGAGGCCACCAGTGAGGCTCAGCCTCGCCCAGGCCGCGCTAGGTCGGCCTCGCTGGGGGTCGGCGACACTTCGACGAGGTTGCTGGCCATGGTCGAGGCCGGCAACCAGCCAAAGGAAGAAGAAGGAAAGAAAAAAGAAGAAGAAAAATGAGAAAAAGAAGAAGAAGAAGAAGAAGTGTTTCTCGGAATTGTTCCCGCGAACAAGAAACAAGTTTTTTCTACTTCTTGTTTCTATTCCAAATCTGTTTTCGGGAACAAAAAATACCCAGAACAAAAATGTAAACAAATGCGTTTTTGTTCTTTTTTTTGTTCCTCAGAACAAAAGAACAAAATTTTGTGCTCTAGGAACGAAACACATTTTGCCAAACACACCCTAAGTGTTTGCTAGAACTAGGTCGGCAATTTCTCTAACTGAAAAATTCTATGTATTTTAAAATTTATAGGTCTTGTAATCCGTTTTTCTTAAAATTATGACATTTAAGTAATTGACTAAAAAGTTGCGAATTTCAAGTGATTAATTAAAAATTTATGATATTAAAGTAAGCATCGGATAAAAATTATAGTACTTGTAGCATTCTCTCCCCATCTTTCTCATATATGATGTTTATAAAGTAAACAATTAATGTTGAAAAGCTTATCATTTGGGAGTTGGAATCGACAATACTCTCAAACCAATGAGGATTGCTGTTGGAAGATATGCATTGGATGGGATCTCGGAGATATATGCTCGGAATCATGCTCGATTATGATTGTGCATAAATTAGCTAGGAATTGATTTCAATTGATTACACAAATATTTTTTTGCCTTTATTGTATCACTTATGTATTATATTTACAGGACTTTGTACAATGAGAATAGACAATGAAATATAATTTCCCAGAATTATCTCGTCTTTCCTTGACACTTTGTTTTCTTTCATGGTATCAGAGCTGCCAAGCTTCTGACCTTTCCTCGCTTCCGCTCTTGATTGCCCACCAGAGGAGTTCTGACCTATAAAACAAATCTGCCATCTGGTATAGGAATCTCCTTTGAGGAAGAAGATAACAGCTTATATATATTTTTTTTACCTTCAATGGCTAATGACCAGTCCACCGCAAAGACTCCACTGCAGTCACAGATCCAAAGTCCACCTGCGACAGTGCAACAACAACCACTCCAGGCACAGCCCGTATAGTGGAGACCCACACGGGCTCAGTTTAGTTTAGGGTAACCCATTGCGGGCCAAACTTTCCAGTGGGTACCTTACCCATGGTACCTTGGGCCAAGCCCAAATTCATCATCGCCTATTTATGTGGGCCACCAGGGAGCCCATGTCCAGTCCAAAGGGAGCCCACCAACTGTGAGTGGGGCAAGCCCGACCCCCGAATTGGAGCAAACGAGCAGGTCGGGAGAATTGGGTATGGGAACAAATCCCTACCCAAGATTTTTTAATGTGGGTTATCAATTCGGATCGGGCGAACCAAGTCAAGGGACAAATCCCTACCCGAACTTCGCACCTAGCTTCCTGTCGTTCCCAGTCGCAGCCGTCACCGGGCGACCGGAGCTCGGTGACCCCCTGTACATCTCGACGATCGACAGTCCTGAGTTGCGACTGATCAACCTGTAGTTAACTAGGCCAGAGAACTATTCCAGGTGGTCTTGAGACTTTCGGCGTGCCTTTCTGACAAAGGACAAAGATGGGTTCCTCGATGGGATTGTTCCAATTCCTACCGATGACAGAGTAGCCTGACATTGGAGGAAATGCAACTAGCTCGTTCGGACATGGATCGGCAACTACATTTCTCCAAATGTCGTGACTGGCCTTCGACCGACGGAGGGCTCAAAGAACATGTGGGAAAAAATCAAACAGATGTACACCAAGTTAGATCGGGCACAAATCTTCTCCCTTATGTAGGAACTTGGCGAACTCAAACAGGGAAACCTGACCATCTTGGCCTGCTACAACAAGTTGTCATCCTTGTGGAACGACCTTGAAGCCATGGAAGAAGAGCTCGAGAGTCCAGAGGAGACACTTGCACAGTACCAATCTATGAAAGAAAGGGAAAAGGCAACCCAATTTCTTTTGATTTTGAACGAATCGTACTTGACTTTTTGTTCACAGATCTTGGCCATGGAACCGGTGCCACCCCTTGGACGGATTTTTCAACTCGCCATTCAGGAAGAGAGCCAACGGCTCGCATCCTCGGAGCCGACGAAGGGAGGAGGAAGTTTCGCCCTAGTGAGTTGTGGTGAAAAGCGAGACCCAAGAGCAAAAACCCTAGCGCCAGAAAAAGGGGCACTGCAAGAGGCGTTAGGGTTCCGGATTGAAGAAACGCGGCCCTTTAAAGCGGAAGGGATGGGTGGTCCAGATCACTTGTGACGATCGGACAGCCAAAAGGGATCGATTCGCTTAATGGGATCGGACGGTGGAGATGACCGAGTGGTAAGGGATCAGACGGTGGAATTTTTTCAGCCTATGCAAAAAAATTTAATTCAAAGGGAAAAGGTAAATTATATTGTGAATTTTGCAGATGCCCAAACCATACAATAGATAATTGTTGGAAATTGCATTGCAAACTCGAAGAAAACGGGAAAAGGAAGGAATTTTTTGCAGCTTATCAAGTTAGCAATCCTAATGCTGATCGATCCATAACATATGAACAGTACCAACAACTAATGCAAGCATTGCAGAAATTGGACACTTCCAACAAGGGAGGAAATTTCTCAGGTATCTCTTGCTATCTGGTTAATAATATCTCAAGGAAAGCTTGGATAATTGATTCTGGGGCAAGTGATCACATAGTTTGTGAGAAGGCATTATTTTTTAGATATGCATGAGAATATGGATTTCCTTGTTTCTATGCACTTACCCTATGGGAATGTCACTAATGTTACAATTACAAGAAAAGTCCAGCTTAGCCCACAAATCACACTCCAAAATGTTCTTCATGTCCTAGAATTTCAATTTAATCTTATCTTTGTGTCCAAAGCCTGCAAAGAAAATTCATGTCATGTATTGTTTGATTCTGATACTTGCTTCTTTCAGGCCCTTTCGATTGGTAGAGTGATGGACTTGTGTAGTCTTTCTGAAGGACTGTTCCTTTGCACAAATATTCCAAGTAATCTTGATTTGTCATCCATTCTTTTTTTAAATAAAATGTCATTGTGTAACACGACTACCAATGATAAAGAATTCCTTATGCATTCAAGATTGGGTCATAGTGCTTCAATCCCTTACTCTAAATGTCAAATATGCCCTCTTGTAAAGCAATCTCGTATTCCTTTTCCCTCTAGCCAAAACCATGCAAATGATATTTTTTCCTTGATTATGGATGTCTGGGGTCCTTATCATACATTACATCATGATGGGTCACGTTATTTCTTAACAATTGTGGACAACTATTCTCGTGCCACATGGATGTTCTTGATGCAGTCAAAAGAACAAGTTTTCTCAAATTTGAAAACTTTTATCGCATTGTTCAAGAATCAATTTGGGAAATCTATTCAGCGAATCCAGATAGATAATGGGAAAGAATTCTTTAGCAATGATTGCAATTTCCTTCTTTTATCCAATGGGATTCTCCATGAAAGTGCATGTGTATACACCCCACAATAGAATGGGGTAGTGGAGCGCAAACATCGCCACCTTTTGAAAGTTGCACATGCATTGAAATTTCAAGCATCTATTTCAGAAAATTATTGGGGCGAATGCATCATCACTGTGGCCTATCTCATCAACCATATGCCCACTCGGGTACTCAATGGAAAAACTCCATTTGAGTTACTTTTCAAGAAGAAACCGGAACATTTAAGGATATTCGGATGCCTATGCTATGCAACAATATTAATCCCCCGTGACAAAATGGCCCCCCACGCTTGACATTGCGTCTTCATGGGCTATCCAAATTTGCATAAGGGATATCGTGTCCTCAAACAAACAACCGGGGAGTTCTTCATTAGCAGAGATGTTATCTTTCATGAGGACGTGTTCCCATTTCATGAAAAGGATTCTTTGGAAGAAACACCGGATATCTCACGCCGTCCATATCACTCCATATCTACAGAAGACTCGACTCCTGGATATTTTCTGACAAGAACTCCAGTTCCAGTAATGACTCCAATTTCTTGTGAGAATTCTACACAAGAAATTGATGTAGATCTAGTGCAAGAGAATTTCTCAGAAATAGAAGATCTTTGGAAAGAGATTGGCATTGAAAAAAGAGCATCTCCATCTTCTGTTCCAGCACAAGTGGATCCTCCTCAACGATCTGGTCGCTCTACACGTCCACTAGCTTTGACAAAGGACTATGTTTGCGCAGCCCTTAACTCACTAGGTATTCATTACCTAATATCATATTATGTTTTGTTTCATAGACTTTCGCCGGAATATAGATGTTGTGTTAGTCAAATATCAGAGGACAAAGAACCATCCAGCTATGAAGAAGCAGCTGCTGACTCAAAATGGCAAGAAGCTATGGGAGCAGAATTACAGGCACTAATTGCAAATCAGACCTAGGATTTGGTCCATTTACCTCCGAACAGAAAGCCTATTGGATGCAAATGGGTATATAAAATCAAATACCGAGCTTATGGTTCCGTTGAGTGTTACAAAGCTTGGTTGGTGGCTAAAGGATTTACTCAATGGGAAGGTTTTGATTACCACGAAACTTTTTCCCCAATCGCCAAAGATGTAACTGTAAGATCTTTTCAATCTGTTGCTGCTATTAATGGTTGGCTATTACATCAAATGGATGTGCATAATGTTTTTCTACATGGAGATTTAGATGAGGAAATCTACATGGACATCCCTCAGGGTTTACAGAGATAGGGGGAGAATAAAGTATATCGTTTCTGCAAATCCCTCTAAGGTCTTAAACAAGCTTCCAGGCAATGGTACACCAAATTTACCGATGCTCTCACATCTACAGAATTCAAACAATCCAGATATGATTACGCCTTATTCACATGGACCCAAGGTATGTCATTGATCTACTTGATGATACATGTTGACGATATTCTTATCATGGGCAATGATAAAAGTGCAATAGAAAGATTCAAGAAAGTATCTGCATTTCACTTTTCATATTAAGGACTTGGGAGCACCAAAATATTTTCTTGGAATTGAGATTGCTCGGTCTGATCAAGGGATTTCTCTAAGTCAACGGAAGTTTGTGCTAGAAATCATATCAGAAGCAGGTTTATCGGGATGCAAAACACAAAATTGACCACCAAAGATTATGATGCAGGAATATTTGAAAAGCATGATCCCGTTCTCAATGATCCTTCAAGTTATCGGAAGCTCATTGGAAAACTCATATATTTAACTATGACCAGACCTAATATATGATATGCAGTGCAAACTCTCACTCAATTTATACACAACCTGAAATTGTCTCACATGAATGCTGCCTTAAAGGTCGTGAAGTACTTTAAAAAGTGTCCAAGACTAGAAATCCTCTTATCCAGAAAATGCAACATGGAAATGTCGGCATATTGTGATGCAGATTATGCGATTTGTCCTATGAGCCGAAGATCCATTACAAGTTTTTGCATTAAGCTTGGAGAATCACTTCTTTCTTGGAAGACCAAGAAGCAGGCAACCATATCATTATCTTTAGCTGAAGCAGAATATCGAGCCATGGCAAAGACTACCTATGAGATTGTATGGATACGGGGATTACTTCGGGATCTTGGGATTAATTTGAACGGTCCGACAAGATTGTTTTGTGACAATGATGTGGCACTCAAACTTGCAGAAAACCCCATAGTGTATGAAAGAACGAAGCATATAGAAGTGGACTGTCATTTCACTCGCGAAAAAATTCAGGAAGGGATAATCGAAACAAGAGGAATTGGAACGGCGGAGCAACCTGTCGACATTTTTACCAAGCCTCTGTGTCAAATACAACATGCATATTTATTAAGCAAGCTAGGTGTCTTGGACATCTACCAGCCACCGGCTTGAGGGGGAGTGTTGGAAGATATGCATCGGATGAGATCCCGGAGATATGCTCGGAATCATGCTCAATTATGATTGTGCATAAATTAGCTAGGAATTGATTTCAATCGATTACACAAATATTTTTTTGCCTTTATTGTATCACTTTTTTATTATATTTATAGGACTTTGTACAATGAGAATAGACAATGAAATACAATTTCCCATAATTCTCTTGTCTTTCCTCGACACTTTGTTTTCTTTCAATCGCTCCACCTTTTTGCTGATGTGGCCGTACATGTTAGTAGTCACGTCCGCAAATGATGGTCATGCGACCAAGTCGGTTTGAATGGCCGACTTCAAGCTAGGACCAAGTCGGTCGAGATGAATATTCAGACAATTGAATAAATCATCGGCTTAGAGTTCGGAGGCCCGTCTCGGCATTGTCACCAGTAGCTTTGTAGAAGCATCTAGATATATTCAACAACTGCATCACCTGTCGTGTCTTGTCCCAGAAGACAAAAGAAGCAAGAAACGTAAGATGATAAGAACCGTCAATGCTTGCAATCATTGCGGAGGCGTCCGTCATCGAAGAGAGCTCGCTGCTCGCCCTTGTTCGACTCTCCTCATTTGGGGAAAACGAAGAAAACCCAAAAGCATCGTTTGGCGTGGCCTAGACCCGTTCGAGTTCAGCAGTTACCAGTAACTCCGAAACGTTCATAGCACTTCTTCATCGATTCCACGTCTGTCTTGCCTCGCTTTTTGTCCTATGCACGATGCATGTCCAAACCCTAATCTAGTCTTTTCCGATGGATTGCAGAGAATTGGTTGGACCGAATTGAGCGTGTGGGCTGACTGCTGATTGGGCTTAGAATGACTAGAAATGGGGAAATTGGCAACTTGGGTCGTATTGTTGTTATAGCCCGAATCCATCGGGCCATAACCACATTAGGACCGGGCCCTAGAGGCCTGTCCGAATCCTAACCCAACCCGGATCTTTAGGGTCCGGGTCAAACCAGTAATCAGACCAGGTTCCCTGGCCTTGTCCGAAGTCCATTTTCCAGAATTAATAAAAAGTAATACAAAATTAAAATTCAGAAAAATTCAGAAAAAAGTTTACAATTTAGATTTTGTCTAACTTCATTAGAATTTTAGTGCTAATTCTGGTTTAAAACTAGTTTAGCATAATAAAAGATGAGAAAATCTTTTGATAAAAAACTGAACCCAAAATTGAAAAATTCAAGACTCCACAATAGGACTTTGAATCCTTTTTAACTTTTGAGAGACAATGCTAGGTCACTATATGTCACACTCAGAAACCCGAGCATGCGCACATCCCTCGGTGATTGACTAAAATTTGCGACATTCCAAGATGTGTCGCCGACCCTTTCGTTTTATGCATATGCGGAAGCGAACTAATAAACCCCAGACAACAATTAAACAAGTGATAAAAAAGCAGAACAACTAATTTTCACAAAACACACTTTATATACAAGCCAAATTAGTCTTACAGGTCTATACACATAAGTCCAACCCAACAAGGACTATTGAGCTACCTATGCTCCAAACCCTTCAGCCTCAGGCCCCAAGTTTTCCATCTAAGGACTTGAAAATATTTAATCACGACGGGATGAGATAAAAATCTCAGCGAGTCAACACCCTAAACCCCAATTAGAATAAGAATTCACTTAGAGGTAGCCTAAATAGGCGTTACACAAAACTTACCTTGCCTCAGTACGTCCCTGCAGATTAGTGCGTCACATATACATTTATAAACGCAACAAGCATAATCAATAACTGGAACATATCATTTCATCACAACCAATCACATGGGTCCTAATTATAAGGTAAAATCGTTATGCCACGTCTTATTCCGTGCCACACAATTTTACCTCATAATAAGGCGCAGCTATTTCAACCACTCATGCATGTTCCAATTTTTACGACCCATCGGTCACGGCCAACTCCCCAGTCGGCGGTCATCCGGCATAACCGGTCGTCATCTCGCCCCATCGAGTACGGCAACGTCTAGAACTCCCGCCTAGACAGCATTTTAAAAAGGGGCATCGGTCTAGCCTCCACCACAACCGGCTTCCGGACTGCTGCCAAGCATCCGATAAAATCTGGCATCATCCCTAAACTCCCGTTGGGTGATGAGAATATTGTGCTTTGTATTCAAATACCTCAATTTCAAATAATGGACTTGGCCCATTTTGGTCGTATTAAAAATCATCCCGATAAAATAACCGTGCGCGGTCACGCATTTAAATTGAACCAATAAGCACGATACTCTCTCATTTCAAAATTCCACGATTTCATATACTATATAAATATTTTTAGCATCAAAAACTGACACCCAGTATTTTTCTATTTAAATACCAAAATCCAATTTTTGCAATAATAGTCCATAACAATAACCAAGAACCCAATTGCACAATTAATCAATCAATTTCACATATTATCAAGCATAAGCTCTAAGCATGCCAAAAGTCAACCACATCACCAAATATATATTATCTAGCAAGCGAGATACCAAGAACAACAACAAAACTACAATCGGCCTTAACCAGCAGAAACTGGGACCACTCGCTTGTCTTCGAGGTTAATTCTAGAAACCTAATCAAACCTATTTGGAAAATTCTCAAATTTGAATATGTTGTAAATGACACATAAATGAACTTTTTTCATGAAGATATCTTGACCCATATATTTCTAGATTAAGAGAAGTAAATTGCTCAAACCATTACAAAAACTGTGTTCGTTTCCAAAAATTATGTTTTCCAAAATCAGTTTGGTTCGAGATCAAAAACTTGTCCGTTTGATCTTAAATTTGACTATGTTAAACTAAAAAATGTGATGAACAATGTTGTGAAGAAACTCTTTAAAAAATCAGACCCTAAGAGTTGATAAAAATCCTTTGAACACCAAAAGGTCAAAAATTCCAGCATAATCCAAGATTTTGTTTTGCAAATGATGAAACTAAAATCTCATTTTTTTTAAATACCTAAAATCTTGAGTAAAATATATGTCATAGCTGAAGATGTCTAGAACATTTCTCAAGATGAAGCAACCTCAAAATCGTAGCTCATTTTTCCGTAGCTCATTTTTCCCCACAAAAATGGCAAACGGTGAGCGTCCAGTAACTAGATCCGAGGGAAATCCAGTAAATTAGAGTAAACCACCCTCATTAGTGCTAGTCTAATCAAACTAGATTAACACTAATTCATATTAATGATAATCTCATTTAATACTAATTTAACTAAGCTAATTAGCACTAATTGAACCCCTAAGTACAATTAACAACCTAATCAAGGATTATGAAGTTAACTCACCGGAATTCGACTGCGGCAAGCTCACTGCGATGGCCACGTGAAGGCAGTGAGGACCTGAGACAACCGTGTCTCCAACGGAGCTCAAACGGCGATGGAAAAAGCCTTACAAGCTCACGACTTGTTACTGGAACTTCGGTTCTTCGAAGGGGCTAATGGAGGGGGCTAAGGTGGTTGGCTAAGCCGAATGGGGGCAAGCAGCAATGGGGATGAGCGGCTGGAGCAGTGGACGCGATAAGCTGGCTTGGGGACGATAGCGGCTACGACACGGGTTAGTCTGGACAGTCGCTTGGCTAGCTAGTCGAGGGGGACCAAGCTGGCGAGCGGCTAGTTTGGGCAGTGCAAAGGCTGGTGGCTGGTTGGTTCTGGCTTGGCTCTAAGTTGCAGCAAGTAAATGGAGTGAAAATGGAGAAGAAGTGAGGAAGAAGAAGGTCGAAGTTGCTTCTGCTGGAGGAAAGCTGCACATAGGGGAAATAGAAGAAGAAGAAGAAGGGAGAGAGAGGAGGGAACAAGGGGGCCAAGAAGTCTTGCATGTAGCCACTTATCTTCCACTTGAAATATCTTCCACTTGAGTGCTTTGTGCCTCAAAGTCTTCTGCCCTTGAAGTCTTGGCAGCAGCTAATGGGCATTTTTCCCTCACAAAGCTTCCCAAACAAACCAATTTGAAGGCCAAATAACAATAACCCATATGAATTTCCCTTTAATTCTTCACAAACTAATTCACTTATGTGGCCAAAAATCACACCAAATCAGCCCATACGAATTTCCTTTCTTTTCCCAATTTACCGAAATTGATTTTCTGTAAACTTTCCCAGCTCGACGGAAATTGCTCAAAAGATAAAATGAGATCCTAAAAATAAATCGCGACACACTCGAACGTTCGATTCCCGAAACCGAGTACAATTTCGTGGTTAAAATCGACCGAACGCGATTTTAGCACAACCCAACCTACCGAGTAGCTTTTAGGGATTTTACCGCGTTTGACCCGTGGTCAATAATTTTCGATTCACGCTTGTGCATCTCCAACTTGAAGGTGACTCTCGGTTGTCGCAAAAATCGCAAGGTTTCAATTACGGGTACTGAGTACAGAATCGATAAAAAACCATGTTATTGCCGTCCGACGCGAATTTTACAATCAAGTGGAATTACCCATAATTCAATTACATGCTTCCATCGAATTGACCTATATTTGATCACTAATCGATTATAATGGTGCCGTATTGTCCCTTGTCGATTATCACGGTCGAGCAATCGATTTCTAATCGAATTCTCAATTATGTCGTGTTTATATATCTTATCGACTTCACCTAATAGATTGGTTAACTCGAGAGTGATCAGCTCAGAGAAAAATGACCATAGGCATGTCGACGAAATGCCCATTTCATATTATCGGGACGAGGTCGAAAATTTAAGATGTCACAATTCTTCCCATCTTATAAAAATTTCATCATCGAAATTTAAACCATTACAATTCTTCTTCAAAAAGGTGGGGGTAATGTCATCTCATCGATTCTTCACTTTCCCAAGTAACTCCTTATGTTCTGTGGTGTTGCCAGACCACTTTGACTAAAGAGATCGTCATGGTACGCAGCACTTGTTCATTTTGATCCATGATCAAAACTGGTCTCTTCACGTACGACACTCTTTCATCCACGTCTAATTCCTTAAAATTCAGCACGTGGGTCGGGTTAGGCTCGTACTTCCTCAACATCGACACGTGGAAGACATCATGCACTTGAGCAAGTCTTGGTGACAATGCCAGATGATACGCCAAAGTCCCTATCCGCTCCAGAATTTATAAGGGACCGACGTACCTCAGATTTAACTCCCTTTTTTTTGCCGAAGTGCGAAGTACCCCTTATTAGTGACACCTTAAGGAATACGTATTCACTAACTTGAAATTCCAATGACCTTCGCTACTCATTTGCGTAACTTTTTTGGTGACTCTAAGCAGTCTTGAGTCTTTCTTGAATAATTTTGACGGCGTCGACTGACTGTTAGACTAACTCAGGACCCGTAATCTTACGCTCCCCAACTTTGTCCCAATAGACATGAGTTCTGCAAGCCCTGCCATACAACGCTTCAAATGGTGCCATCTGAATACTCTGCTAATAACTGCTAGGATGAGCTTCTGACAAAATCTCCTCCTTAAGCTCTGCATCGTCAGGTACACACAATCATCCACGAAATTTTAGTGTTCCGTCTTTAGAAATCTGAAATTTAGCCTTTCTCTTTTCTACATCCTCTTGCAGAATCTTCTGGATCTCAGGATCTGTCAACTGCAACGTCTTAATCCTTATCTGTACTTTCTGTTCAATTCTGAGGGTGGTCATAAGATTTCAAAGGTAGCCTTCTTCAAATTTGAAAATCGAATCTCAAGCTCCTTCGAGTACTTCTGAATCATCATCTGCACAATCGATGACTTCCGACTAAACGCATCTGCGACTTTGTTGGCTTTTCCAGGATGATACAGGATGTCACAATCGTAGTTCTTGAGGAGTTCCATCCAACAACGATGTCTCATGTTTAATTTCTTATTATTTTATCAGTTGATGATAACCCGTCCTCAGGTCAATCTTGGAAAATATCGACGCTACTTGTAACTAATCAAACGGGTCATCAATCCTTGGCAAAGAATACTTATCCTTGATCATCACCTAGTTAAGTTGCCGATAGTCAATGCAAAGACGCAACGAACCATCTTTCTTCCTCACAAATAGGATTGGTGCTCCCCAATGTGATGCACTAGGACATATAAATCTTTTATCCAACAACTCCTGCATATTCACCTTCAGTTCTTTCTATTTTGACAATGGCATACGGTAAGGAGTCTTGGAAATTGGCTCCATCCCGAGGACCAACTCAATCACAAACTCAATCTCCCTTTCTAGTGGCAGATCAGGTAATTCCTCAGGAAACACATCAAAAAACTCTTGTACCACGGCGATGTTCTCCATCTTCGGCTCCTCAATTGTTGTATCAACTACAGTTGCCAAGTAACCTTGGCGACCCACCTCTAACAAATAGGTTGTCTCAAACGACGAGATTAATGTAATCGAGAGTCCTTCTCGGTTTCCAACAAACTCAAAACTTCCACACACTAACGAGTTAAAGTAGAAAACTGCATGACAACAATCCATTACAACAAGATGCTCCTTGAGCCACTCCTTTTCATTTATGACATTAAAGTTATACATAAGCAAAATAGTCGAGTACAACTATAACCAGTGATTCTCCTTTCTACAACTTCATTTCAGTAAACTGAAGTTCTACAAGCTTAACTATATTTCTGCTGTGCCACTCTAATCAAAATTGTGGCACCCCTCGACACGGCCCCCGATTCGCTAGGGTCGCCACAGCTCACTCACCTTTCACTTGTTCTTATAACATGTCACTCTGATACCATTTGAATTGTAATGGGTCCATAAATCCTGGGGGTTTGTATCATCTCAATTGGTCCTAGCGCAGTTCATATAACGGAATCATACGCGACATCTCCTTAACCCGTACTCAAACTAAATAGTACAATGCAATGCACACCAACTACACTTTTCATAAATATAGAAGCTATTGCTGAACCACTTTTATTTACATACTTTGATGGACATCACGAGTCGGTACAACAAAAGGCCAAGGCTTTAACGAAGCTCGGCTATAACCCAAAAGAATCCGACTCTACATTAGACATGTACATCAATCCATCATCTAGTGTCGGCTATCCAAAAAGTGTCAACATCTACTAGTTGCACGCTCTAATCACACCCAGCCCGGTGCATCAGCCGATGGCGGTGGCAGTATCCCCATCATCCTCCCGTCGCAACAAACATGGATGGACAGGAACTTCTGGACTACAGGGCCATCAGGTAGACCCACATCATACATCACCAAAACACGAACACGGATAAACACAATACCATGAACACCAACGCAGGGGTGTTCCGAGCACTCGACCTCAACATCATACGATAAGCCATAAAATGTACCATGCGTGACAGGTGACAGAGGCATCTCTCAATCTGAAATGTTAGTCCCTAAAAGAGGTGAGTACAACCACTCAGCAGTAAAGATCCATCAAACTACATAATGCAACAAGCAAGACAACCACAATTTTGTGTGAAATGCACATATCATCCATGTAATCATGCTTGTATTTCCCATGAGATTCATTCATTGAGGCAATTTATGTTCCATGCCATATGCACATACATGCGTATGATTCATATCATCCATACAATCATATTATGTATATATCCCCATGAGATCCATTAAATACCTTCATGATCACATTCTCAATGCCAAATAGTACCAACTCAATTTCAAAGGCAATTCATGCATCATGCCATACGCACACACACATGCGCATGATTCAATTCTCATTTTAAATTTTCAGAAGGATCTCATTTTTCTTCTAGGGACCAGTGTTTGCATCCCTTATATATCGCTCGCACCCAACTTGGCATCGCGAGGAACCTTCGGCACACACCTTCGGGCATCCGGCACACACCTCTGAGCATTCGGCACACACCTCCGGGCATCTCGAAACTCCCGAGGACATCCGGCACACATACTCCGGGCATCCCGACACTCCCGGGGCATCATCGACTCAAGGGTCCAATGGTATCATCATTATCATTATACATGGATGTATCTCACTTTAGAAAATGCCATTTGAGGCAATGATGTCAAAAGTTTCATGGAATTTATAAAATTTAAATCAATTTGATGTCATATGAAATGCACAAATATCACCACATATGCAGTAAAATAACAACCCAAGATATCATATCTCATAGAGCAATTCATTTGTTTTGAAAATAAAATAATTTTTGGATAAAACAAAATGCACTTCTTTTAATAAAAGTTATGGAAAAATTAGTAAACAATCTTAATAAATTCTGAAATTTAACATGTCATAAACGAGATCTAAAGAAAAAGATTTCATCAAGAACACCATGTCAAAAGAGCTCCGTACAAGTCGCTATGGTCCATGCATCACAGCCTTAAAATTTCAGAACATCACCATTGCACAGTTTCATTCACAAATTTGGTATAAACCCTTAACCAACTGAGAAAATTTTGAAATTTCGATATGTTATAGAAAAAATCTAGAGGTAAAGGTTTCATGAAGAAGTCGAAGATAGATTCATGATAGATTAAAACTATAGTCACCATAACTCTTCCTAACCTTCAGTGACGATTTCCAGATCTAACCATTTCAAAGAAAAATCGTTTCACCGACCAATACTTGTCCTTTCTCCTCAAATTTTAGTATGCTACTCCTCAAGATGTCATCTATAACTTTTATCAAGAACACAAAATCAAATTTCAACTGGATAATTTTATAAAATTCACAGAATCACAAGGTCATGACTGTTCTTACATAAACAGCTTACTTGTTCTAGGAAGACTACTCACTATTCACTTCGAAAATTCAGCATCTAACATCACAACTCAAGCATCTCCAACACCCATTACACTTTACACAACCACAGCAAGCAAAATGTAGGCTAACGGACTTCACTTGCCTTAAATCAAATGAAATCACAGCAAGCACACAGCGATTAGAGGACTTCGAATGCAGCACGATCGATGGCGAAGCTAGGCGCACGCACGGTAGGGCTAGTCTTCTTCCTCCCCTTACTGAAGCATCCTCACGAACAACTCTCTCTCTTTCTCTCTCTCAGCTTTCTCTCTCTCTTTTGCACGAACAACCCCCTCGCTCACTCCACCCCTTCTATTTTCTTTCACCCTCATGATTAGCTAGTAATCATTAGCTTTGCATGGAATTGGACATTTGGTGAACCCTTCACGCCACTTGTCAATCTCCATGCAAAGAGGATGGGCCTCATTCGGCTGGGCTTGGGCTGGTTTTGGGCCTTAAGAAATCAGCCCACACCTTCTCCTAATTTTCCATTTAATCCCCACTTATATTACATAATTACAAATTTATATTAAAATTTGTAACATAAATTAATAATAATCCAACTTATAAAGTACACAGCCAAGAATAAAAATTTTCCTATCAATTTGTCATTTAATGCAATCCTTAATCACACATGGACATAGGATGCAATTTTCTATACAACAATTGTCCATTAAATGCTCGGCCTTGTAAATTTGAAATCCATTGGTCTAATGACTATAACAAATTCGATGGTGCTTCCATCACCCTTTCATGGGTTCGGTAATGCATCTAGAGATTCATGAAAATTTAGGATGCCACAATTCTCCCCTCCTTAGAGAATTTTGTCATCGAAATTAAACATTACCTATGCCTCTTTAAATAAGTGAGGGTACATTTCCCTCATCTCATTTTCACTTTCCCATGTGGCTTCCTCCATATCATGATGTCGCCATAACATCTTAACCAATTGAATTTTCTTGGTCCTAAGGATTTGCTCTTTTTGATCTAGTACTTGCATAGGCTCCTTAATGTATCTCACTTTCTCATCCACTTTGATGGCTTCATGATCGAGTATGTGATCAGCATCCGGTCGATATCTCCTTAGCATCGACACATGGAACACATCATGTAAATTCCCAATTTAGGAGGTAGCGTTAAACGATAAGCTACGTCTCCTATTCTTTTGTGTATCTCAAAAGATCCAACAAATCTAGGGCTTGACTTACCCTTAATTCCAAATCGAGATATTCCTTTCATAGGGGATACTTTAAGGAACACATGATCTCCCACATTAAACTCTAAAGGTCTTCTACGCTTATCTGTGTAGTCTTTCTGCCTACTTTGGGCTGTTTTAAGTCTTTTCCTGATAATTTCAACAGCCTTAGTAGTAATTTGTACCAATTCAGGTCCTATCAATTTCCTTTCACCTATTCATTCCAACAAATAGGGGTCCCGCACCTTCTTCCATATAATGCTTTATATGGAGCCATGCCTATACTTTTCTAAAAACTATTATTATAGGCGAACTCTATCAAGCGCAATTTTTCATCCCAACTTCCCTTAAAATCAATAACACAAGCTCTCAGCATATCTTCCAAAATTTGGATCACTCTTTCCGTTTGTCCATCTATTTGAGGATGAAAGGTAGGACTAAATTGAAGCTTTGTCCCTAAGGCATTTTGGAGACTTAGCCGAAAATTTGAAGTAAACCTAGAGTCTCGATCAGATGTGATCATTACAGGAATACCATGTAAACGTATCACTTGGCTTACATATATCTCAGCAAGTTTATTCATCGAGTAGTCTACGCGGACCGCTAGGAAATGAGCAAACTTAGTCAAATGATCTACTATTACCCAAATAAAGTCATGACCACTTGATGTCCTTGGCAGTCCTTGCCCAAAATCCATCATCACATGCTCCCATTTCCATTCTGGTACGTCCAATGGTCTCAATAGTCCTGCGGGTTTGCGGTGTTCCGCTTTCACTTGCTAGCACATTAAACATTGAGAAACATGTTTAGCTACATCCTTCTTTATGCCATTCCACCAAAATTGCTGGCGTAAATTTCTATACATTTTTGTTCTCCCCGGATGAATGCTATAATTACTCTTATGAGCTTTTGATAGGATCTCCCTTCTCACTTCTTCATTATCAGGAACACAGAGCCATCCTTGGCATCTTACTACTCCATCCTCAGAGACTTGAAACTCTGGTCTTTTCCTTAAAGACACAGCATCTCATATTTCCACAATCTCCGGGTCAGATTTTTGTAAAATCTTAACTTTCTGAATAATTTCAGGCTCATTCCTAATGCAGTGAGCATACCAGTAAGGTGGTCCATTTCCAACTTGAAGTCTGAATCCACAATTGACTTTAACAGATTCCACTCTATTATTCTTAGACTAGCCATGTCCATAGCCGATTTTCGACTAAGGGCATCTACCACCTTATTTGCCTTTCCTGGATGGTATCGTATTTTATAGTCATAATCTTTTAATAATTCCATCCACCTTTGCTATCTCATGTTCAACTCTTTTTGTGAAAACAAGTACTTCAAGCTCTTATGATTTGTATAGATTTCAAACTTCTCTCCATACAGATAATGTCTCCATATTTTCAAAGAAAAAACTATAGCTGCCAATTCTAAATCGTGGGTTAGGTAATTTAACTCATGAGGTTTCAACTGCCTCGATGCATAAGCTATGACCTTGCCATGCTGCATCAAAACACATCCCAGTCCTTTATGAGATGCATCACTATACACTGTGAATCCATCAAACCCAGATGGTATAGTTAGAATTGGGGCTGTAGTTAACTTCCTTTTAAGTTCCCGAAAACTTCTTTCACATTCTCCACTCCATTCAAGCCTCATATTCTTTCGAGTCAATTTCGTTAGAGGGCCTGCCAAGTGTGAAAATCCTTCGATAAACCTCCTATAATAGCCAGCCAACCTTAAGAAACTCCATATCTCAGTCAGCGTTGTCGGTCTTAGCCAATTCACTACCATCTCAACCTTTGCACGGTCTACTGCAATTCCATTACCCGACACCACGTGCCTTAAAAATATTATCTGGTCTAGCCAGAATTCACACTTTCTGAATTTGGTGAATAACTTATGATCTCTTAGCATTTGCAATGCTATCCTTAGGCGTCGTTCATGCTCTTCAGGTCCTTTAGAATATATCAAGATATCATCAATGAAGACAATTACAAACTGATCCGGATAAGGCTTAAATATCCTATTCATTAAATCCATGAATGCAGCTAGTGCATTCGTTAATCCAAAAGGCATAACTAGGAATTTATAATGTCCATAACGAGTCCTAAATGCAGTCTTAGGAATGTCTTCTTTCTTTATCCTTAACTGATGGTATACTAACCTTAAGTCAATTTTAGAAAAGACTGAACTTCCTTACAATTGGTCAAATAAATCATCAATTCTAGGCAAGGGATACTTATTCTTTACAGTCACTTGGTTCTATAGTCAACACATAAACGCATCGACCCATCTTTCTTTTTCACAAATAGAACTGGTGCACCCTAAGGTGAAGCACTTGGCCTAATAAATCCCTTATCAAGCAACTCTTGTAATTGCACCTTCAACTCCTTCAGCTCCACGAAGGCCATTCTACACGGGGCTTTCGATATTGGTCCTGTTCCAAGCGTTAGTTCAATTTCAAATTCAATCTCCCCTTCCGGTGGTAATCCAGGCAACTCCTCGAAAACACATCCTAAAATTCCTTGACTATTCGAATCTCATCGATTTTAGCCTTTTTCTTAGTAAGATCTCTTACTACTGCCAGGTATCCTTGATATCCTTCTCAAGTAGTTCACGAGCTTCTACCATTGAGATGATAGCTATAGAGGGGTTTGTCTGACCTCCAAAAGATTCAAAACTAAACTGATCATGTAACATGAAATGGATCACTTTCCTATAGCAATCCACCTTAGCCCGATACTTATAGAGCCAGTCCATTCCTATGATAACATCAAAGTCATACATAACCATCACAACTAGATCTACTTCCATATCTCGTCCTTCTATAGTTATCTTACATTTTGCACACATCATTGTAGTTAATACCATATTCTTTAAAGGCGTGGAAACACAAAGAGGCATCTCAAGAGGCGTAGTTTCTATTTTACTCAATTGCCTATATCTTTCAGATATAAATGAATGCGTAGCACCCGTGTCAAACAATGCATATGTCTTCTTGCCATTAATGAAAATCGTACCTAATATAACATTTTTGGAAGCTTCCGCTTCCTCTTGGGTGACCGTATACACCCTTCCTTGTGCTGGTGGCCTCTGTTGATTCCTTGGTAGATTTGGTATAACAGTACTTTGTTGTACCTGTCGCACCGAGCCGACAGTCAGCTGCGACCTCTCCTGTGGATAGTCTCTCTTGAGGTGACCTATTTGTCCATAACCATAGCATTTCAGCTGTCCATTGCAAGGTCCTGGGCCATGTTGCCCATCACATCTTCGACAAGCATCATGCTAATAGGGTGCTTTCCCTATATTCAGGTCATCCCTGGCTTTTCCAAAATTACTCTTTTTCTTAGAATCCCAAGTCTGACCTTGACCAGGATAGGGTCTCTTACCCCGTCTGATATAACTAAAGGTCAACTGTCTCTTAGACTCTGATCGCTCTCTCACCAGTTCCTGCTCTACCAACTATGCCCTTTTATAAATCTCATTATAATCTATTATATTCAAAGGCACCAGTTGTTTCCTGATATTAGTCCTCAACCCTTTCAAAAATCTCTTAGCTTTTTTCTTCTCGATCCTCAATCAGCCTGGGAGCATACCTAGACAATTCAAAAAAATTTGCCTCATATTGGTCTACTGTCAGCTCCCTTTGTTCCAACTAAACAAATTCAATGATCTTCTTATCCTTGGCACAATCAAAAAAATGCTTCCTATTGAAAACTCTAACAAATTCATCCCAATTTATGTCGAGTACCTAGTGGAAAGATCGTGTCTCTCGAAGCTCTCCACCAAAACTTTGCATTTCCCTCAAGCTGGTACTCTGCCAAAGTTATGTTCTTAGCATCATTGTAATCCAACAACCGGAAAATTCGCTTCATTCCATCAATCCATTGTTCCGCCTCCTCAGGACTTCCTGTTCCACTAAACTTAGGTGGCTTCAACTTCAGAAATTATTCCACCAGTCCTTGAGGGCGACATTCCACTTCGAGTTGTTGCTACGCTTATCTTTCCATCACATTTTCGATATTGGCTAATGCCTATAAGATATCTTCCATTCGAGGTTCAGCTCCTGCAACAAAGGCTTTAGCCCTCGATAGATGAGAACTTCCAACTCGTACCATGATTTTCCTGTAGTTTCCAAGCATTTGCCTCAGGAATAATCTGTGACTCAATGTCTCCATTTAAAAGCAACTATAACTATATATGTAAGTAACATATACATGTTACTGGCACCTAAAAGCAACTTATAATAAACTACTAAGGATCTACGAGTGAATACCCATCACCCGTTATTCAAAGTTAATCAACTATCCCAGTTAGTATCCTATAGTGTGCATTGTCATCATATTCTTCAATTTCCAAATGAGGCTCCTTAACACTCCACCTATAACCATCGCTCTGATACTAAAAATAGGTTGTGGCACCCCTCAACACAGCCCCCGATCCGCTAGGGTCGCCACAGCTCGCTCACCTTTTGCTTGTCCTAATAACATGTCACTCTAATACCATTTGAATTGTAGTGGGTCCATAAATCCCGGCGGTTTGTATCATTTCAACCGGTCCCAGCACAGTTCATATAACGGAAGCATACTCGACATCTCCCTAACCTGTACTCAAACTAAATAATACAATGCAATGCACACCGACTACACTTTTCATAAATATAGAAGCTAATGCCGAACCACTTTTATTTACATACTTTGATGGACATCACGAGTCGGTACAACAAAAGGCCAAGGCTTTAACTAAGCTCGGCTATAACCCAAAAGAACCCGACTTTACATCAGACAATACATCAATCCATCATCTAGTGTCGACTATCCAAAAAGTGTCAACCTCTACCAGTCACACGCTCTAATCACACCTAGCCCAGTGCATCGGCTAGTGGCGGCGGCAACATCCCCATCATTCTGCCTTCACGACGAACATGGATGAACAGGAACTCCTAGACTACAGGACCATCAGGTAGACCCACATCATAAATCACCAAAACACAAACACGAATAAACACCAGACCATGAACACCAACGCAGAGGTGCTCCAAGCACTCGACCTCAACATCAGAGGGTAAGCTATAAAATGTACCACGCGTGACAGGTGACAGAGGCATCTCTCAATTTGAAATGTTCGTCCCCAAAAGGGGTGAGTACAACCACTCAGCAGTAAAAATCCATCAAACTACATAATGCAACGGGCAAGACAACCACAATTTCATGTGAAATGCACATATCATCCATGTAATCATGCTTTTATTTCCCATGAGATTCATTCATTGAGGCAATTTATATTCCATGCCATATGCACATACATGCGCATGATTCATATCATCCATACAATCATATATATATCCCCATGAGATCCATTCAATACCTTCATGATCACATTCTCAATGCCAAATAGTACCAACTCAATTTCATAGGCAATTCATGCATCATGCCATACACGCACACACATGCGCATGATTTAATTCCCATTTTAAATTTTCAGAAGGATCTAATTTTTCTTCCAGGGACCAGTGTTTGCATCCCTCATATATCGCTTGCACCCAACCTAGCATGGCGAGGAACCTCCGGCACACACCTCCGGGCATCTTGCACCTCAACTGGCATCATGAGGCCATCCGGCACACACCTCCGGGCATCCGGCACATACCTCCAGGCATCTCGAAACTCGCGAGGACATCCGGAACACACACTCCGGGCATCTCGACACTCCCGGGGCATCGTCGACTTCAGGGTCAGACGGTATCATCATTATCATTATACATGGATGTATCTCACTTTGGAAAATGTCATTGGATGCAATGATGTCAAAAGTTTCATGGAATTTATAAAATCTCATCAATTTGATGTCATATGAAATGCACAAATATCACCACATATGCAGTACAAATAACAACCCAAGATATCATATCTCATAGAGCAATTCATTTGTTTTTCAAAATAGAACAATTTTCGGATAAAACAGAATGCACTTCTTTAATAAAAATTCTGGAAAAATTAGTAAACGATCTAAATAAATTCTGAAAATTTAACATATTATAAATGAGATTAGAGAAAAATGTTTCATGAAGAACACCATGTCAAAAGAGCTTCGTGCGAGTCGCTACGGTCCATGCATTACAGCCTCAAAATTTCAAACATCACCATTGCACAGTTTTATTCACAATTTCGGTATAAATCCTAAATCAACTCAGAAAATTTTTAAATTTTGATATGTTATAACCAATACCTAGAGGTAAAAGTTTCCTGCAGAACTCGAAGTCAGATTCGTTATATATCATGAGCTACATTCACCAAAACTCCCCCTACCCCTCGGTAACGATTTCCAGATCTAACCATTTCAGAGAAAAATCGTTTCCCCGACCAATACTTGTCTGTTTCTCCTCAAATTTTAGTATGTTACTTCTCAAGATGTCGTCTACAACTTTTATCAAGAACACAAGATCAAATTCTAACTGGATAATTTTATAAAATTCACGGAATCGCAAGGGATCGGACTGTTCTTACATGCAACAGCTTACTTGTTCTAGGAAGACTACCACTATTCACTCGAATTTCAGCATCTAACATCACAACTCAAGCATCTCCAACACCCATTACACTTCACACACAACCACATCAAGCAAAATGTAGGCTAATGGACTCTACTTGCCTTAGATCCAACGAAATCACAGCAAGCACATGGCGACCAGAGGACTTCGAACACAGCACGATCGACGGCGAAGCTAGGCACACGCACGGTAGGGCTTGGTCTTCTTCTTCCCTCGCCGAAGCACCCACACGAACAACCCTCTCTCTCTCTCGGCTTTCTCTCTTTCTCTCTTTCTCTCCCTCACGCGACAACCCCCCTCGCTCACTCGGCCCCTCCTCTTTTCTTCCCCTTCATGATTAGCAATCATTAGCTTTGCATGGCATTAGACACTTGGAGAACCCTTCATGCCACTTGTAAATTTCCATGCAAGAGGTGGGCTTCATTCGGCTGGGCTTGGGCCAGCCTTGGTCGGCCGAATAAGGGGAAACGGTGGGGGGTGTGGGCTGGTTTTTTGGGCTGGTTCGGCCTTAAGAAAATCAGCCCACACCTTCTCCTATTTTTCCATTTAATCCCCACTTATATAAATACCTAATTACAAATTTATATGGCCATAAGACTTTATAACATAAATCAATAAAAATCCAACTTATAAAGCGCACGGCCAAGTATAAAAATTTTCCTGTCAATTTGTCATTTAATGCAATCCTTAATCACACATGGACATAGGATGCATTCACAAGAAAACAATAGTCCATTCAATACTCGGCCTTGTAAATTTGAAATCTGTTGGCCTAATGACTATAATATAATTCGATGGCGCTTCTAGCACCTGTTCGTTGTTCATGGTATATTCAAGGGTTGTCATGAAATTTTAGGATGCCACAAAAATTATCCCAGAAACACTCTTCCCCTGATCAATGCATAGCTCAGTTCATTCTTGTCCCTTTTGCCATCCTAGTGATACTTTGTTTGTGGTAGCAGTACTTGTGCTCCCCTGAACCTATGCGGACAGTCCTTCACCCGGTGGCTGTGCTGGCCACATTCATAACACACTCTCGCTCTAACAGGGGACGGGGTTAGTCCATGCTTCCTTCTACAAATTCAACACATGCCATTTGGGTTGGGTGTTACTTTCCGATTCCACCCATTTGGTTGAGCAGAATGAAATACTCTCCTCTAGTCATCGACCTCTTCCTAAACCGATTACCATCTCTGTTGGGCCCGAACCGCGACCTAGATGCGGCAGCTTGCTCATTTAAGTTCCTCTCGATCAGCTGTGCCTTTTAGTACAGATCGTTGTAATCCTTCAGATTAAATGGCACCAATGGATCCTTTAACTCCGGTCTCAGTTTATCTTGGAATCTACTTGCTTTTCTATTGGATCCTCAATCAGCCTAGGGGGCGTACTGGGATAGCTCGGCGAACTTCGCCTCGTACTAATCCACAAACATTAGACCCTAATGAAGACGTTGAAATTCTACCATCTTTTACTCTCTGGCACAGTCAAAGAAGTACTTCCCATTGAAGACTTCAACGAAAGTGTTCCACACTAGGACCACGCCTTCAAGAAACACTCTTCCTCTGGTGGCCCTCCACCAAATTCTTGCATTTCTAGAGGGTTGCAACCTCAGGATCACCTGCTCTTGAGAACCTCGGTAAGTTCAGCTTTAAAAATTGCTCTACTAACTTGTGCATCAATCGCTCCCTGATCACATTCCCAGGCGGGACTTCAGCAGGTGCGACTGCAGTAGAGGCAGGGGCATTGGCGGCAGCAGTGGTGGTGGCAGCTTGATTTTATGCTTGCTGACCCATCAAGTTACCCAACGTCTCAAGCGCCTGAATGATCCCATCTATTCTAGGATCGTCGGGTGTTGCTACACTAGTACTGGCCTACGGTGGTACTCTTTCTCTCGTGCTGGCCTGAGTCAGCGCTTTACCTCGGGCACTGACCCTAGTCGGCGTCCTACCCCAAGAGACAAACGCAACAGCTCTCTTCCGATGAGTCATCTGCTCCAGATGGCTCATTCTACAGAATCTCTACATAACTTGCTTTCTAATTCCACACAAAATTAGAAATCTGAGTGACCTACACAAATCAATCAATCAATCAATCAATCATAGGCAGAAGCATAAGAAAAAAACATTTCCTAATAACTATCCCATGGCTTATCGCATCTTATCACTCTAGACACTAACTAGCTTTGATACCACTTCGGGCGGGGATGTCACGCCCCGACGCGCACATCCCTCGGTGGTCGACTAAAATTTGCGACATCTCAAGATATGTTGCCAACCCTTTCGTTTTATGCACATGTGAAAGCGAACTAATAAACTTCATACAACAATCAAACATGGGATAAAAAAGCAGGACAATCAATTTTCACAAAACACACCTTATATGCAAGCCAAATTAGTCTTGTAGGTCTATACACATAAGTCCGACCCAACGAGGACTACTGAGCCACCTATGCTCCGGACCCTTCAGCCTTGGGCACCGAGTTCTCCATCTAATGACCTGAAAATATTTAACCACGATAGGGTGAGGTAAAAATTTCAGTAAGTCAACAACCTAAACCCCGGTTAGGACGAGAATTCACTCAGAGGCAGCCTAAACAAGAGTCACACAAAATTTACCTTGCCTCAGCACATCCCTGCAAATTAGTGCATCACATATACACTTATAAACACAGCAAGCGTAATCAATAACTGGAACATATCATTTCATCACAACTAATAACATGGGCCCTAATTATAAGGTAAAATCGTTATGACACATTCCATTCCGTGCCACACAATTTTACCCCATAATAAGGCGCAACTATCTCAACCACTTATGCATGTTCAAGTTCTTATGATTCATCGGTCACGGCCAACTCCCCAGTTGGCGGTCATCCGGCATAACTGGGCGTTGTCTCATCCCATTGAGCACGGCAACATCTAGAACTCCCACCTAGACGACATCCCAAAAAGGGGCATCGGTCCGGCCTCCACCACGACCGGCTTCCGGACTTCTGTCGGGCATCATCCCCAAACTCCCATTGGGTGACAGGTTCCAATAGTGACCACACGCATATCCATACTTGGCCAAGAATATCGTGCTTTGCACTCAAATACCTCAATTTCAAATAATTGACTTGACCCATTTTCTTTGTATTAAACATCATCCCGATAAAATAATCGTGCGTGGTCACGCATTTAAATCGAACCAGTAAGCATGGTACCCTCTCATTTCAAAATTCCATGATTTCATATACTATATAAATATTTTTGGTGTCAAAAACCAACACCTGGTATTTTTCTATTTAAATACTAAAATCCAATTTTTGCAATAATAGTCCATAACAACAACCAAGCACCCAATTGCACAATTAAGCAATCAATTTCACATATTGTCAAGCATAAGCTCTAAGCATGCCAAAAGTCAACCACATCATCAAATATGCATTATCTAGCAAGCTAGATATCAAGAACAACCACAAAACTACAATCGGCCCTAACTGGTAAAAACCGAGACCACTTGCACGTCTCCAAGTTTAATTCATGATCATGTAGACGTACATACTCATGCAATATGTTAACACGTCTAAAGGGAATGAAATAAGCCGGATGTGATTTCTGTCCATTAAAAATCGATAGAGCAACCTGAATCTCTCACATGCTTTTTAATGCAATTTTCAATTCTTAGACGAATGAAATAAAAGTTTGAGAACTCAAATACATAAGTAGCACAAAAACTCCCATAATCACTAACTTGCTAATTGTAAGTCTCAAGCTATAAAATCATGTAACGTGATTATATTAACCGCACAAATTATATAATTGACACGAAAATATTCTACATGTAAACAAGTTAAAGTATTAGAGATTTGATCGTAAGCTACTTACTACTTACTAGTCTGATCCTTATATTTCAAAACGGACGATGCAAACGTGAGTTGCTCCCCCTTCATTTAGGGAAAAAAAATTCAAATGCCTATGCCGTGTTGAGTGCTTACTCTAAACAAAAACAAAAGATAAAAAAGAAAGGAGAAATAGGGGTGACTGTTCTCATTTATTTTCTTCAAAATCTTGTCTATTGTACCCTGCGCTATTATCGATACCTAGATGTCCTCTGCTTCTCTTTCTTCTTCCGTCATGTGCATTAATAGCCTTCTGCTACGAAGGCTGATTGAAGTGAACTCCTAACCACTTTGCAACTGCCGTCGAGGTCTATCGTTCCATTCCCATTGGCCATAATATCATTTCCTCCCATAAACATAGCAACAAATGAGGCTTAAGGTTTCGACTTTTGTGCATTCGGAATCGTTGGGATCGTTGCTATGGTTTTATCATGTAATTTTGATTATAATTAATATCCTGAAAAATTTCAAACCGATATACGTATAATAAATTTACTTCAAATTAATTTTTTGATCATAAAAAATTCTAAACTAATATATCTGTATCAAACTTATCTCGATCGATAATAAAAAATCCCAAATTGATATATTTGTGATAAATTTACCATAAACTAATTTATTTAACCGTTGAAAATCCTAAACTGATACATTTATGACAAATATAACATCCGTTAAATTAGATTAATACCACAAAAAATCACAAAAAATTATATAAATGTGACAAACAAAGAGTAAAATCACAAATTAATATACCGGTTAACTATCATGTATCATTTAACTTAGTAATTTGACAAAAAAATTTAATGGAAACTAACATAGGGTTAATTCGTCACTAGTATAACAGTTTGGGGTAAATTTGTTAAAAGTGTATCAATTAGGTTTTTTATGGTCAAATAATTAATTTTGGGTAAATTTATCATAAATATACCAATTTGAGATTCTTCGTTATATCAACCCTTTTTATTATGATTTCCTCCCCTAATTTGGCTGATGTTTCCTTTTTTTTTTTTTTTGTCATACATGTAACGTAGATGTAGCACACGTGACTGCCATATAAAAAAAGGACACATGGCATGTCTCTATTTGAAGAAGCTTTTCTGTGTTTTCAAGATATCATTTTTCAAAAAGCACATACTTTGCGAAAATACAACACCTACTTTTGCCGCCATAATCATTTGCTGAGAAAAAAAGGTCATGAATTTATTTTGCATATATAGATCAAGAAATTAACAGTGCCTCTCACACAAATAGCTCTCAATTCTCCATCATGCAAGAAAGGATGCCGATTATACTCAACCCACCAAATGTACAGAGTCTTCGACGAAATTCAAGAATCTATTTGCATAAAATTATATTAAAAAAATTAACAATTAATGTCAACAATTCAAGCATCTATTTCCTCCTCTCAAAGAATAATTACCTTCACTCATGTCATTCATGGAAAAAATTACTAACCCTTTTATTTTTAGAGACAATCTCAATCTATTATCTTTTTCTTTTTATACACGCATTTAATTTCGCGAGCTCGTAGTAAGACAACAAAAGTATGATTAGAGGATCCTGGCAAAAGAAAAAAAAGTGGAAAACAGAAAATAAGATTACAGCAACGGTGGCTTTTGAATGACCGACAAAGTCAGCAATAGGAAGAATGGAACCTGAATCCTCTCAATCAACAACTTTTATCCAAGCAAACTTCCGTAAGCATTTGGTTCACTGGTTGTACCTAGCAGTGAGCAAAAAAACTCGACCAGATTGGAAATTGCATAAACAGATTTGATTTGCAGTTTTAGATGTAGAACCACCTATTTAGACCGAAATGGCATATATAATTTTTGTTTTGATGAAGGAGGGCTGTAGTTTAGTGGTAAGAATGCCATGTTATGGCCTCAAGACTTGGGCTCGAAACCCAGCAGCCAAATATCTTTTTCTTTATATATTTATCGTTGATGAGATATATATAATTGTAAAGCGCTACAACTATCTAAAGTTCAACTTGTGGCAATCCGTTAAAAGATACGAATAGCATTAATTTTATTAACTGAAAACTTTTCTGGTGTTCCATATATTCTTGTACTTGTATTGAACATAACCTTTTTAGGTAATGATTCAACATTTACACAGAAGTAACGTTCTCAAGTCTCAGCTGTGTAAGGCCTGAGTCTTACGTAACAAGCCGTGCGAGTACACAATTTGGCTGGTACGATTATTCCACCGCACAAGTTCTTTCATGGCCTTCTCAATTTCTCTCACTTCTCTTAGCAAGCTACTCATGCAGTATCCTCCGTTTTGCTTTTGATTGCGTTCTTAGCTTCGACACCATCACAGCCACCACTGATTTTGGGGAGCACCTCTCGTGAATGCCAAAAATAAGAGCCCAACATCTTCTCAACATCACTTTCATCAAAACACGACCGGTTTCCAATTCATCGAATTGGTCCATCTTGGGTAATTACCGATTTCATGTGGGAATCGGTTCACTTTGGAACTGATCACCACTAGGTGTAGTCACTTTAAGCAGTTATTTGAGAGAAGAATATGGAAGCGGACATTTTATATAAACATCTGATTCTTCGGTTGAAGTCATATTCAATGTAACCAGAATAGGATCACTTTCGCTAGGAACCTCCGTTACTGAAATACGATTGACGTGCCATTCATCGAGCCATGCAAATTAGTCTAATTTGATGTAAATACCATGTGACCTACATTTCATCCGTCTTTCCCCTCAAGTCAATATTTAGCGTTTCTTTCTTAGTCCACCTTTGCATCTTCATCCAATTATTGCAGTACCCTCTTCTCTCACATCTGAGAAGTGATTGACAGGTGCAGACGTGACAGAGGGGCGGAGGCGAAGGGAATCATCTCCTCCTCCTTCCTTCCTTTATCAGCATTTTCTGAGCATGGGTCCTCTGATACAGACGACTATCCCCCACTGACTCTGACATCCTCGATTCACGAGTCAAGCTTTGGTCCCTCTTTTTTTCTCTTTGAGAAGTGATTGACAGAGGTGAAATGGAACGAGGGTCATTTTTTAATATCAGCAGATCCCACGAATTCCACCTTCTCCGTCGATCGTTATTTGCCCCTCTGCGGGAAAAAAACGAGCAGGAAAAGAAGGGGAGCCATTAAAGTGAAAGCCCTACTACTACCCCCAGATCTCTATTTTTTCCTCTCTGTATAAGAGCACTTCATCAATAGGAAGTGAAGAGAGCGGGGAGAACGGAGTGAAGAAGCTCCTTTTCCTTGAACTCTCTTTTTTCTCTGGTTTGCTGATTGGGGTCCTCTTGAGCTTATCAACAATGGCGGCGACGTTGAGGCCTGTGCTCCCTCTGCTCCTGTTCGCGCTCCTCTGCTTCCGCATTGCAGGTATACTCACATGCTCTCTCTCTCTCTCTCTCTCTCTCTCTCTCCCTCCCTCCCCCCCCCTCTCTTGAGCTTTACAAATGTTAAAAAAAAAAAGAAAAATTCCATGAAGAATTAGAATGGTCAATTGTTTGGATAGTAAATGCAACTTGTAGTGTTTCTTAGCCTTTTGCCTCTTTATCAACGTCCAGGAACTTTCGGTTCGTTACTGTAATTTCCATCTTCAGAATCATTGACGACGAAGGTCAAAAGAAATGATTGAAAGCGTGTTGTCTTTTGTGGGGTCTCAAGTAAAACGTGTTTTTATTTGATTTTAAAGGTTGATGTTTGGTGAAGTCTCATTTTATCTATACCCGTATCACTAAAAACACACTCCCACAAAAAGAGAAAAATTGGTCTAGCTTGGCGAGAAGAATGAGCAATCACCAATTCAATCAAGTAAGTCATCATGAATTTCCCTTCCCTTTTCTGATCCTCCACCGTTAGATCATTTTTGTAATTTTTCCTAATATATTGATTTGTTTAAATTTGATGCCAGCTCCACATGTGCAGAATTAGCATTTTCCATTAATAATCACACAGAAATGCAAAATTTGTCCTGAAAATTTATTTGGAAATTAGTTTTTTTTTTTTTTAGATAGGCGCCCTGATGGGGCGGGGGGTTTTTTGTGGAGGGGGGAGGGGGGAAGGAGATGTTTGGAGATCTTAATGAAAGGGAAGCACATGAAGAACCATTTTAAGAACATGAAAAACCATCATCTTGCTTTACTCCGTGCTTATTATCACATTAATTACGTTGTAGCCAATACAGCATGCTGGGATCTATGATCGTTCCATGGTGCAAAATCATGTCTCAATCCACATCGAGAGCATGCTTCGCAATATGCCTCCCACTTCTTCGGAGCATAGTATATTTAGGGTTCGTCATCAACTGCGCAAAGTCAATGAGAAAGCCTACGACCCATAGATCTTAGCCATCGGCCCTTATCACTATGGAAATGACAAGTTCAAATTCATGGAGGAGCAAAAACTGCAATACCTGCAGCAATTGCTTGAGAGAAGAGAGGAGAGCGTCAATAGGTATATGCCGACTCTCGGAGAACTGGAACAGCCGACGCGTAATTGCTATGCAGAAACCATCAACCTCTCCCCTGAAAAGTTTCTTGCAATGATGCTCATTGATGGTTGTTTCATCGTTGAGTTGTTCCGTAAGCACGATATGAAGAAATTGAGAGACAAAGATGACCTGGTTATGCATCAATGGGGGATACGATCCAGCATTAGGCGCGATTTACTTCTGCTAGAGAACCAACTCCCACTTTTCGTCTTGAGCAAGCTATATGACCTGACTAAAGGTCCGGACGAGCATCATGAGTTCAGCAAAGTTGCCGCCAAGTACTTCAAATTTGAACTAGGAGGCCCCGGCAGAAATGGGATGATTGGCAAGAGGGAACATCTTCTGCAGCTATATCACGCGTGGAGCACTTCTGGCTTACCTACCCGGCTAGGCAGCAGAACACTAAGACCAGTCGTGTCCTCGGCGACACAGCTAAGGGAGTCGGGAGTCAGGTTTAGGGCTGCACGAGGGTGCGAACTAAGTGACGTCAAATTTGAGAATAGGACACTCGAGTTACTGGTCTTCGAAGTAGAGGACCACACCGAATCAAAATTTCGAAACCTGATCGCATACGAGCAGCACCGTCAAAGGAGAGACATCCACTACTTTACAGATTACGTGTGCTTCATGGATTGCCTCATAAACTCTTCAAAGGACGTCGAGGTGCTTCGTCGTGCAGGGATTATTAAGAACTACTTGGGTGATGACAAGGTGGTTCCACAGATGTTCAACAAGATGGGTGACTACGTCACTGTATCTGGTTCCTATTACTCCAAGATCTTCCAAAATATGAATGCACATTGTGACAAGAGGATGAACCGCTGGATGGCGAAACTGAGGAGGGAATATTTCCATAGTCCTTGGGCTTTCTTGTCTGTTCTCGCAGCCATGGTGTTGCTCCTTCTCACAGCAGCACAAACAATATTTACTATTCTTTCTTATACAAAGTAAAGTTAAATGTGATCAATGCTGGTTCATAGGTTCATAAATTTTCCCCAGACCATCTACTTGTATTCTATAGCCAATAGTATTATCTTGGTTTTCCAATGAGGACGAACCATGTGCTCAAAGAAATATAGTGAAACGTATTTATGCTTTAAATGAGGTCCATAAATCTCTCTTCATTTGGAACTAGATGATTACAATAGAAAACCAACAAGACATTAGCAACCAAGTTGGTATGTGGTTCAAAAAGAAAGGAAAACAGAGGTACGACCAACCTAGATGATTACAATAGATATGGTTGGATCACCCTACGAAGTCTCTTATTCCCACAAAAATATCCAGCTGGTTCTCTGATCATGCTTGACCTAAAAAAAAAGAGTTACAATTCAACTTGGATTACAACTAAAAAGAACATGCAGCTGCTTCGTATCTCTGAACGATTTGACAGAATCGACATCAATAGTAGAAGTTCTCCAAATGATATTATCACCAACCTCTGAATGAGGATGGATACTCCCAAAAACAAAATCATCCTTTGGACTGTCTCCTGATCAGCTACACTTGCATTAATAGAAAGGCCATGCTACCCCGCAAGAAAACAGCAAACCAATAAGCTTCATAACATCAGCTTTATTTTGCTGATAAATTTGTCTAACACAGCCCAAGTGAGGGAAGCAATTGTTCCATGGGAAGGCTTATAAGAACAACATTAAATTCTCATAGAAATCAACCAACATTCAATAACAGAAAAGCAGGTATAATTCCTATTAGGATGGTCTAAAGCACATTCATTCATGTCAGCCAACAAAATACGCAATTAGCAAGGACATAAGATTTTTCACCTCCTTTCTTTGCACATTTGATTTCATGCATTTAATAACAAAACTAGAACTAGCTCAAAGTCTCTAGACAAAGACTCAATAGATAGTACGTCCACCAAGCATTCATCCTTGTAATAAAAATTTTCCAAATTGCACAACACATCTCTCCTTCCTACCAAACCAAGCACAATGCACCCCATGACACAACAACATGACATGATCAGTAGATAGTACATCCATCACAGGTTAGAAGCCATAGGTTAGCAGGTCCAATAAGTCTTAAAAGCAAACATGTACATGAAATATGTATAATAACCCCATGTGACACTTCTCATGTGATTAGTATGCTCCTAGAAGATAGTTGAATCTTCATTCATATCCGACGAAGAGGACACTTCCTCCCTCGCCGCTTTTGGTATTTTTTTATTTATTTGGTGTTTGACAATTTGTTTTGGTTGTCAATGCAAAATATAATCCATCTCTTCAGATAAGCATGTAAGAAAAAGAACCGCAACTTTTAAAGGTAAGAAACGCAATATTGAAGGATAACAAAATACTAATCACAACCAAAAACTCTTCATAGGAATCTTGACGAGGCAAAAAGCTCTCACTCTTGTGAGGGCATGACCAAAGAGCAAGAAAAACACCAGAAAGGAGGGGTGAATAGAATCGGAAAAAAACAACTCGACAAGATAAACAACAATGGATTTGGAACAATTAGAACTTGTAATCACTCGCCTAAGTTGAAGCAAAGCTACATTTGGATCAATCTTGGTCAACAATTGTGCATTTGGCAAGGAACCAAGAGAGATTAAAACACGAACAAAGAATCCTAAAATTTTGTCCAATTCGACTTAAGCAACCAAAAGAAAACCCAAAACAGCACCACCGCAGTCCAGGTAAGCTATCAAAATGAATAGCTACAAAAGAAATGGTTACTCACAGTAGTTTAAGTATATGCTTTTACCAATTGGGCATTGTAAGCAAAATATTAGTGTAATTAAACCAAGGATCTAAGGAAAACTACAAAAATGGAAAGGAGAGCATATCATGGGTACAAAGCTAATTTTCAACTTAACCAAGGATGTTAAGGATTCTTGGTAATGTGAAAGACTTCAAGTATCATAAAGTTTAAACAAGCGGGGTAAAATATGGCTCACTTCCAAGGATATATATATATATGTATGTATGTATATGTATGTATTTATGTATATATTCAGGAAGAAGTGATGCAATCACAAAGTTGAAAGGGAAAGGTTATTCATATAATATACTACTTGACATAGTATATTAATTAGTTGAGTACCCTCACTGGATAAAATGGACAACTTGAAACCTCAAGAGAATATAATCTGTTGGAGAACAAATACCAACTATTCATTCCGTCTGAAGGAAAGGAGGCCGCAGGATTCCGTAATAGAAGAAAACAAAGACAAATTTTCCACACTATTTGGCCGAAATTAAAGAGGATGATCCTACAATCAAGGCTCTTTGGCCCATTATGCTTCAGAGATCAATCTTACACCAAACTCATGAGGAACTGTAAAATCACCCTTACTCTTTCCTAAGGTTCTATATTCAGTCTCCATCCATGCAAGATGAGCACAAATACTAAATATACATTCCATCTAAAGAAAAGGAGGCCCCAGGATTCTGTAATAGAAGCAAACAAAGAAAAACTTTCCACACTCTTTGGCTGAAATTAGAGAGGCTGATCTTACACTCAAGGCACTTAGGCCCATTATGCTTCAAAGATCAATCTTCCATCAAACTAATGAGGAAACTGTAAAATTGCCCTTACACTTTTATAATGTTCTGCAATTAGTCTCCATCCATGCAATATGAGCACAGGAACAAGACGGACATCGACATAGAGAAGAAAAGCTCCATGTGAAAGCTGCTTACCCGACAGAAAAGCAGTTTCACTCTGGAGTTGCCCATTAGAAATTTTACGACTAGATCCTAATTTTCCATGTCAAATAATTAACTAAGACCATATAATGCACAACAAATATTAAAGCTGGGAACATTTGTCTCTCTCTCTCTCTCTCGCTCTCTCGCTCACACACACACACACACACACAGGTTGTTAGGATCGAGATAGTGAAGCCAAAAGGCAGCGTTCTCATGTGAGAGAGTAATCAGGTTCAAATTCATAAAAAAACTCTCGTGATACATATCGTCTCGTTCTTTATTTTAAAGGATAAAATATTATTTACCTCAATCTGGAACTCTCCCCCATATCCTATGTTACAAACCTCACTTTCAGTGGCAATTCTAGGTTTTTCAACTGTTTAGTTTAGAGACAGTTCTAATTAGTACACATCCAAAGAAATTATGCTACTAGGCCACGTCAAATTGTGCGCCAACTTCTCAAGATGTTAGAGGTCTCTCTCATCTAGTTGCAGAAGGACATAAGGTTTATGTCTCCCGTCTCCAAGGACAGCACAGTTCAGAGAGCCAACGGTGGTCAAAGCCCATCTCATCATTTATTCAAGACTGAAGAAGAAGAAGAGACGGCTGTCACAGGACAGCACTCAACATGGCGAAGGTCCCTACTCGGCTTGGAGACGGCTGTCACAGGGCGCGCTCGAGACGAGTCGAGCTATGGCCAACTGCTTCTCGATGTCTCCGAGAAAAGATCCTCAGGAAATCAATGCCAAACTGGAGAAAGCGAGAAAAAAAGATGAGCTAAGACCTACCGGGGCTTTGGCGCGGACGGGGCACGATGGCGAGTTGTTGGCGTGGCGGAGGAGCTCGGCGGAGTAGGCCTGGTCGCAGTGGCGGAAGACAAGGGAGGCGGCGGCCATGGTGGCGGCGGTCTCTCCTGCGAGGTCCAACCCGGGGGTCTGGTCGGGTCGATCCGGTACGCCCTCCTGTCGGTGGTCGTGTCCTCGGGCCTCTGCGAGCAGTGGTGGTCGCTGTTCCCGTCCCCCACCTCTCCGTAGAGGACGTACGGATGAGGATGAGCCTTGATGAAGTAGTCGGTGCCCCATTTCACAGCCTCCATGGCGTGGCCGAGCTCGCCGCTCTTGGCCATCTGCCTCCCGTACTGCAGTATACTCCACGACATCATCGTCACCGTGAATGCCATCGGCAGCCCGAACTTCACATTGTCCCCTGCATTGTAGTACCCTCCCACCAAATCCACTCCACTGGCTTTGCCATCATGTAGGCCAGAGTTGGCTCTCCATGGAACCCTCTGGTTCTTTGGGAGATAGCCAGATCTCTGAGCTTCAAAGAAGTGGATGCTCTTGCTCAGAGCTTGCACATAATCATGACCACCGAGAACTATCGTGGGTATGCACAGAACCAGCACCAGAAGCAGAGGAGCCATGGAAATGTTGAGCCCCGCAGGCCTCTTCATAAATGTGACGGGGCTTCGGCGTGGACAGAGCACGGCGGCGAGTTGTTGGCCACGATTTGAGCATGGTGGATGACGGTCTCTCACTCCTTGCTCTTGCTTGAACTCTCCCTCACAGCTCCCTCCATCTCGGTCCTCTTCCGATTGCCCCCTCTTCCTTCTGTTTTCTTCTTCCTGTTCTTGCGGTGCCGTCCTCTTTCTGCCCCACTTTGCTCCCACGTCTCTGCTACTGTCTGCTCTCCCATCTCCTTCTCTGCTCCTCCTACTCCTGTATTTTCTTCTTTTGCAGGTCTTGCGCGCGGAGGATGGCTAGAGGAGAAGACACGTTCTAGCGCAGGCCGGGCTGAAGAGGGGAAAGGCTTTGGGCCGCGAGAGAAAAGAAAAAGGAAAAGAGAAGGGGCCGGGCCCAGATTGGATTCGGCCCGACCTGGCCTCTCGATTTCTTTTTTTATAAATTTTTAATTTTTAATTAATTTTTTTATATGTACTTAAAAATTAGGTGTCAACAATATCATATTTCATTTGTGATGGAGACTACTTGTGCACTGATAACAAACATAAATATAAAGATGCCAATCAAATCCTCAATGAACAATCGAGCTGGAGTGCTACAGTTTAAGGTCATGCCAAGGACCAAACCAATTTTACCTGCGCATATCAAAAAATTTCCAAGTTAGAAATTGAAAGTCACATATCCAGATTCCATGTGCAAGCTATTTTGGGGATTGCAATAAAATGAAAGTTCATGGAACTTGATGAAGAGGCAAAAGGTTAAGAAAGATTTAAAAGGAGACGTCACAAGTTGACTTTATGAGAGCAACTTATAAAGTCTTTCACAAGTTACATTGTAATATGCAAATACCAATCAATGGCTTATTGGCCACCAAGGTCGAAAAAGATGAATGAGAGCATGTTTTCTTTTGTAGAGATATCGATTTAGTCCTAAACTTTCAAACATTACCAATATATTCATAAACCCGGAGCCCCACAAAATTTTAAAGTAATCCTTCTGATCAATTGCCACTAGAAATTGTAGACATGTCGATGTATAAGTTGTTCACACATCAATGTGCAACGTAAGATGACTAGCGATGACTAAACGCCATGTTAGTAATTGGCTAGAATGACTATATTGAAATTTCATGTAAAGATCGATGACTAAATTAGCAAAATTTAAAAATTTAGATAGAATGTTCATTTATACAAAAGGGGTAGGATTGATGGGTAATTTTCCTAGATATAAGCATTCCTCTAATTCCTGGACTTGTGGGAACTAGAAAATAAAGCAACTACACAAATATGGACTATTTATGTTTTTTCCATTCCCCTTCCTTTTTCTGATAATCTACAGGGATGAGCGCAAATGATAGGCCAACTGACAGAAGGCCCATCGAAACATTTTCCATGCATTTGGTAGAATCTGAATGGTTGTGACTTCCAGTTCTCAACTTGAAAATTTCCCGACGCTCCAGTGCTCTTGCAGAGAATTGGGCTGGCATAATTATATTTACATATACTACGAATATAACAAGTTGTCTGCATCTTGAAGGCAATTATAATATCTAAGCATTAGCTACCCCATAGGATCCTTTACAAATGTTTAAAAAAAAATCCATGAAGAATTTTGAAAAGGTCAGTTTTCGGATAATAAAATGCAACTTGTGGAACACTTCATATGTCGTCTCATAAAGTCATTTTTTAATGTTTCCTTACGTCTTTTTTAGCCTTTTGCCTCTTCGTCAACTTCCAGGAACATTGCGTTCATTACAGTAACTTCCATCTTCAGAATTATAAACGATCAAGGTCAAAAGAGATGAATGAAAGCGTGTTTTCTTTCGTGGGGGGTGGTCTCAAGTAAAATATGTTTGTATTTGGTTTTAAAGGTTGATGTTTGGCGGAGTCTCATTTTATCTATACCCATATCACTGAAAACACAATCCCACGAAAGGAGAAGAATTGGTCTAGCTTGGCGAGAAGGATGAGCAATCACCAATTCAATCAAGTAAGTCATCATGAATTTCCCTTCCCTTTTCTGATCCTCCACTGTTAGATCATTTTTGTAATTTTTCCTAATATATTGATTTGTTTAAATTCGATGCTAGCTCCACATGTGCAATTCCAGTGCTTAGTTAGCATTTTCCATTAATAATCACACGGAAATGCAGAATTTGTCCTGAAAATTTATTTGGAAATTAGTTTTTTTTTTTTTTTTTTGAGGTTGGCGCCCTGCTGGGGCTGGGGGGGAGATATTTGGAGATCTTAATGAAAAGGAAGCACATGAAGAACCATTTTAAGAACATAAAAAACCATCATCTTGCTTTACTCCGTGCTTATTATCACATTAATTATGTTGTAGCCAATACAGCATGCTGGGATCTATGACCGTTCCATGGTGCAAGGTCATGTCTCAATCCTCATCGAGAGTATGCTTCGCAGTATGCCTCCCACTTCGCTAGAGCATAGTATATTTAGGATTCGTCATCAACTGCGTGAAGTCAACAAGAAAATCTATGACCCAGAGATTCTAGCCATCGTTCCTTTTCACTATGGAAATGACATGTTCAAATTCATGGAGGTGCAAAAACTGCGATACCTGCAGCAATTGCTTAAGAGGAGAAAGGAGGAGAGCATTGATAGGTACATGCCGACTCTCAGGGAACTAGAACAGCAGGTGCGTAATTGCTATGCGGAAACCATCAACCTCTACCAAGAAAAGTTTCTTGCAATGATGCTCATTGATGGTTGTTTCATAGTTATGTTGTTCCGTGAGTACATTATAAGGGGAATTCAAAACAGCATAGGCGACTCGCTTATGCCCGAATGGGGGATTCAAAACAGCATTAGGCGCGATTTACTGCTGCTAGAGAACCAACTCCCCCTTTTCGTCTTGAGCAAGCTATATGACCTGACTAAAGATTCGGACAACCATATTGAGTTCGGCCTTGCCGCCAGCGTGTACTTCGGAGGCCCCAGCCAAAATTGGACAATTGGCGAGGAGACGGAGCATCTTCTGCATCTATATCACATGTGGCGCACTTTTGGCTTGCTTGAAACGCTCCGGCCAAAATGCATACCAGTTAAATTCTCGGCGACAGAGCTGAGGGAGTCAGGAGTTAGGTTTAGGGCTGCACAAGGGGGCGAATTGAGCGACATCAAATTCGAGAACGGGACACTCGAGATACCGGTCTTGGAAGTAGGAGACCACACCGAATCAAAATTTCAAAACCTGATCGCATACGAGCAGCACCGTCGAAGTAGAGACATCAACTACTTCACGGATTACGTTAACTACTTCACAAACAATATTTACTATTCTTTCTTACACAAAGTAAAGTTAAATGTGATCAATGCTGGTTCATATATTTCCCCTGGACAATCTACTTGTGTTCTATAGCCAATAGTATTATCTTGGTTTTCCAATGAGGACGAACCACATGTGCTTGAAGAAAGATAGTGAAAAGTATTTATGCTATAAATGAGGTCCACAAATCTCTCTTCATTTGGAACGAGATGATTATGACAGAAAACCAACAGGACATTAGCAACCAAGTTGGTATATGGTTCAAAAAGAAAAGAAATAAGAGGTACAACCAACTTAGATGATTACAATAGATATGGTAGGATCACCCGACGAAGTCTCTTCTTCCCACAAAAATATTTAGTTGGTTCTCTGATCATGCTTGACCTAAAAAAAGAGTTACAATTCAACTTGGACTCCAACTAAAAAGAACACACAGCAGCTTCGTATCTCTGAATGATTTGATGGAATCCATATCAATAGTAGGAGAAGTCCTCCAAATGATGTTATCAGCAACCTGTGAATCAGGATGGATACTCCCAAAAACAAAATCATCCTTTGGACTGTCTCCTGATCAGCTATACTTGCATTAATAGAAGGGCCATGCTACTCTGTAAGAAAACAGCAAACCAATGAGCTTCATAACATTGACTTTATTTTGCTGATAAATTTGTCTAAAATAGCCCAAGTGAGGGAAGCAATTGTTCCATGGGAAGCCTTATCGGAACAACATTAAAATTTCATAGAAATCAACCAACATTTAATAACAGAAACGCAAGTATAATTCCTATTAGGATGGTCTAAAGTACATTCATTCATGTCTGCCAACAAAATATGCAATTAGCAAGGAGGTAAGTTTATTCACCTCCTTTCTCTGCACATTTGATTTCATGCATTTAATAACAAAAGTAGCATTAGCTTAAAGTCTCTAAACACAGACTCAATAGGTAGTACATCCACCAAGCATTCATCCTTGTAACAACATTTCCCAAATTGCACCACACATCTCTCCTTCCTACCAAACCAAGCACAATGCACCCATTGACACAACATCACATGATCAGCAGACAGTACATCCATCACGGGTTAGAAACCAAAGGTTGCAGGTCAAATAAGTCTTAAAAGCAAACATGTACGTAAAATATACATAATAACCCCGTGTGGCACTTCTCACGTGATTAGTATGCTCATAGGAGTTAGTTGAATCTTCATTCATATCCAACCGAGAACACACTTCCTCCCTTGCTGCTTTTGGCATTTGTTTTTTTTTTATTTGGTGTTTGACCAAAATATAATCCATCTCTTCTGATGAGCATGTAAGAAGAAGAACCACAACTTGTAAAGGTAAGAAACACGATATTGATGGGTAATAAAATACTAATCACAAACCAAAAACTCTTCACAGGAATCTTGACGAGGCAAAAAGGCACTCACCCTTGTAAGGTGGGGTGAACAGAATCAGGAAAAAACAACAAACAGTATAAACAACAATGGATTTGGAACAATTAGAACTCGTAATCACTCAACTAAGTTGAAGCAAAGCTCCATTGGGATCAATCTTGGTCAACAATTGCAGATTTGGCAAGGAACCGAGAGAGATAAACACACGAACAAAGAATCCTAAAATTTTGTCCAATTCAACTAAAGCAACCAAGAGAAAGCCCAAAACAGCACCACTGTGGTCCAGGTAAGCTATCAAAATGAATAGCTACTAAAGAAACGGTTACTCATAGTGGTTTATGTATATGCTTTTACCAATTGGGTACTATAAGCAAAATATTATTGTAATTAAACCAAGTATCTAAGGAAAACTACAAAAATGGAAAGGGGGGCATATCATGGGTACAAAGCTAATTTTCAACTTAACCAAGGATGTTAAGGATTCTTGGTAATGTGAAAGACTTCAAGTATCATAAAGTTTAAACAAGCAGGGTAAAATACGGCTTCCAAGGACATATATATATATTCATATAATATACTACTTGACATAGTATATTAATTAGTTGAGTACCCTCACTGGATAAAATGGACAACTTGAAGCCTCAAGAGAATATAATTTATTGGAGAACAAATACCAGCTATTCATTCCATATGAAGAAAAGGAGGCCGCAGGATTCTGTAATAGAAGCAAACGAAGACAAATTTTCCCGGCTCTTTCGCTAAAATTAAAGAGGCTAGTCCTACACTCAAGGCTCTTAGGCCCATTATGCTTCAGAGATCAATCTTACCCAAATTGATGAGGAACTGTGAAACTGCCCTTGCTCTTTCTTAATGTTCTGCAGTCGGTCTCCATCCATGCAAGATGAACACAAATACTAGATATTCATTCAATCTGAAGAAAAGGAGGCCGTAGAATTCCATAATAGAAACAAACAAAGACAAACTTTCCATGCTCTTTGGCTGAAATTAAAGAGGCTAATCCTACACTCAAGGCTCTTAGGCCCATTATGCTTCAGAGATCAATCTTACACCAAACTAATGAGGAAACTGTAAAATTGCCCTTACACTTTCTTAATGTTCTGCAGTCATTCTCCATCCATGCAATATGAGCACAGTGAGAAGATGGACACTGACATAGAGAAGAAAAGCTCCATTTAGAAGCTGCTTACCCAACAAAAAAGAAGTTTCACTCTGGAGTCGCCCATTAGAAATTTTACAACTGGATCCATATTTCTCCTATCAAATTAATAAGTAAGACCAAATAAATTCACAATAAATATTAGAGCTGGGCAACCTTTGTCACACACACAAAGGTTATCAGGATTGAGATGCTAAGTAGGATCATTTCGAAGTCTTTCAGATCAGATCAATATCATAAGGTCCTGCATATTTGAAGTATTAAATTCTTGCTTAAATAATTCCAATTAGATGCATATTAACCTTAAACAGAGGGATAGTGAAGCTTAAATGTAGCATTCTCATGTGAGAGATTGCTCTGGCTTAAATTCTTGGTTGCCAGTTTTTCAACTAACAATTAAAGCACCATGTCAAAGATGTAAAAGCATAAAATCTCCTTGCCCAGTTTTTAAGGTGTATTAAATAGGATCACAATAAAATAATCACCATAATAAGCAAGAAGAAGGCTGCCAAGAAATTACTTTCCTGCCTTTTCCGAATTTCTAATCCTTTATTTTGTCCTTCTCTCTCTTGGAATACATATCGTCTCTTTCTTTATTTCAAAGGATAAAATATTATTTACCTCAATCTGGGACACACTCTCCAATTTACCTCCCGCACCCCCCCTTCCCCCTCTAACAAACCTCACTTTCACTGGCTATTCTAGGTTTTTCAACTGTAAGTTCTAATCAGTATACATCCAAAGAAATTATGCTATTAGGCCAAGTCAAATTGTGTGTCAATTTCTCAAGGATGTTAGAGGTCTCTCTCATCTGGTTGCAGAAGGACAGATGCTATCTCTCTCATCTCCAAAGGATGGCATAGTCCAGAAAGCCAACGGTGGTCGATGCCCATATCATCATTTATTCAAGACTGAAGAAGAAGAAGAGATGGTGTCTCTACACTTCTTCGCTTTCTACTGTTCATTCATCTCCATCCAATTTTCTTAATTCTCCAAGCCTTATATTTTCCAAATGGAGCCTGAACATGATTAAGAAGAAAGTCCCACATGCACTAGGGGATGGAGACCCAATTTCATATTTGCTCCAGCTAAAAAAAGCAGAAGTGCCTTCTAAAGCTTGAACACTGGAATTGTAGTTGGGATTGCCATCCTAAGATACAGATCACGACCCCTGCAGACTACCATTGTTCTTAGAATCCAAATTGTTCAAAGTTTTTGAGTCGTAGAATCGAATGATCGTGATCCCACAATCTGGATTGCGATCCTAACAACCATGCACACAAGCACGCACGCACACATAGAAAAGAGTCTTGTGATGGTGTGAAAGAAAGTGCAAGAAAAAGGAGACTGCAGATCAAATTGAACAACGTACTTTGCCCCAAACTCCAACAGCTACTTTCTCAAAGCAAAACAGTAAAAAATATCAACAAAAGGCCTTTTGAATACTGTAAGAAAAGAGATGACGAGTTAGAACAATGTTCTTAGATTATATGAGAAACATTAACTACCTTTTACCAATTCTCAACTTTGTACCTGCTTTCCTCAGCACAATTAAGTCTGCTTTACATGGTTGGCGATTATATGGAATTATCTCTGCCAGGAGTCCATTCAGATAGCTTCTTTCAGGCAGGTTCAACACTAGCCCTCTTCGACGATATATTTGGAATTTGCATAGGCACCATGCAAAAGTTGAGAGACAAACTGCCTAACCATGTAGAGAAAGGCAAAGGAGAAGAAAAAGGAGGAGGAGGAAGAAAAAAGAGGCCAAAGCTAAGAAAAATGTCTCTAGGAAGAGCGATATGCTCAACAAAATCCCAAAATATTTCATATGGCCAAATTGGATGGAAATATCAGAGTAATTTTCCTCAACTTATGTTAAGCAAAGTGACATTGAGAAGAATGTGTTACAAGCACTCAAACAGAAATGGTGTCAAAGTAAATAGGCAAACAATGATGTAAATCCTTTGTCAGAGTTGTTGGTGGCCGAAGGTGATGTTAAATTGGATATCTATATCAACACCGAAAAAATTCTTCATAATATTTCCGTATAATTTAGCCACTTCTAAAACATTATTCGGGATTTTGTTGACATTTTGCTTAGCTCCACCTGTTTTCCCTTCCTCCTCTTCTGCATTTTCTTCTCCTTTCTCTTCTCTCTCTTTTGTTGCACCATCCTGTGAAGTAGAAAGACCAAATTATAAAATTAAAATCAATGGCCCAATATGAAATGCTTAACTGTGTTAATAGATCAAGTTGAGAAAGCAAAGGCGAACTCATGTAATAAACACTATTTGGGATTTTGTTGACATTTTGCTCAGCTCCACCTGTTTTCCCTTCCTCCTCTTCTGCATTTTCTTCTCCTTTCTCTTCTCTCTCTTTTGCTGCACCATCCTGTTAAGTAGAAACATCCTGTGAAGTAGAAAGATCAAATCATAAAATTAAAATCAATGGCCCAATATGAAATGCTTAATTATGTTAATAGAGCAAGTTGAGAAAGCAAAGGCGAACTCATGTAATAAACATTGCAGGCAGAACAAGTTGCACACGCATTTTACTCGTATTATATTTCAAAGAAAATAAATAACACTCAAAATCTAAACCTGGCTTCCACTCACTGAGTTCACCTCCTGATCAAACTCAGGTTCATTCTCAATTTTAACAGCAAATGGCTAGGATGATCGGTTCCAAGTCTGGAACCTAGGACCTACACTCTCAGGACCTGCTCCCAATTTTTGAAACCGGCAATTGACCCTGTGGACCCTAGAACCAACTCTGAAACCAAACCTGCCAGTTTCAGGTTCCACTGGGAACCAGCCACATCTTCTTTTCTTTTCAGTTTCATTCTTTTTTGGTTTCATTGCAGCTTGGTTATGCTACAATATGCAGCAAATCATTTCAATCCCATGAGGTTAGTTACCTGCCTCTACTACAACAATTCAGAATCCACGGACACATAACTTCCCTGATCATCAAATAAACACACACACTTGCAGCAACAATCCAAAGAAAGCTTCATAAAAGATCACAACTACCAGTACCCTGAAACAGCACTTCACCAAAATGACTGTTGCCTTGATAAAAGAATTTTCACTTAACGTCCCTTGACCAAACAACATTAGAGTATAGCAAGGCAGAAAAAACACCATCTGATCATTCTCCAGCTAAGCAGAACATGTCCACAGGTAAAATCGTGTAAAAATCACTTCAAGTCCCGAGCTCAGGTGGATTGCGAATCCAAGACTGAAAAGCCAATTACCCATCGACCATCTCTCCTTCCTCGCGTATCCAAGACTCGAAAATGGACACAAGAAAACCATTAACGAATAGCAACCATGTAAAACACATTGAGACGCACCATGACAAAACCAAACCAGAGGAAACAAAGGGGAGAATTAGGGCAAATAGTTAGCAAGAGGCGAGAGACAAATTGGTATCTCAAAAACCGTCGAGGCCGAGAGTGAGCGTGACTAAACTACGAGCCTCGAGGACGTGAGTTGAGCGAGAGAGAGAGGGTTGGTGAGTCGAGCGAGTTGAAAGAGAGAGAGATCGTGAGCTAGACGTCTGGAGCCTGATTTCGGGTTTCGTTTATAATAATAAAAAAAATTAAATGGGTGGTTCCGCACCTAAAATAAGAAACTAGATCAGTATCCACTTATTCAAGTTTTTGAGAACCAACCATTGGGGGTTCGTCCCAGTGGCTACCCTTCCAACTTGGAAGAGGGAGGTGGGGGGTTCAAATCCCCACATTCTTAGGAGGATTGGGGTGGGGACGATTTCATTTCAGGAGTGGGTTTCGACTCCAACGCACTGCAAGAAGGCAGGGCAAAAGTCTAAGAGTGAATGTTAGAGTAGGATTAGAGGAGGACAAACCAAAAAAAAAAAAAAAAATTGGGAACCGAAGATCGGTTCAGGCGGTTCTAATTTGGACGATTTCTTCTTGCTCATCCCTACGGCTAACAACAATACTTCACTCTTTATCAAGCTTTCATGTTTAATTGGTGTTGGGTGAAGGTACAATTCCTAAAAACTGTAAATATATTATAAAATGGTAAAAATTCCAGGGTGAAGTAAAGTGCCACAAAATTAAGAGTTAATATCACAAAAATCATCAAATTAGTACGCTTATGATAAATTTATTCAAAATTAATTTTCGACTATAAAAAAACTTCAAATTAGCATACATGTGACGAGTTTTTCCCAAACTAATTTTTTAATCACAAAAAACCTCAAATTAATATATTTGTGATAAATACACACTTCATTAGTTTTTGTTAAATTGGATTAATATCACAAAAAACTAAAAAACTACCATCCATGTGACAAACTAAGCATACAATATCAAATTGTTATACTCATCAACTATCACGTATCATCCGACTCGGAAGTTTGACAGTAAAATTTAACAAAAATTATATGATGATAAATTTGTTGCAGGTATACTAGTTTGATTTCTATGGTGAAAAATTAATTTGAAGTAAATGTATTATGACTGTACCAATTTGGACTTTTTCACGGTTTCCAAAATTAAAGTATATCTAAACTAATGTATAAGAAGCAAAATCATGTTAGCTAGGACAGTTCATGGGACCCAGTCCTTAAATGAAGTAGTAAACACGAATGCTACTCTGAAAGGGCAGTCTAACCAAGATCTCTACCAATAATGATGCTAAAAATATCAGGAAAGGAAGCATATTAAGTGCGTAAAATGTCAAGAATTTCTCCACTCAATTATATTTACCAAAAGCAAGCTCGTATGATGGTGAAATTTAAGACAACAATCAAAATCTTTCATACGTACGCTCCTCCACAACAGGCAAAAATAAATGTTCCTTCTCATAGTAGGGCAAATAGTATTTACTATTCTTTCTTACACAAAGCAAAAATAAATGTGATCATATATTTCTCACAATTATTGGAATACGGAGAATAGTTTACATATAGTCTGTGAAATCTAAATATGCAACTTGATAATCTCTTAACACATTGTTTCAACCGCACCAATCCAAAGAACTTGGCAAGCATCTTTATATATGCATTTATCACAATTGTACAAGTTGCTTCTGTCGTGAAGACTATTATTTTCTAGCTAGCAGGTAGAATGTAGGACTCTTTCCACAAATTCCGTGAAATTTTGTGAAATGGTCCGTTTTCACATAGTACAATGCAACTTGTGGATGACTTCATATTTCTTCATTGCAGTACCCTCTACCGTCAAAAGTATTGATGACCAAGGTCGATGGGCCAAAGGAAAAGGTGTTTGAATTTTGTATAAATGGTTGGTGTTTGCGGTAGTCTCATTTTACCTCTAGGTGATAGTAGTAATTTCATGCTAGGGAATTGTAAATTACAATAATGTTTGAACAAAGGATTATTTAATTAGCATCTGTTTAGGTAAATGGCTGACAGGATGAGCCTCTCGGGCTTCGGAAATCCGAGCTAGAAAAGCCCAAGCCGAAATGCATCTCTAGGCGACAACGCAAGGTTTCTTATTCTCTCGCTCTCGCCATGTACGATCGCATGTTTTTCACGCATCCAATCTACTGATTCTTCCTCCATCGTTCGCCTCAACATCTGTTAGCATCGTCGCCCTCTTCTCTCTCGCTCTCGCCATGTACGATCGCATGTTTTAACGCAGAAAAAGAGAAGAACTGGTTACTACATGATATTAGCTGGTCTAGCTTGGCGAGAAGAATGAGCAACCACCAACGTAATCAAGTAAGTCCTGCGAATTTCCCTTCCCTTTTCTGATCCTTGACTGTTGTGATTATTCACACTGAGAAAAAAAGAAAATATAATGTCGAAGGATGAGACCATTTCTTTCAATTATGAGTTATGGTCCATTAATTAACATGATTCTAGCAAGCACTTAAAATTAAATCATACATGTTCGATCTAATTCAGAGCGCTGAAATTACATTAACTAACGTGTCTCAACTAGACAGTCACTCAAGCATCAATTTTGTCTTATCTTGGTTCAGTTACCGATTGCTTTCATCCTTCTAGAGAGGGTTAATCACACAAATAATTTCTAAACTTACGTCTACCATTTAATCAGTAGTACCAGGCCAGTGGCAGCCTTGCCTCCCTAGGTCCAAAAATTCCTTATATTCTTAGGTAGAATTTAATTTTTTTTAAAAAAAAAAACAGTCATTTATATGTTATTTAGCTAGAAGCTTGTCTTACCTTCTCTAACCTGAAATCCTCAGTTCCCATCGCGTTTAATAACATTTCTGTATTTTATCTTGGTTGAATTTCATTCCAATTATTCTTCTTATGTAGTTTAAAACTATTCAGCGTGGTTCTTACGCCTTCAACATCGATGTTAAGCAGCTCACAATAAGAACACCCCCAATTAGTTTTAAAATTCACATGTTAGTGTCTAAAAGGTTGTCCTTGCTTGGTGGCTGGAGAGAGAAAATTTTGGGAATCAAATTCTTAAAAGGAGACCCGGATCCTTAGAATGCCAAAATTTAGTCTGGTGTCAAAAGTTAGGAAATATATATTTAAGTGTCCAAATCGAAGCAAAATAGATTAGTCAAGTGTTAACGGTGAGAAAATCTAGTCAAAATACTAACGTAGGATTTTTTTTTTTATGAGACAAGTGAAAAATGAGGACGTGGCTAAATAAGCAAAAAAACTATGTTATTTTGCATGCTAACATGGTTAGTAAGCTAAAAACAACGTCGTTTTCTCTCGAATTTGAATTTTAATATAAATATTACTTAACTTAAATTTAAAACTGAAAAAATTTAAAAAAAAAAAGGAGAGTTGCAGAATGGCGAGGGCTATGCAAGCCCTCCTCGCCACTATCACCCGGAAGGGCCAGCGATGGTGTGGGGTAGAGTTGATCAAGGTCGCCGGGCCCTAGTGGTGAGGGCTCATAAGCCCTGGCCTAGATCCAAGGTGAGGGTTGCAACCCTCCCCCAAATCTGACGAGGGTCATTGACCCTCGCTTAAAAGGCCGAGGGCCAACACTGGCTGGGGGGGTCTTGCCGAATTTGGGGGAGGGCTATGATCCTCGCCCCAGAGTTGGGTGAGGAATTGTAGGCCCTCACCAGACTTAGAAATGAGATATCCCAATTTTTTTAAAAAAAAAAGTGACATTTAAGTATCCCGTGGCAAGTTTAGCACTTGTGCTGTTCTTTCGCCTTTCCAAAAGTCAAAACTCGTCCATAGAGCAAAAGGGGGTTCTCCGAAGCTCAAAAGTAAAAAACCATACAACTGTTAATTTATTCTCGGAGCGATATTATAAGGAGCAATATCACAGTGTTTGTAATTTTTCCTCAGCTGTCCATCTGTTTGTATTGAATGTCGACACCACGTGTTCAACCACGGTGCTTAATTTGCATTGTCCATCGATATTCGCACAAAAATACGAATTTGTCCTGAAATTTATTCAGAGATTAGTTTTTTTTCTACTAGTTTTTGAAATTTAGTTTTAAGAATTAAATGCGTCACAAAAAATAGTATGATGACCAAAAGTGAAAATTGAAATAGTTCATTAGAGTGCATTTTTTGTAAGTTGCCCTAAATCAAAGGGAAGCACATGTAAAACAATCATCTTGCTTTACTAAGTGCTTATTATCACATTAATTATGTCGTAACCAATACAGCATGCAGGTATATGCCGACTCTCAGGGAACTGGAACAGCAGGCGCGTAATTGCTATGCGGAAACCATCGACCTCTCGCAAGAAAAGTTTCTTGCGATGATGCTCATTGATGGCTGTTTCATCGTTGACTTCTTCCGTAAGTACAATAATATGATACCGACAGACAAAGACGACCCGGTTATGCGTGGACGTGGGATTCTAAATGGCATTAGGCGCGATTTACTACTACTAGAGAACCAACTCCCACTTTTCGTCTTGAGCAAGCTATATGACCTGTTGCGATAGGGCAAGCGATTGAACAAAATATAGACGGAAGAAGAAAAATAAATCGGACACCGGATTTACATGGTTCAGTCGTAAAGACCTACGTCCATGGGGAGAGTAGCAGCGAATTTCACTATAGATCAAGCGATATAAAGAGATTACACACTCGAGTCACTCAAACACTTTCTCGATGTTTCCCAAACTCCAATTACACCAAATACACCAAGCTTACTTGGATGTAAATTACGAACACCCGCTATCAAGCACCCAGCGCCTACGGATGTCTCTCACAAACAGAGAATACCCACGGCACTAAGAGTAAACGGCGCTTCAATATGTGGCTTCGCTCAACGATTGTGTGCGGTTCGTAGGACGTGTGGCAGCAACTCACCGAAAAGAAGAAACCCTCAAAATCCGAAGACCTGCAAATATATTTTCCTTTTATACGTGTGCCCATCAAAGGCCTAGGCCCACCTCCTTGCTTCACGTACAAAAGGAAATCTTCATGTAGGTGTGTGCCCAAGGTCAAACTTTTGACCTTGGGACCCACCACCTTCGTCTTCAACGTGCAGAGGCGTGAAATCGCGTCGGTTTGGGCCCCACGAAGCTTCGGCTTATTTGGCCTCCTCTATAATGAAACAGAAAACTTTGTTGCATATATACAATTTTATTTCCTCTTTTGTGCAATTCCTTCGCGAGTCCACCAAATTTCGCGTTTTAGCAAACACTCAAACTTGAGTCATATTTAACAATCTCCACCTTGGCTCGACGTTTGAGCTAAATTACAATCGCTTCGTAAAAATTCAAATTCTACTGCTACTTTCCCATAGCCCCCAATGGGCTCAACCACCATAAATATTATCCAAGTTCAAGTATTGCCTGAACTTCGCCATAACTGAGGACCTCATCAAAATACCGACTCCACATGCACCTTTAACTGCTTCGCAAGGATTTTCTGACGCAACCTCCTCAATCGCAGATAAAGCAAAACCATTGTTGCATCCATATTTATCAGGAGATTGAAAACGTACCTTGTTAATTTCAGCAGTTACAGCAACCATTGGCTCTATAGGCTCCACCTCGCTATGAGCACCATCTGTGTCGATTACTTTGCTAGTACTCGTACTTGCTACCTCATGAGTTTCTGGTTGTAACTCCACCTCAAGCTCAACACTATTCAAATCTGTATTAACACTGCCACAAACACTCCTAGCCAAAAGTACTGAAAACTTATCAAGGGTAACTTATCTGCTATTAACAAGTGAATTTATATCCGGGCACCACAACTGATTGCCCCACTCACCTTGTGCATAGCCATGGAATATGCACCTTACCCTCCAATCAAGCTTACCATCACTCACTCGAAAATAACATGGGCAATCAAATATTTTAAAAATAAAATAATCAGCAACGTTACCTGACCACACTTCTTCAAGAGTTCGCCTTTCAATAGTAGTTGATGGGGATCTATTCACCAGGTAGCTTACCGTACTTAGCACATCAGTTAGGATTCTCCTAGCATACCAGCACTAGAGATAATTTTTCGGGTCGTTTCTAGTAATGTTCTGCCCATCAATTCTGCAAATTGTTGTGATTTACTAGCACTAGTGCAGTGTTTCACTATGCCCTCTTTCATGCAGAATTTATTTGCCAGCTCCGAGCAGAACTCCATGCTATTGTCAGTCCGCACATGCTTGATCGACTTACCAGTCTCCCTCTCGATCAAAGCTCTTGACTACAAGATCCTGACACCAGCATTAAACTTGTGCCTTGGCACAAACCCCCAAGTCTTCCTCGAGCAATCAAAAGACTCTCGAACATATGCATCCAACGTCTTCGCAGCGAAATTTATCACTGTCTCACCTTGAAGTTTATACAGGCCATTGTGCTTGATTCCTTTCATTATCACTAGGGCACCTTGAACAATCTTCATAACTCCACCTTTTGAAGAATACCTGCAACCAGCTGAATCTAGGACACCCAAGAAAATTAAGTTCTTTTTAAATTTTGGAACATGCCTCACTCCAATCAATGTTCTCACGATACCATCATGCATTCTGATTTTAACATCACCAACACCCACATTATCGCACTCAGCGTTGTTCCCTAACTGGACTTTACCACTACCTGTGCACTGATAAGTGATAAACCAATTTCTATTTGGTGTAACATGGAAAGAACAACCAGAATCCATAATCCATCCATCAAACGATGAATAATCAGCGATAGACAAGACATAATCAGCATTATCTGCTACAGCTGCAACATTATCTATATATAATTCCCTTACCCTTCTCATTCTTCAGCTTAAGGCAATCCCTTCTAAGATGCCCCATCTTGCCATAGCTCCAACAGACAACATTAGCAGTCATAAATTGACTACGTCTGTTCATATTAGTACTACCATTACCCACACGTATTATAGATCTTCCTCTATTTTCACCTACTAGAGCAGTAGATACATATTCGCCAGATTCTCTTCTACGAATGTCCTCGCTCAGAATCAAATCTCGAACCCATCAAATGTCAAACTTGTTGACCCAGAGGAATTACTAACAGCAGTAATGGTAGTATTCCAACTATCAAGCAATGAGGATAATAGAATCAAAGCACGTACCTCATCTTCAAAATCAATCTCAATTGAACTCAATTGACTAACAATCACATTGAATTCATTGATATGATCTGCAACTGACACACCTTCTTTCATCTTCAAGTTAAACAGACGTTGCATCAAACAGACCTTGTTGATCACAGAAGGCTTCTCGTACATATCCGACAAGGCTTGCATCAAATCAACAATGGTCTTCTCCTTCAAGATGTTAAACGCGACGTTATGAGCCAACGTTAGCCGAATAACACCCATAGCTCGTCTATCCAGCAAATCCCAATCAGCTTGCTTCATCGTCTCTGGTTTCTCCCCAAATAAAGGCAAGTACAGATTCATCTGGTAAAGATAATCTTCAATCTACATCTTCCAGAAACTAAAATCCTTCCCATCAAATTTGTTGATTCTCATTTTTACTTCTTCGGTCATCATCGATTCGCTTCAACTCAGCCAAACCTAGCTTTGATACCACTTGTTGCGATAGGGCGAGCGATTGAACAAAATATAGACGAAAGAAGAAAAATAAATCGGACACCGGATTTACGTGGTTCAGTCGTAAAGACCTACGTCCACGAGGAGAGCAACAACGAATTTCACTATAGATCAAGCGATACAAGGAGATTACACACTCGAGTCACTCAAACACTCTCTCGGTGTTTCCCAAACCCCAATTACACCCAATACACCAATCTTACTTGGATGTAAATCACAAATAAGCTTTGCCGCACGAGAAACACGAACACCCGCTATCAAGCACCTAGCGCCTACGGATGTCTCTCACAAACAAAGAACATCCACGACACTCGGAGTAAATGGCGCTTCAATATGTGGCTTTGCTCAACGATCATGTGCGGTTTGTAGGACGTGCGGCAGCAACTCACCGAAAAGAAGAAACCCTCAAAAACTGAAGACCTGCAAATATATTTTCCTTTTATACGTGTGCCCATCGAGGGCTTGGGCCCACCTCCTTGCTTCACATACAGAAGGAAATCTTCATGTAGGTGTGTGCCCAAGGTCAAACTTTTGACCTTAGGCCACACCACCTTCATCTTCAACGTGCAGAGGCGTGAAATCGCATCGGTTTGGGCCCCACGAAGCTTCGGCTTATTCGGCCTCCTCTGTAACGAAACAGAAAACTTTGTTGCATATATATAATTTTATTTCCTCTTTTGTGCAACTCCTTCGTGAGTCCACCAAATTTCACGTTTTAGCAAACGCTCAAACTCAAGTCATATTTAACATGACCTGACTGAGGACGAGCATCATGAGTTCAGCAAAGTTGCAATCAAGTACTTCGAGGTTGAATGAAAATTCACTCGCCGAAATTTGACAACTGGCAGCAGGGAACATCTTCTGCATCTATATCACGTGTGGTGCACTTCTGGCTTGCCTGAAACGCCCTAGCTGAACAGCATACCAATCATGCCCTTGGCGATTGAGCTAAGGAAGTCAGGAGTCAGGTCAGTCATGCTCTCAGTGATTAAGCTAAGGGAGTCAGGAGTCAGGTTTAGGGCTACACAAGGGCGCGAACTGAGCGACATCAAATTCTAGAACGAGACACTCGAGTTACTGGTCTTGTATGTAGAGGACGACACCGAATCAAATTTTCGAAACCTGATTGCATACAAGCAGCATCGTCAAAGCAGAGACATCAACTACTTCACAGATTACGTGACCTTCATGGATTGTCTCATAAACTCTGCAAAGGACGTCAAGGTGCTTCGCCACGCAGGGATTGTTAAGAACTACCTAGGCGATGACAAGGTTGTTGCACAGATGTTCAACAAGATCGGTGACCATGTCGCTATATCCGATTCCTATTACTCCGAGATCTTCCCAAATGTGAATGCACGTTACAACAAGAAGAGTAACGTCTAGATGGCGAATCTAAGGAGGGAATATTTCCATAGTGCTTGGGCTTTCTTGTCCGTTCTCGCAACCATTGTGTTGCTCTTTCTCACAGTAGCACAAACAGTATTTTCTATTCTTCCTTACACAAAGTAAAGTTAAATGTGATGAATGCTGGTTCATATATTTCCCCCGGACCATCTACTTGTGTTCTATACCCAATAGAATTATCTTGGTTTTCCAATGAGGACGAACCAGATGTGCTTAAAGTAAGATATTGAAAAGTATTTATGCTTTAAATGAGGTCCACAAATCTCTCTTCATTTGGCACTAGATGATTACAACAAAAAACCAATAAGACATTAGCAACTAAGTTGGTATAAAGGTTCAAAAAGAAAAGAGAGAAGAGGTACAACCAACTTAGATGATTACAATAGATATGGTGGGATCACCCTACAAATTCTCTTCTTCCCATAAAAATATCCAGCTGGTTCTTCGATCATGCTTGACCTAAAAAAAGAGTTACAATTCAACTTGGACTACAACTAAAGAGAACACGCAGCAGCTTTGTATCCCTAAACGATTTGATAGAATCCACATCAATAGCAGGAGAAGTTCTCCAAATGATATTATCAGCAACCTTGAATCAGGATGGATACTCCCAAATAGAAAATCAGCCTTTGGACCGTCTCCTGATCAGCTATACTTTCATTAATAGAAAGGCCATGCTACTCTGTAAGAAAACAGCAAACCAATGAGCTTCTTAACATGAGCCTTATTTTGCCGATAAATTTGTCTGAAACAGCCCCAAGTGAGGACAGCAATTGTTCTTTGGGAAGCCTTATCAGGACAACATTAAATTCTCATAGAAATCAACCGACATTTAATAACAGAAACGCAAGTATAATTCCTTTTAGGATGGTCTAAAGCACATTCATTCATGTCAGCCAACAAAATATGCAATTGGCAAGGAGGTAAGTTTATTCACCTCCTTTCTCTGCACATTTGATTTCATGCATTTAATAACAAAACTAGAATTAGCTTAAAGTCTAAACACAAACTCAAGAAATAGTACATCCACCAAGCATTCATCCTTGTAACAAAATTTTCCAAATTGCATAACACATCTCTCCTTCCTACCAAACAAAGCACAATGCACCCAATGACACAACATCATATGATCAGCAGATAGTACATCCATCACAGGTTAGAAGCCACAGGTTAGCAGGTTCAATAAGTCGTAAAAGCAAACATGTACATGAAACATGTATAATAACCCCATGTGGCACTTCTCATGTGATTAGTATGCTCATAGGAGTTAGTTGAATCTTCATTCATATCCGACTGAGAAGACACTTCCTCCCTTGCCACTTTTGGCATTTGTTTTTTTATTGGGTGTTTGACCATTTGTTTTGACTGTCCATGCAGAATATAATCCATCTCTTCCGATGAGCATGTAAGAAGAAGAACCACAACTTGTAGAGGTAAGAAACGCAATATTGAAGGGTAATAAAATACTAATCACAAACCAAAAACTCTCAACAGGAATCTTGACGAGGCAAAAAGGCACTAACTCTTGTAAGGGCATAACCAAAGAGCAAGAAAAACACTAGAAAGGTGGGTGAACAGAATCAGAAAAAACAACAGATAGTATAAACAACAATGGATTTGGAACAATTAGAACTCGTAATCACTCACCTAAGTTGAAGCAAAGCTCCATTTGGATCAATCTTGGTCAACAATTGTGGATTTGGCAAGGAACCGAGAGAGATGAAAACACGAACAAACAGCACCACTGTGGTCTAGGTAAGCTATCAAAATGAATAGCTACCAAAGAAACGGTTACTCACATTGGTTTAAGTCTATGCTTTTACCAATTGGGCATTGTAAGCAAAATATTAGTGTAATTAAACCAAGGATCTAAGGAAAAATACAAAAATGGAAAGGGGAGCATATCATGGGTACAAAGTTAATTTTCAACTTAACCGAGGATGTTAAGGATTCTTGCTAATGTGAAAGACTTCAAGTATCATAAAGTTTAAACAAGCAGGGTAAAATATGGCTTGCTTCCAAGGATATATTTATATATTTAGGTAGAAGCGATCCAATAACAAAATTAAAAGGGAAAAGTTATTCGTATAACATACTACTTGACATAGTATATTCATTAGCTGAGTAACCTCACTGGATAAAATGGACAACCTGAAGCATCAAAGTGAATATAACCTGTTGGAGAACAAATATCAGCTATTCATTCCATCTAAAGCAAAGGAGACTGCAGGATTCAGTAATAGAAGCAAACAAAGACAGCTTCACCACACTCTTTTGCTGAAATTAAAGAGGCTAGTCCTACACTCAAGGCTCTTAGGCCCATTATGCTTCAAAGATCAATCTTACACCAAACTGATGAGGAACTGTAAAATTGCCCTTACTCTTTCTTCATGTTCTGCAGTCAGTCTCCATCCATGCAAGATGCGCACAAATACTAGATATTCATTCGATCCGAAGAAAAGGAGGCCGCGGAATTCCATAATAGAAGCAAATAAAGACAAACTTTCCACACTCTTTGGCTAAAATTAAAGAGGCTGATCCTACACTCAAGGCTCTTAGGTCCATTATGCTTCAGGGATCAATATTACACCAAATTGATGAGGAAACCGTAAAATTGCCCTTACACTTTCTTAATGTTCTGCAGTCAGTCTCCATCCATGCAATATGAGCATAGGGACAAGACGGATACTGACATAGAGAAGAAAAGCTCCATGTTAAAGCTGCTTACCCAACAGAAAAGCAGTTTCACTCTAGAGTCGCCTATTAGAAATTTTACAACTGGATCCATATTTCTCCTGTCAAATAAATAACTAAGATAAAATAAATTCACAATGTATATTAAAGCTGGGCAACCTTTGTCGTACACACAAAAGGGTTATCAGGATCGAGATGCTAAGTAGGATCCTTTTGATGTCTCTAAGATCAGATCAAGATCATAAGATCCTACATATTTGAAGTATTAAATTCTTGCTTAAATCATTGCAAGTAGATGCATATTAACCTTTAAAAGAGGGATAGTGAAGCTTAAAGGTAGCATTCTCATGTGAGAGATTACTGTGGTTCAAAATTCTTGGTTGCTAGTTTTCCAACTAACAATTAAAGCACCATGTCAAAGATGCAAAAGCATAAAATCTCCTTGCCCAAGTTTTTAAGGTGTATTAAATAGGATCACAATAAAATAATCACCATAATAATCAAGAAGAAGGCTGCCAAGAAATTACTTTCGTGGCTCTTCCGAATTTCTAATCCTTTATTTTGTCCTTCTCTCTCTTGGAGTACATATTGTCTCTTTCTTTATTTCAAAGGATAATATATTATTCACCTCGATCTAGGACACACTCTCCAATTTAACCTAGCCCCCCCCCCCCAACTCTCTCTCTCTCTCACAAACTCACTTTCACTAGCTATTCCAGGTTTTTCAACTGTTTAAAGTTTAAGGTCAGTTCTAATCAGTATACATTGAAAGATATTATGCTACTAGGCCAAGTCAAATCATGCGCCAATTTCTCAAGGATGTAGAGGTCTCTCTCATCTGGTTGCAGAAGGACAAAAGCTTTGTCTCTCTCATCTCCAAAGGACGGCACAGTTCAGAAAGCCAACAGTGGTCGATGCCCATCTCATCATTTATTCAAGACTGAAGAAGAAGAAGTGATGGTGTCTCTGCACTTCTTCCCTTTCTACTGTTCATTCATCTTCATCCCTTTTTCTTAATTCTCCAAGCCTTATATTTTCTGAATGGAGCCTGAACATGATTAAGAAGAAAGTGGCACATGCGCTAGGGGACAAAGGCCCAATTTCATATTTGCTCCAGCTAAAAAGGCAGAATTGCCTTCTAAAGCTTGAACAGTGGAATCTTAGTTGGGATCGCCATCCTAAGATACAGATCATGACCCCTGCAGACTACCGTTTTTCTTAGAATCCAAATTGTTCAAAGTTTTTGAGTCGTAGAATGGAATGACCGTGATCCTACAATTCGGATCGCGATCCTAACAACCATGCACACATGCACGCACGTGTACACAGAAAAGAGTCTTGTCATGGTGTGAAAGAAAGTGCAAGAAAGAAGAAGACTACAGGTCAGATTCAACAACGTACTTGGCCCCAAACCCCACTAGCTAATTTCTCAAAGCAAAGCAGTAAAAAATCATTAACGAAGGGCCTTTTGAATACTGCAAGAAAAGTGGATGACAAGTTAGAACAGTGTTCTTACATTATATAAGAAACATCAACTACCTTTCACCAATTCTCAACTCTTTACCTGCTTTCCTCAGCACAATTAAGTCTGCTTTACATGGCTGGCCATTATATGGAATTATCTCTGCTAGGAGTCCGTTCAGATAGCTTCTTTCAGGCAAGTTCAACACTAGCCCTCTTCGACAATATATCCAGAATTGGCATAAGCACCATGCAAAAGCTGAGGAGACAAACTACTTGACCATGTAGAGAAACAAAAAAGAGGCCAAAGCTGAGAAAAATGTCCCTAGGAAGAGCAATATGCTCAACAAAATCCCAAAATGCTTCACATGGCCAAATTGGATGAAAATATTATAGAGTAATTTTCCTCAACCCGTGTCAAGCAAAGTGACGTTGAGAAGAACGTGTTATGAGCACTCAAACATAAATGGTGTCAAAGTGAATAGGCATTCAATGATGTTAATCCTTTGTCAGAGTTGTTGGTGGCCGAAGGTGATGTTAAATTGGTTATCTATATCAACACCGAAAAAATCCTTCATAATATTTCCGTGTAATTCAACCGCTTATGCAACATTATTTGGGATTTCGTTGACACTTTGCTTAGTTCTACCTCTTTTTCCTCCCTCCTCTTCTGCATTTTCTTCTCCTTTCTCTTCTCTTTCTCTTTTGCTGCACCATCCTGTGAAGTAGAAAGATCAAATCATAAAGTTAAAATCAAGGGCCCAAAATGAAATGCTTAACTGTGTTAATAGAGCAAGTTGAGAAAGCAAAGGCGAACTCATGTAAGAAACACTACTGGCAAAACAAGTTGCACAGGCATTTTACCTGTATTACATTTCATTTCAGAGAAAGAAATACTCAAAATCTAAACCTAGCTTCCACTCATCGAGTTCACCTCTTGATCAAACTCAGGTTCATTCTCTATTTTAACAGCAAATCAGTTCCAAGTCTGGAACCTAGAACCTACCCTATCAGGACTCGTTCCCAATTTTTGAAACTGAGAACCAACCCCTGTGGACCCTAGAACAGACTTTGAAAGAGAACTTGCCAGTTTCAAGCTGGTTCCAGGTTCCATCAAGAACCAGCCACTATTTTTTTTTTCTTTTCAGTTTCATTATTTTTTTGTTATCGTTGCAGCTTGGTTATGCTACAATATGCAGCAAACCATTTCAATCCCATGAAGTCAATTACCCACCCGTCCTACGACAATTCAGAATCCATTGACACATAACTTCCCTGATCATCAAACAAACATACACACTCGCAGCAAAAATCCAAAGAAAGCTTCATAAAAGATCCCAACTACCAGTAATCCGAAACAGCACTTCACCAAAATGACTCGCGCCACTTTTGATAAAAGAATTTTCACTTAAACCTCCCTTGAACAAACAACATTAGAGCATAAAAAGGCGGAGAAAACACCAGCTGGTCATTCGCCAGCTGAGTAGAAATGTCCACAGATAAAATCGTGGAAAAATCACTTCGAGTCCTGAGCTCAGGTGGATTGCAAAACCAAGGCTCAAAAGCCAATTACCCATCGACCATCTGTCCTTCCTCGCGAATCCACGACTCAAAAATGGAGACAAGAAAACCATCAACAGATAGCAACCATGTAAAACACACGGAGACGCACCATGACAAAACCAAACCAGACGAAACAACGGGGAGAATTAGGGCAAATAGGCAGCAAGAGGCGAGAGGCAAATTGGTACCTGAAAAACCGTCGAGGCAAATTGATATCCACTTATTCAAGTTTTTAGGAACCGAAAATCAGTCCCGTTCGGTCTAGGCAATTCTGATTCGGACAAATTCCATTTGCTCATCCCCCTACTGCTAACAACAATACGTCACTCTTCATCAAGCTTTCGTGTTTAGCTAGGTGAAGGTACATTTCCTAAAAACTGTAAAAACATTATAAAATAATTAAAAATTCAGGCCCAACTAAATTGCCATAGAATTAGGGATTAATACCATGAAAAGCATTAAATTAGTACCCTTGTGATAACTTTATCCAAAATTAATTTTGGACCACAAAAAATTTCAAATTAGAATACATGTGACGAGTTTGCCCCAAACTAATTTTTTAAATACACACTTCATTAGTTTCCATTAAATTTGATTAATACAATAAAAAACTACAAAACTACCATCCATGTGACAAACTAAGTATAAAACCTCAAACTGTTATACCCATCAATTATCACGTACCATCCAACTCGGAAATTCGACAATAAAATTTAACGAAAACTAAAGAATGATAAATTTGTCATAAGTATACTAATTCGGGATTTTTTGTGGTCAAAAAATTAATTTGAGGTAAATGTGTTATGACTGTACCGGTTTAGGCTTTTTCATGGTATCCTAAATTAAAGTATAGCCAAACTAATATATAGGAAGCAAAATCATGTTAGCTAGGACAGTTCATGGGTCCTAGTCCTTAAACGAAGTAGTAAACACGAATGCTACTCTTAAAGGGCAGTCTAACCAGGATCTCTACCAATGATGATGCTAAAAATATCAAAAAAGGAAGCATATTAAGTGCGTAAAATGTCAAGAATTTCTCCACTCGCTTATATTTACCAAAAGCAAGCTCGTATGACGGTGAAATTTAAGACAACAATCAAAATCTTTCGTACATACGCACCTCCACAACAAGCAAAAATAAATGTTCCTTCTCACAGTAGTAGGGCAAATAGTATTTACTATTCTTTCTTACACAAAGCAAAAATAAATAAAGTAAATGTGATCATATATTTCTCACAGTTTATGGGAATACGGAGAATAGTTTACATATAGTCCGTGAAATCTAAATACGCAATTTGATAATCTCTTAACACATTGTTCAACCGCACCAATCCAGAGAATTTGGCAAGCATCTTTATATATGCATTTATCACAATTGTCAAGTTGCCTCTGTCGCGAAGACTATTATTTTCTAGCTAGTAGGTAGAATGTAGGACTCTTTCCACAAATTCCGTGAAATTTCGTGAAATGGTCCGTTTTCACATAGTACAACGCAACTTGTGGATGACTTCATATGTCTTTATTGCAGTACCCTCTACCGTTGGAAGTATTGACGACCAAGGTTGATGGGCCAAACAAAAATGTGTTTGAATTTTGTATAAATGGTTGGTGTATGCGGTAGTCTCATTTTACCTCTAGGTGATAGTAGTAATTTCATGCTAGGGAATTGTAAATTACAATAATATTTGAACAAAGGATTATTTAATTAGCATCTGTTTAATTAAATGGCTGACGAGGATGAGCTTCTCGGGCTTCGGAAATCCGGGCTGGAAAAGCCCAAGCCGAAATGCATTTCTACGCGACCACGCAAGGTTTCTTATTCTCTCCTTCCTCTGCAAGAAAAAAGATGAGAGAAGATTCTTCCTCCATCGTTCGCCTCAACATCTGTTAGCATTGTCGCCCTCTTCTCTCTCGCTCTCGCCGTGTACGATCGCATGTTTTCACGCAGAAAAAGAGAAGAACTGGTTACTGCGTGATAGTAGCTGGTCTAGCTTGGCAAGAAGAATGAGCAACCACCAATGTAATCAAGTAAGTCCTGCGAATTTCCCTTCCTATTCACACTGAGAAAAACAAAAACATAATGTTGAAGGATGAGACCATTTCTTTCAATTCTGAGTTATGGTCCATTAATTAACATGATTCTGGCAAGCACTTAAAATTAAATCATACACATTCGATCTAATTGAGGGTGCCGAAATCACGTTGACTAACATGTCTCAGCTAGACAAAGTCACTCAAGCATCAATTTTGTCTTCTATTGGTTCAATTACCGATTGCTTTCATCCTTCTAGAGAGGGTTAATCACACAAATAATTTCTAAACTTACGTCTACCATTTAATCAATAGTACCAGGCCAGTGGCAGCCTTGCCTCCCTAGGTCCAAAAATTCCTTATATTCTTAGGTAGAAATTAATTTTTTTAAAAAGCAGTCATTTATTTGTTATTTAGCTAGAAGCTTGTCTTACCTTCTCTAACATGAAATCCTCAGTTCCCATCGCGTTTAATAATATTTCTGTATTTTATCTTGGTTGCCTTTCATTCCAATTATTCTTCTTATGTAGTTTAAAACTATTCAGCGTGGTTCTTACGCCTTGAACATCGATGGTAAGTAGCTCACAATAAGAACACCCCAATTAGTTTTAAAATTCACATGTTAGTGTCTAAAAGGTTGTCCTTGCTTGGTGGCTGGAGAGAGAAAATTTTACGACTCAAATTCTTAAAAGGAGACCTGGATCCTTAGAATGCTAAAATTTAGTCCAGTGTCAAAAGTTAGAAAATATATATTTAAGTGTCAAAATCGAAGCAAAATGGACTAGTCAAGTGTTAACAGTGAGAAAATTCATTCAACATGCTAACGTAGCATTTTTTTTTTTTTTATGAGACAAGTGCAAAATGACGACGTGGCTAAATAAGCAATAATACAATGTTATTTTGCATGCTAACGTGGTTAGTAAGCTGAAACCGACGTCGTTTTCCCTCGAATTTGAATTTTAATATAAATATTACTTAACTTAAATTTAAAACAGAAAAAATTTAAAAAAAATAAAAAATAAAAGGAGGGTTGCAGAACGGTGAGGGCTATGCAAGCCCTCGCCGCCGCCTCGCCACTATCACCCGGAAGGGCCAGCGATGGTGGGGGTAGAGTCGATCGAGGTCGCCGGGCCCTAGTGGTGAGGGCTCGTAAGCCCTGGCCTAGATCCGAGGTGAGGGTTGCAGCCCTCCCCTAGATTCGACGAGGGTCACCAACCCTCGCTTAATAGGCCAAGGGCCAACATTGGCTGGGGGGTCTTGTCGAATTTGGGGTAGGGCCACAACCCTCGCCCTAGAGCTGGGCGAGGGATTGTAGGCCCTCACCACTGGTCGGCCAGGGTTGTCGAGCCTTGGTCAGGGGCCAACAACTCTGATCAACCCTTCCCCCATCATTGCCAACCCTCCTCGGCGTGGGCGCGAGGGCTTAGCCCTCGCTGTTTTGCAATCTTCATCTATTTTTCTAAAATAATTTAATTTAATGAACATTTATATTAAAATAAGATAAAAGGTAAAACGACATAGTTTTGGTTTTCTTTATTGACTCAACTCTCCAACAAGTCACATAGATGAGTTATATTGTTAAAAAAATTGTCACATAGGATTTTCGCCAAGGTCACCATACTTAGAAATTAGATATCTCAATTTAAAAAAAAAAAAAAAAGTGATACTTAAGTATCCCATGCCAAGTTTGGCACTTGTTGTGTTCTTTTGCCTTCCCAGAAGTCAAAACTCGTCCGTGGAGCAAAAGGGGTTCTCCGAAGCTCAAAAGTAAAAAGCCCATACAGCTGTTAATTTATTCTCGGAGCAATATTATAAGGAGCAATATTACAGGGTTCATAATTTTTCCTCAGTTGTCCATCTGTTTGTATTGAATGTCCACACCACGTGTTCAACCACGGTGCTTAATTTGCACTGTCCATCGATATTCGCACAAAAATACGAATTTGTCCTGAAATTTATTCAGAGATTAGTTTAAGGGTCATATATTTCCCAAAAAACATTCATGAAGAATTTTGGAATGGTCAATTTTCGGATGTAGCCCTTACTGAAAGGGAAGCACATGAAGAACCATTTTAAGAACGTGAAAAACCATCATTTTGCTTTTTTTTTTTTTTTGGTCAAACATCTTGCTTTACTCCGTGCTTATTGTCACATTAATTATGTCGTAGCCAATACACCATGCTGGGATCTGTGAGCATTCCAGGGTGCAAGATCATGTCTCAATCCTCATCGAGAATATGCTTCGCGTTATGTCTCCCACTTCGTCGGAGCAAAGTATATTTAGGGTTCATGATCAAATGCGCGAAATCAACCTGAAAGCCTATGAACCAGTAATTCTAGCCATCGGTCCTTATCACTATGGAAATGAAAAGTTCAAATTCATGGAGAAGCAAAAATTGCGATACCTGCAGCAATTGCTGGATAGGAGAAACGAGGGGATCGACAGGTACGTGCAGGCTCTCAGGGAACTGGAACTGCAAGCGCGTAGTTGCTATGCGGAAACCATCGACCTCTCCTGAGAAAAATTCCTTGCGATGATGTTCTTGGATGGTTGTTTCATCGTTGAGTTGTTCCGTGAGAACTATATTATGAAGGAACGGATACGTGAAGACGATCTGCTTTTGGAGTCATCTTGGCTTCGAGACTGCCTCCGCCGCGATCTACTGCTGCTCGAGAACCAACTCCCGCTTTTCGTCTTGAGCAAGCTATATGACCTGACTAGAGGTCCGGACGAGCATCACGAATTTTTGGTACTCGCCATCGAGTACTTCAAATTTGAACAAGGAGGCCCCGGCCAAAATTGGACGAGGGGCAACTGGGGGCATCTTTTGCATCTATATCACGCGTGGCTCACTTATGGCTTGCCTGTAACGCCCCAGCTAAACTGCATGCCACTCATGCCCTCGGCGAGTGAGCTAAGGGAATCAGGAGTCAGGTTTAGGGCCGTGCGAGGGGACCTACTGAGCAACATCAAATTCAAGAACGGGACACTCGAGTTACCGGTCTTGGATGTAGAGGACGAGACCGAATCAAATTTTCGAAACCTGATCGCGTTCGAGCAGCATCGTCAAAGCAGAGACATCAACTATTTCACGGATTACGTGATCCTCATGGACTGCCTCATAAAATCTTCAAAGGACGTCGAGGAGCTTCGCTGCGCAGGGATTATTAAGAACTACTTGGGCGATGACAAGGTGGTTGCGCAAATGTTCAAGAAGATTGTTGACCACGTCTTCGTATCCGACTCCTATTACTCCAAGATCTTCCAAAATGTGAATGTACATTGCTACAAGGGGAGGATTAACTGGATAGCGAAACCGAGAAGGGAATATTTCAAAAGGAGGATTAACTGGATGGCGAAACTGAGAAGGGAATATTTCGAGGCGAAACGGAGGAGGGAATATTTCCATAGTCCTTGGGCTTTCTTGTCCGTTCTCGCAGGCATCATGTTGCTCCTTCTCACAGCAGCACAAACAGTATTTGCTATTCTTCCCTACACAAAGTAAAGTTAAATGTGATGAATGCTGGTTCATATATTTCCCCCGGTCCATCTACTTGTGTTCTATAGCCAATAGTATCATCTTGGTTTTCCAATGAGGACGAACCGCATGTACTTAAATAAAGATATTGAAAAGTATTTATGCTTTAAATGAGGTCCACAAATCTCTCTTCATTTGGCACTAGATGATTACAACAGAAAACCAACAGGACATTAGCAACGAAGTTGGTATACGATTCAAAAAGAAAAGAGAAAAGAGGTACAACCAACTTAGATGATTACAATAGATATGGTGGGATCACCCTACGAATTCTCTTCTTCCCACAAAAATATTCAGCTGGTTCTCTGATCATGCTTGACCTAAAAAAAGAGTTACAATTCAACTTGGACTACAACTAAAAAGAACACGCAGCAGCTTCGTATCCCTGAACGATTTGATAGAATCCACATCAATAGCAGGAGAAGTTCTCCAAATGATATTATCAGCAACCTCTGAATCAGGATGGATACTCCCAAAAACAAAATCAGCCTTTGGACTGTCTCCTGATCAGCTATACTTGCATTAATAAAAAGGCCATGCTACTCTGTAAGAAAACAGCAAACCAATGGGCTTCTTAACATGAGCCTTATTTTGCTGATAAATTTGTCTGAAACAGCCCCAAGTGAGGACAGCAATTGTTCCATGGGAAGCCTTATCAGAACAACATTAAATTCTCATAGAAATCAACCGACATTTAATAACAGAAACGCAGATATAATTCCTATTAGGATGGTCTAAAGCACATTCATTCATGTCGGCCAACAAAATATGCAATTGGCAAGGAGGTAAGTTTATTCACCTCCTTTCTCTGCACATTTGATTTCATGCATTTATTAACAAAACTAGAATTAGCTTAAAGTCTAAACACAGACTCAATAAATAGTACATCCACCAAGCATTCATCCTTATAACAACATCTTCCAAATTGCACAACACATCTCTCCTTCCTACCAAACCAAGCACAATGCACCCAATGACACAACAACATCACATGATCAGCAGACAATACATCCATCACAGGTTAGAAGCCACAGGTTAGCAGGTCCAATCAGGGTTAAAAGCAAACACATACATGAAATATGTATAATAATTCCACGTGGCACTTCTCATGTGATCAGTATGCACATAGGAGTTAGTTGAGTCTTCATTCATATCCAACCAAGAAGACACTTTCTCCCTTGCCGCTTTTGGCATTTTTATTTGGTGTTTGACCATTTCTTTTGGTTGTCAATGCAAAATATGATCCTTCTTTTCCAATGAGCATTTAAGAAGAAGAACCACAACTTGTAAAGGTAAGAAACGCAATACTGAAGGGTAATAAAATACTAATCATAAACCAAAAAATCTTCACAGGAATCTTGATGAGGCAAAAAGGCACTCACTCTTGTAAGGGCATAACCAAAGAGCAAGAAAAACACCAGAAAGGGGGGTGAACAGAATCAGAAAAAACAACAGACAGCATAAACAACAATGGATTTGGAACTGTGAATTTGCCCTTACTCTTTCTTAATGTTCTGCAGTCAGTCTCCGTGCATGCAAGATGAGCACAAATACTAGATACACATTCCATCTGAAGAAAAGGAGGCCCCAGGATTCTGTAATAGAAGCAAACAAAGACAAACTTTCCACCCTTTGGCTGAAATTAGAGAGGCTGATCCTAAACTCAAGGCTCTTATTGCTTCAGAGATCAATCTTACACCAAACTAATGAGGAAACTTTAAAACTGCCCTTACACTACTGCAGTCAGTCTCCATCCATGCAATATGAGCACAGGAACAAGACGGACACCGACATAGAGAAGAAAAGCTACATGTGAAAGCTGTGTAACCAACAGAAAAGCAGTTTAACTCTGGAGTCACCCATTAGAAATTTTACAACTGGGTCCAAATTTTTCATGTCAAATATATAACTAAGACCATACAATGCACAATAAATATTAAAGCTGGACCACCTTTGTCACACACACACACACACACAAAGGTTGTCAGGATTGGGATCCTAAGTAGGATCTTTTCAAAGTCTTCGAGAGTCGGATCAAGATCGTAAGATCCTACAAATTTTAAGTACTAAATTATTGCTTAAATCAGTGTAATTAGACGCATACAAACCAACAAAAGAGGGATAGTGAAGCTAAAAGGTAGCGTTCTCATGTGAAAGAGTACTCAGTTTAAATTCTTGGTCGCCAATTTTCAACTAACAATTAAAATACCACATCAAAGAAATTAAGAAAATGTAAAAGCATAAAATCTCCTTGCCCTAGTTCCTTAGGTGGATTGAATAGGATCACAAGAATCGCCATAATAATAAAGAAGAAGGCTGCCAAGAAATTACTTTCCTGCCTTTTCCCAAATTTCTAATCTCTCTCTTGTAACACATATTCCCTCTCTTGTGATACATATCATCTTGTTCTTTATTTCAAAGGATAAAATATTATTTACCTCAATCGGGACTTTTCCCCCTATCCTTCATAGCAAACCTCACTTTTACTGGCAATTCTAGGTTTTTCAACAGTTTAAAGTTTAGAAATGGTTCTAATCAGTACATATCCAAAGAAATTATGCTACTAGGCCAAGTCAAATCGTGCGCCAACTTCTTGAGGATGTTAGGGGTCTCTCTCATCTGGTTGCAGAAGGACGTAAGGTTTGTATCTCTTGTCTCCAAAGGAGAGGACAGTTCAGAGAGCCAACGGTGGTCGATGCCCATCTCATCATTTATTCAAGGCTGAAGAAGAAGAAGAAATGTTTAGAGAGCCAACATACTTGGTCGCAACCCCAACAGCTAATTTCTCAAAGCAAAACAGTAGAAAACTATCAACAAAGGGCCTTCTGAATACTGTAAGAAAAGTGGATAACAAGTTAGAACTATAATCTTGGATTATATAAGAAACATCAACTACCTTTCACCGATTCTCAACTCTTTACCTGTTTTCCTTGACACAATTAAATCCGCTTCACATGGCTGACCATTATATGGAATTATCTCTGCCAAGAGTCTGTTTGGATTATAGGCACCATTATAAGAAGCTTCTTTCGGGAAGGTTCAACACTAGCCCTCTTCGACGATATATCTGGAATTTGCAAAAGCACCATGCAAAAGCTGAGGAGACAAACTGCTTGACCATGTAGAGAAAGGCAAAGGAGAAGAAAAGGAGGAGGAGGAACAAAAAAGAGGCCAAAGCTGAAAAAGTGTCTCTAGGAAGAGTGATATGCTCAACAAAATCCCAAAAGGTTTCACAAGGCCAAATTGGATGAAAATATTATAGAGTAATTTTCCTCAACCTGTGTTAAGCAATGACATTGAGAAGAATGTGTTATGAGCACTCAAACAGAAATGGTGTCAAATTAAATAGGCATTCAATGATGTAAATCCTTTGTCAAAGTTGTCGGTGGCTGAAGGTGATGTTAAATTGGATATCTATATCAACACCAAAAAAATCCTTCATAATATTTCAGTGTAATTCAGCCACTTATGAAACATTATTTGGGATTTTGTTGACATTTTGCTCAGTTCTGCCCCTTTTTCCTTCCTCCTCTTCAGCATTTTTTTCTCCTTTCTATTCTCTTTCTCTTTTGCTGCACCATCATGTGAAGTAGAAAGATCAAATCATAAAGCTAAAATCAAGGGCCCAAAATGAAATGCTTAACTGTGTCAATAGAGCAAGTTGAGAAAGCAAAGGCGAACTCATGCAATAAACACTGCTGGCAGAACAAGTTGCACACGCATTTTACCTGTATTACATTTCAGAGCAAATAATAACACTCAAAATCTAAACCTGGCTTCCGCTCACCGAGTTCACCTCCCAATCAAACTCAGTTCCATTCTCAATTTTAACAGCAAATGGCTAGGATGATCAGTTCCAAGTCTGGAACCTAGGACCTACCCTGTCGGGACCCATTCCCAATATTTGAAACCAGGAACCAACCCTGTGGACCTTAGAACTGACTCCGAAACTGAACCTGCCAGTTTCAGGTTCCACTGGGAACCAGCCACTTCTTCTTTTCTTTTTCAGTTTTGTTTCATCGCGGCTTGGTTATGCTAGAATATGTAGCAAACTATTTCAATCCCACGAAGTTAGTAACCTGCTTGTCCTACAACAATTCAGAATCCATGGACACATAACTTCCCTGATCATCAAATAGACACACACGCTTGCAGCAACAATCCAAAGAAAGCTTCATAAAAGATCACAACTACCAGTACCCTGAAAAAGAGCACTTCACCAAAATGACTTTCGCCACTTTTGATAAAAGAATTTTCACTTCCTCCCTTGACCAAACAACATTAGAACATAAAAAGGCAGAAAAAAACACCAGCTGATCATTCTCCAGCTGAGCACAACGTCCACAGGTAAAATTGTGTAAAAATCACTTCAACTCCTGAGCTCAGGTGGATTGCGAATCCAAGACTCAAAAGCCAATGACCCATCGACCATCCCTCCTTCCTCGCGAATCCACGACTCAAAAAAATGGAGACAAGAAAACCATAAACAGATGGCAACCATGTAAAACACATCGAGACGCACCATGACAAAACCAAACCAGACGAAACAAAGGGAAAAACTAGGGCAAATGGGCGGCAAGAAGCGAGAGGCAAATTGGTACCTGAAAACCGTCGAGGCCGAGAGTGAGCGTAACTGAGCGACGAGCCTGCAGGTCGTGAATTGAGCGAGTTGAGAGAGAAAGGGATCATGAGTTAGAGAGAGAGAGAGAGAGAGAGAGAAAAGTCTGGAGTCTGACTTAGGGTTTTATTTATGACAAAAAAATTAAATAGGTAATTCCACACCTGATATAAAAACCGGACCAGTATACACTTATTCAAGTTTTCAGCAACTTAGAACTAGTCCGGCTCAGTCCGAGCGGTAGATCCGTTAAACAGGTGAGTTGGGTTGGGTTTGGGTCGGATCATAAATGATCAGGCCAAATCAACTCATTTAACCCGTTTATGACCAATTTATTGCAATGTAAAATTTTTAGGGATAATACCTTAAAAAACCCCAAACTGGTACACTTGTGACAAATTTACCCCAAACTATTTTTTTGACCATGAAAAACCCCAAACTGGTAAACTTGTGACAAATTTACCCCGACTGATTATAAAAAACCCTAAACTAGTAGGTACCAAGAAGATACTTTCTGAGTTCCAGAACAACATCTTGGGTATCATTATCTTGAAAGCCCAAAGCCCGAAATAGACAAACTCAAGAAGCAAATTCAACTTCTTGAAGAAGGAAGGTTCAGACCTTTCGATCCATTGGCACCTCCAGTTCAAACTGGGTATACATCACCAGTACCACAAGTGTCTGTTTTTGCCAATATCCCACCGGATCCCTCCAGAAGAGAATCAGATATACGAAGCCGTCTCAAAGCCTTGAAAAAGGAAAAGGGGAAAGAAAAGACACCACCTACAGAATCAAGCTCAATTGTTATAAGAGAAAGGCCAGACCAGATGATGTTATCAAATCCATTAGAATCCTTTTTGAAGGATTTGGGTAAGCAAGAAATTAATCCTATTTCCCAACAGCATGAGCCTGATCCTGTTATCCAGGAGAAACAGATTCTGTTCAATGAACAAACTTCTGATACTACATCAGAATCAGTATCTCTTTCTTCTTCTTCGTCTTTTTCAGACCAAATAATTGATTCTGCCCCTACCATTCCACCAACTTCGCAAATATTCATGGCCGACACTCTTTCAGACTACGAAATGGAGTCAAACTATTCTGATCCAGAATTGGGACAGACAAGTAATCCCACTAGAATCAATTCTGCCAAGCATGTGTCCATGGCATCAAAACAATTCTTCTCCATTGACGATATTCCTTATTCAAAATGGCCACATAGACTTGAAGAGTTTCATACCTAGTTGAGTACACAATCCATTACCAACCATGATATGAATGATGTCCTTTACAATTTTGTTACAAGGTTCACAGGGAGCCTTAAATTTTGGTGGCAATCACTCACTGAACAAGACCAACTTACGTTTCTGTTGTCACCAACTTATAGCCATGCCCTTATCTATCTATACCATGTTTTTGTGGGAACACCCGGAGATCTCAAAGAACTAAAAAGAAGAGAATTCTTCAAAAGAAGATGCTGCTCCCTTCAGAAAAAACATCTTGATAAGCATTATAGATTAATGCTTCAGCTCTTTTACCAGATTGGCGCAGATCCAAATCTAAAGCATGTCTTCATCACTTCTATTCCTAAAGAGCTATCACGGATGGTTGAAAGATCCTTCTTTGGAAAGCAAAGAAGAATACAAGACGTTCCCATGGGAGAACTTCAGCAAGAAGTCCATTTATGCCTTGAGGAATTATGCTTAAAGCGTAGAATGGTCCAAACATACATCACAGATGACAAGTGTCTTGAATCAGCCTGTTCCCATCAGAAGTTAAAAATCAAATGCTCCAAACAGGATTGTGATGGTACTTGTGGCCATTACTCCCGGAAGAAGAAGCACTTCAAGAAGTACTCGATTAAAAAATCCAAGCATGGCTCCAAGCATTTCCGGAAAAAGAAGAAATGGCGATACCTACGCAAGAGAAAAGACCACACAGGCCATAAGAAATCAAGCCGTTGCTACATTTGCAACAAGAAAGGACATTTTGCCAAAAATTGTCCTCAGGCGAAAAAGGGTCAGAATCATCTGATTGAAAATGAAACAGGTATGTCCCTTGAAAATGATGACATTGAATCCTTGTTTTCTGCCGATGAAGAACCATCAGAGCAGACCCTTTGTGTTATCCCCTTCTACCAATCTTCCAATGAGACCGATTCTGACGAGTCAGAATCTGAAGACATTTTTCACATATCCCCCCACATCCTCAGAACCAAATCCTAACATATTCTCAAGTCAAACTCACTGCCCCCATTTCCCTGTAAAAATCTTCACTTCAAAGTACGCCAAACCTATCAATGTTATTGCTCTCATTGATACTGGAGCAAGTTCCTCCATTCTGGACACTAAAGTTTTGCCTGAAGAATATTGGACTCCTCATATCCGATACTTCAACTCCGCCTCTGGAGATACTTTCTCCACAAACGTCAGAATTATTTCAGTTACTGTCCAGTTTTTTCCCGAGTGCTCCATAAAAGCAAAAATCTTTGGATCAAACCTCCCCAATAAAGATTTGCTAATTGGGTGGGACATCATGACTCAAATCTCTCAACTACGCATCATTCCTGGAAAGGGTCTTAGATATAAAAATCATTTCTCTGAGTTTGTTGATATTCAGAGACTTTTTTCCATCCAGATGAGTGCAGTTAGATCCAATCATGCAAAAATTATTAGAATCATGCTCGAATCCCACTCAATTTGCTCAAAAGTGTTCTCATCCCTTATGGGAAAATCCGAGTTCTTTGTTCGCCTCCCCTTCAAGAAAAATGAAGACATCAACCCAACAAAGGCAAGTCATGCGGGAATGAAGCCAGAACACTTGGCTTTAGCTCAAAGAGAATGCTCAGAACTACTGCAACAAGGCCTTATTGAAGTTTCTGATTCTCAATGGGCTTGTGAAGCCTTTTATGTCAATAAGCGAGCCGAGCAGATAGAGGGAAAATGAGACTGGTAATTAACTATCAACCTCTTAATCTTTTTCTCCAAGATGATAAGTTCCCTTTACCATCCAGAGATTCTCTCTTTAGTGGTCTAAGGCCCATATCTATTCCAAATTCGACCTCAAAGCCGGATTTTGGCAATTGGGTATCCATCCTGAAGACAGAACAAAAACAGGATTCTGTATCCCAAACCAGCACTTCCAATGGAAAGTTCTTCCTTTTGGTTTGAAGGTTGCCCCATCCCTTTTCCAAAAGGCCATGTGCCGTATTTTCCAACCCATTCATCAACTGCAAAATGGCGGTGTATATCGACGATATTCTGCTCTACAGCCCTGATGAACAGAGCCACTGCCAACTCCTTGAGAAATTTGTAGAAATTGTGAAAAGGCATGGTATTATGCTCTCTCAAAGGAAAATGAATATTGCCCAGACAGAAATTGAATTTCTTGGTATGCACCTCAACAAAGGTACATACTATCCAGGGCCACACATTGCACAAGAATTATTGAAGTTTCCTGAAAATGACTTCACAAAAAAGCAAGTTCAGCAATTTCTTGGGATAATTAATTATCTCAGAGTTTTTGTCCCACACATTGCAAAGCTGCTGATTCCTTTGCAAACAATGCTGAAGAAGAATTCCCCACCTTGGGGAAAAACCCAGACCAAAGCGGTTGCTGAGCTTAATGAGATTATGCAGAATCTCCCACCATTGCAAATACCATCAACAGGAAAAAGAATTCTTCAAACTGACGCCAGTGATGAATACTGGACAGCTGTCTTATTCGAAGACATTGATGGTAAGAAACACGTTTGTGCCTACAAGAGTGGAAAGTTTTCCCAGGCTGAAATGCATTACCATTCCACTTTTAAAGAAATCCTAGCAGTCAAAAATGGAATCAAAAGGTTTGAATTTCATCTCATCGGCCATCACTTCTTGGTCGAACTAGACATGGCATCTTTCCCTCAGATGACCAAGTTTAAACAAAAACAGATTCCAAACCCTCAACTGCTTCGATGGGCTGAATGGTTTTCAAAATACTCTGTTGAAACCAAACACATTCCTGGGAAAAAGAATGTCCTTGCTGATTTCTTGTCAAGACCTAAAGCACCAACTGAGATCAACATGTACATCAAGAGGCCTGCCTTTCATATGCTCCATTATGGCATCAAATACAAAATCGAGAAAATTAAAGACTCGCCAAGCCAGGCATATCCCCAGGAGATTATTCAGCAAATCCAGAATGACAGTCTTACCGAGAACATGGAGAACCTCATGTGGCAATGCCACACAGACCTTTTCAGATTCAATGGAGGTTCGATTCTTTATCCTTTCGGGTTAAATTCAAATTATCCTTTCATTCATCCCCTAATCTGGAAGGAAGATGATTTCCCTGATCAGCTCAAAACGCTGTTATGGTACTTAACCAATAAGTACTTGATAGCCATTGAAATCCCCACTAGAAGATTCATTGCTAATCTCACCAGGATATTCATGCTTGGAAGAAACATCGAAAAGGAATGTGATAGGAATCTTTTAAATTTTTTAAACTGGTTCTATCATCCCACTTGTTGGAAACAAGACTTGGAAAGAGAACTGAGAACCATGACACCAAATCCTGAAGTCCACACCATCCTGTTCTTTAGACGTCCATGGAATTTCTTTAGAAATAATGGCGGAATTCTCGATGCACCACTCGAAATAGGAACCACAGCCTATAAACCTCATTCGAACAACCGAGAAGCCCGGATTCACAAATCTTATCCAAGATCTGTTAGATTGTGTGAACATGAATACCGAGAACTCCAGAGAATTCTATGCCAAGAAAACAAGACCATTCCTGCAGACATTTGGAATAATGTACCCACTACATGGGATCATTATGACCTAACACCTGGAGCTAAAGACGCACTCAGGCAATACAGACAAGCTGCATCATCCCAAGAGCACGAAATGACAAATGAAGATGACATTGTCCAGTCCACTCAAGACCCCTATGCACGCTTTAGAGGTCCACTGTCCCAGAATCCCTACGAACAAGGACCTTCGTCCTCATCCCAACATATGGACACAGCTTACTATGCACAGCCCTCCAACTGGCCTCAGCCAAGCTTTCCTGACAACACTACTGATGAAAACACGGGGCGGGCAGCGCGAAGAAGCATCCCATTGGGCTCATGAAGCCTCCTCATCTCAAAGGCTGAACCGCATTCTTTCACCTCAAGACCTTGAAGCCCTCCGGCGAAGTATGAAGCACATCTCCTAGAAGACAGTTTAGATAACGACTCAGTATGTAGCTACAATGCTCGTGACGGACGAGATCGTTGAGTCCGTACAATTTCACTGTAGCAAAGTACTGTTCACTTTTACTGTAGCACTAGGCTAGGGAATGTACTGTTCACAGTACAGTTACTGTTCATAGTGTGCGAATAATTCCCTCCCGGAAAGTTCCGGAGCCTCTGTTTGTTTTGGACCCGTGAGTTGGTCCCTGTGTGTCCTTGTTGTCCCTTTATTTTGCCTATATAAGGCTTTGTTGTTGTTTCGTTTTGGGCAGAGTCCCCTGAAGTAAAGAGTGTGCTTTGTGAAAAACCTCTATGGCTTTCTAAATATCTCTTCTTCTCTAGCCTGGTAGGATCCTTCGAGAAATGCAGCTTGGGTAGATTAGAAACGTTTCCATCCTGGCATCCTCTGAGTGTCTCTAGGCTCTGGATTAAAGGGCTGAGTGGTTTTCTGCTAAAAGGCTATCACAAATTTACCCCAAACTAATTTATTCGACTGCAAAAAACCCTAAACTAGTAAATTTGTGACAAATATACCATATGTTAAATTAGATTAATGCCACAAAAAAATCATAAAAATTGTAAACTGTGACAAACGGAACGTAAAATCCTAAATTGATATACTGGTTAACTGCCACATGTCATTTAACTTAATAATTTGAGAATAAAATTTAACGAAAACTAACATAGGGTAAATTTGTTACAAGTGTACCGAGTTTGGGATAAATTTGTCAAAAGTATACCGGTTGGGGTTTTTGGTAGTCAAAAAAATAGTTTGGGGTAAATTTGTCACAAGTGTACCGGTTTGAGATTTTTAGGTATTATCCCAAATTGTTAATCCATACCCAACTTATTTAACTAAACTTAAGAAAGCTATATATATATAAATTTTTTAAAAAAGGTATTGCTAAAATAGTTTTATACAACACAAATTTAATGGACAATTTTTAGAATTTCTAAAATAATTATTTTAAAAAATCGAATTTTAATTATTTTTTATTTAAAAAATAAATTTTAAATTATTTTTATTTTTATTTTTCCTTTTTCCTTTTTATTTTTTCCTTTTTTCTTTTTTGTTCTTCTTCTTCTTTGGGCCGCATGGCCGGTAGCCAACCACGGCGAGCCTCAAGCTCGCCCCACTCACTGATCTAGTGAGCCTTAGGCTCACCTGGCCGATCACCGGCCATCACACGTGCCGCCACCGCAGGAAGAAGAAAGAAAAAAGGAAAGAAAAGAAAAATAAAAATTAATTCTAATTCTAATTTCAGTTTTTATAAATATATATATATATATATATATATTTTGTAAAGTTAAAGAGGGAAAAGAGAGATTGTGAGGTTTTGGTTGAAAATGGGTTATAAATCCAATCCATTTAAGAACCACTTAAGACCCACCCATCAAAGTCTTTAATTGTTAAATTTATTTAACTACTTTTTGTCAAAAATTAAGTGACCCATATGTGACCCATTTATAATTTAAATGGGTCATATATGGGTCTAAGATCCATTTTATCACCTCTACCAAGCGGTTCCTGATTTATACATGTCTTTTGCTCATCCTACAGCTGACAACAATACTTCCCTCTTTATCAAGCTTTCATGTTTAGCCGCGTGAGGTCCATTTTCTAAAAACTGTAAAAACATTATAAAATGATTAAAAATTTGGAATGGACTAAAGTGCCATAAAATTAAGGATTAATACCACAAAAACCACTATATCTATAACGAATTTACCTTGACCCAATTTTTTTTTATCACAAAGAGCCTCAAACTAGTATATTTGTGTCAAATATTGTGGCACCCCTCGACGGCCCCCGATCCGTTAGGGTTGCCACAGTTCGCTCTACCTTTCACTTTCCCTATTAACATGTTACTCTGATACCATTTCAATTGCAGCGGGTCCATACAACCATGGGGGTTTACATCTTTTATTAACGGTCCCTTGCGCAATTTACATAACGGAAGCATATCCAACAATTCCCTTCCCTACATTCAGAAATCGATGCACACCTACTAAACATTTATAAGTAAAAGCCGTACACTTTTATTCACTTAACCCAGATGGACATCATTTATCGATACATCAAAATGCCATAGTTTTCTATACTAGGCTATAATTCAAAAGATGACCGACATCTCCTCCCATAATCGTATGCTTAAGGTCCATCAACCAGTGTCGGCGTCCAAAGGTTCCTTCCTTTGCTATCCTTCTCCTCGCGGTCATATCCAACCGCTTAAACCATCTACTAATCTGAAATGTTATTCCCCAAAAGGGATGAGTACAACCACTCAGCAGATAAGGAAATCCAATAACAACTCAATGCATCATGCATATCATCATACATTGCAGGCATTACTTACTTTGAAGCCATACGCATACTATCATGTATCATCATATCAACTCATAACACATTCACGTGTATTATCATTGTAACATACATGTCGTAACATCATTACATCATTACATCATACATGACATCGTCATCATAGCATCATCACATCTCACATGTCTTCGAGCCATATCATATATCATCATCATTATCATTACCATGCATATTATCATGCATATCATATTATAGGTGATCATCCCTATTTCACATTACATATCATCATCATCATCATCATTATCATCATGCATATCATCATGCATATCGTCATGCATATAATATCATGGGTGATCATCATTATTTCACATCACATATCACCATCATCATCATCATCATGCATATTATCATGCATATCATACCATAGGTGATCATCATATCACATCACATATCATCGTCATCATGCATATCATCATGCCATGAGTTTATTTTCATCTTTATCTTTAAATTTGATCACCACATCATCCATTTCTCAAATCATCAATTTCATCATCCCTTCGGGCAAAGACCTTCGACAGGGTTCCCAGCATTCAGCCTCCCAGGCCACTGGGCTTCCGGCCCCCCACATTCCGGGCATTTCGCATCTCAACTAGCATCACAAGGCATTCCCTTCGGGCAGAAAGCTCCGATAGGGCTTCTGGCCTTTACCCTTCTAGCCAGGCATCTCGCACCCCAATCCTGGCATCGTGAGGCATTCCCCTAGGCACAAACCTCTAGGGCTTCCGGAATTATATACCGACATACCACCAGGCCTCCCCTAGAATTACATACCGTATATCACCGGGCATCCCAACACTCCCGGGGAATCTCGGCAATGTATCTCTATACATTCCGGCCTCATCCTCCACCACAACCTCTTACTCACATATCATTTTCCACATTCACCATCCTTTTAATCTTATTATTACATGGCATATGATTCACACATGCATTACAATTTATGATCATACATACACCAATGTCATATAACAATGCATAATAAATTCAATGGAATTCATGGCCAGTAAAATAATCCATTTTTATTATTTTTATTATTTTATTATTTTATTATTATATTTATTTATTTTCATAAATAAATATTAAATTTAATATCTATGATTTTCCCAAAATCATAATATTTAAAAAATCATTAAACAAACCAATAGGATGACAATTTCATACGAAATTCATGGCCAAATTGAATTTCACATAATTTCACAATTTTCAAGACATTTTCGTGCATTTTTCATGAAGAACTCCAAGCCAAATTATTTTTACATTAATTTATACAACCCCACGAAACTTCTGGAACCACTACCGCGTCGTCCAGAATACACATCTCCGAATTATTAAGATTTCACCCATCTATTCTCTTTCGTTTCCTCTGAAATTTGAGTATGTTATGTATCAAGGTGTCCTTTACAAGTTTCATGAAGATCTAGGTCAAATAACCAAATTATGGTCACCATTTAAGTCCATGAAGTCTCGGGTGTCTCGGAATACTTCACCAGAATAACTGTCTCCAAGATCTAGCCGATTTACCAAGTTATACTTGTTCTTTTCGCTTCAAATTTGAGTATGTTGTAGTTTAAGGTGTTACCTACAACTTTCATGAAGACATCGAAGTCAAATATTCAACAAAAATCAACATGCAAACAAGAATCCAACAAGAAGTCAGTGAAAACTTCACAGATCTAGGGTCTCCGAAAAATAGAACTTTAACCCCTCATATCTCCATCATTTTCCACGAAATTTCAGTATGTTATAGTAAAAGACGTTAGCTAAAACTTTCATGAAGACATCGAAGCCAAAATCGGACTCCAAACACACATGCGAGCTCAAACAAGTTACTGACTCCTACAAACCGAGCAAGAACAGTCACACGGCTTGAAAACAACCAACCCTTACCTCGGTTTTTCGCACTTAAAACACCTAAAATCTAACATGCAATCAACAAAAAAAACATGCAAGAGAAGTTAAAGGACTCCACTTGCCTCTAGACCACATGAACGGTGGCACACCGACGACGATCACGGCGGACGGACAGCAATGGTTCCTTCTCCTCCTCTCTTGGCCTCCCCTCTCTCTCGCATCTCACTCTCTCGGCTCACTCTCTTGGCCGAATGGCTAACCAGCCATTCTCTCTCCCTTCCTTCCCTTTTATATTGCATGCACTCTAGGTTTGCATGAGGGACAAGTGTAATTGTGGAGGAAGGCAAGTGTCCACCATGCTTCACCTCCTCCATGCCACTTGTCCTATTGCATGCATCATGGGCCTTGGAGTTGGGCTGGTCGACCACTCCTCTTGGGCCTTTATTGGGCCGGCCAACTTGGCCCATTAAAAGCTTAGGCCAATGGGCCTAACGCCCATCCTAAAAATTGACCTTTTCATCTCTTTTTCTTTTTTTTTTTGAATTTCTTTTATAAATATTTTAAACTTTAAATTTTCCACATGGCCAAAGTCTTTCGACATTTCATTTATTGAAATTTAATTTATAAAGTGCATGGCCAAGTATAGATTATTAATTTATCCTATAGTCCTAAATTCAAAATTCATAAACACAAGCACAATAACACATAGCCTTAAGAAAACTAATGGCTAGCACGTAGACCATAGGTAATTTCATTAGCTAATTATAGGCTTTAATTTCTCTAGAGGATGACTTGAATTTTGGGATGCCACAAATATACCATCCATTAATTTCCATTAAATTTGATTTATACCATGAAAAACTACAAAACTAGAAACTGAGCATAAAACCTCAAACTTTTATACCCGTCAACTATCACGTGTCATTCGACTCATAAATTTGACAGTAAAATTTAATGAAAATTAAATTAGAGAAAATTTTGTCATAAGTATACTAGTTTAGAATTTTCTGTGATCAAAAAATTAATTTGAAATAAATTTATAATTGTATCGATTTGGGATTTTTTTGTAGTATCCTAAATTAAAGTGTATCCAAACTAATGTACAGGAAGCAAAATCATGTCAGCTAGGACAGTTCACAGGACCTAGTCCTTAAATGATGAAGTAGTAAACACGAATGCTACTCTTAAAGGGCACAATCTAACCTTGGATCTCTATCAATAAAGATACTAAAAATATCATAAAAGGAAGCATATCAAGTGAATAAAATGTCAAGAGTTTCTCCACTTGCTTATATTTACCAAAAGCAAGCTCACATGACGGTGAAATTTAAGACGACAATCAAAATCTTTTACATGTACGCACCTCCACAACAGGCTTTGCCGCAACCTCGTACACTTGTTTTTGCGATGTGGACTTGGTGAAAATTTCATCAAACTCGTAGGTGCATGCATCCTCGTTAGTCTTCCGTAATTTCAACATTTTCAGCTAATCATAATAATACATAGGACTTCAAACGGTGCATCATGCAAATTAATAAACCACCTGTATATTGCCAATGCGTCTTTTGCTTTTTAGGATCAATATACATAAATTGTTTACTCTTAGATAAAAGTAAGGGTTAATACCCTGAAAAACCCCAAATTGATATACCTATGACAAATTTACCCCAAACTATTTTTTTGACCACCAAAAATCCTAAACTGGTATACTTTTGACAAATTTACCCCAAACTGGTACACTTATGACAAATTTACCCTATGTTAGTTTTCGTTAAATTTTACTATCAAATTATTAAGTTAAATGACACATGATAATTGACTAGTATACCAATTTGAGATTTTATGCTTTGTTTATCATAGTTTACAACTTTTGTGATTTTTTTTATGGTATTAATTCGATTTAGCGGATGGTATATTTGTCACCAAGTTACTATTTTATAGTTTTTTGTGGTTGAATAAATTAATTTTGGGTAAATACCAGTTTAGGGTTTTTTTATGGTTAGTCGGGGTAAATTTATCACAGGTGTACCAATTTGGGGTTTTTCATGGTAAAAAAAATAGTTTGGAATAAATTTGTCACATGTGCACCGGTTTGGGGTTTTTTAGAGTATTAACCCTAAAATTAAAGAGTACTTTCTTTTTATTTTTTTGCTAAAATTTATTATATTCTAAATGTTATGAAAAAATCGCATTTGAAGTAACGTGTCAACATTTAACTATTCTAAAAGTTTCATAGTTCCGAATTAAAAGAAAATTAGGTAAAATTTTGTGAATTGCTAGATTTAGATTAAATAAAAAGTAAAATTCGTTTTAGATGATTACCTAGCAATTCGCTTGGAATCAATAGACCATACATATAGTGGAAATAGAACATGGATGATTGACACACCCCAGTTAATTATCTTTTCTTGAGTTAAATGCCAAAGACTTTGTAAGTTAATAGAATAGGCATGAACCAATAAGATGTTGGGTCAAATGGTGAAAAAGTTTGGTCTTCTTGTGATGTTAGCTTTGGGCCTTGTGAGGAGCATTCCTAGAAGAAAATCTTATGCACCAGATAGATGAGAGGGAGGGTGACCTTAAAACTCGTCGAGGGATGTGTAGCAGTCCTGGTGCACGAAAGCTGATCGGAACCATTTTACCTGAATCTTTAACTTGAGGCAATGATTAACTATATAACATTTTTTTGTAACATGTTGGGTAATCCGGATTCTCAACTTAATATGCTAAAAGGGAATTTCGTTTTGTGTCGATAAACATGTAAAGTCAATGATAAGCTTGAAATATCGATGGTAAGGCAACATGGGGTGCGGATTCCTCATGCCATGAATCCATACCTATCCACCGATGCAAATCGGTTTAATTAGTCGTGCCAATTCACTAAGGAGAGAAAAAAGGAATATATTTTTTACATTCACATAGTTTTCATTTCACCTTAGAAACTTTTTTTGACATGTTTCGTATACATCAAACTAACCTCAAGAAAGGTAAAGTTGTACAAAATAAAGCTAAACTTGTTCTACAAGGATATTCTCAAGAAGTGATAAATTATGATGAGACATGTGCACTCATTGGGTGATTTACATCTATTATTTGCTATACCTGTTATTATGATTCCAACTTATATCAAATGAATGTGATAGTATGTGTCTAGATTTTTTTTATTTAAGATAAAGTTCTATGTAGAGCAATCACCAAATTTTGAAGATCCTAGATGAGAAAATTGTGCTTACAAGCTCTGAAAAGCTTTACACGGTCTCATGCAAGCTCCTTGCTTGGTATGAGAGATTATGTATGATGGTTTTATTTGTATGCTGATGGGCCTAAGTGGGCCCGTCCGCCCATGTTGGGCCTAAAAGCCCAGCTCGTAAGATAAGGGCCCATGGAGGAACGGTTGCGATGCGAGGGGTTGCGTCCTTTGGATGAGACACCTTGAGGGAAAGATACAAAAGGTAATGTACCTTTTAGGACGTACATACGTTCTCAAGAAAACAGTTCTCTCCCTCTCCCAAAAACAACATAAGTCTTCTCCCCCTTATAGCAATGGTACGCTTTTCGGTAAAACGGGATCAGGATTCTTCCTCAAATCAATGTTGGTGTTTAATCCGTGGATAATAAGGTACGCTCAATTCTGTGGTGTGTCTTTGATCGGTGATACATGTTTGTTTCTGGGCTCGTCTTTCGCATCCATTTTAGGGGTTCGATTTAGTGTCAAATCCGGTTCCAGGGAATCAGTAATTCCCAACAATGTAGTTTTGTAATTGACAATAGTTTTGAAACAAGTAAAATAAACACAACTGTGTTAATAAAGAAGAAAGACGAATATATTTTGTTAGTGCGAACTTATGTAAATGACATGATCTATGGTTCCACTAATGAGAAATGTGCAAGAATTTTCCCAAGTCTACGTAAAGTGACTTCATAATGAGCATGATGAGTGAACTTCTTCTTGCTCAGATTTCAAGTAAAACAAATAAAGCATAGAATGTTTATATATCAAGAAAATATGTGTATATATATATATATTTATAGGTCAAGAAGTTTGGAAATGAAAATTTGATTTTTTTTTTTAAAGATTACTCTCTGTTTGTACTATTGGATTAGATATAGGAAAAATACGGTATAATATATCCTATCAAAAGGTAGTATTCTCTGGCAATACCCCAATAATTTCCATCTAGTAGACATCATTTATGCAGAAAAAAAAAATTCTTACGCATGAGTTTTATTTGCATATTGGGTATAGGCTTAATAGGAGTAACTGAACTCACCGTTAATGGCAAGTGACAAATAAAAACTCTCCTTTATACGGGATAAGTGCACCTACTTATTGTATGAGCGCAATCAAATCCTTAATTTTTTTTTTAAAAATATATATAACTAAATCCTAAAACTTATTAAATTAATACAATCTAGGTCATCTATTAGCTTTATCCAAATTGGTAATTAGAAAAAGATGTTTTCCTGTTTTCTTTTTAAAGAAAGACCATACCTAATTTTAATCCTCACATCGATCTCATAAATTGTTCGGGAACCAACTGTTTTTCTCAATTGGTTGAGCCCCCCCCCCCCCCCCCCCCCCCTTTTGAATCTTCTTTGATGACATGGGTTGTGGCCTTTGCCTCAAATCTGGGTGAGGATTGTCTTCTTGCTTTAGACGTTGTAGGTAGGGGTGTCAAAAACCGAACCGAACTGAAGACCAAAATTTTTTTTATCAATTCGGTTTTTATTGGTTAACCGAACCAAACAAAATCAACAAATCGATAAGAGTTTATTTCTTGGACACAAAAAATATATACAACAGAAAAAAAAAATGAAAAAAAAATGCAAAAATCGAAAACTAAAAACTGAAAACCAAAAATCGAAAAACTGAATAGAACCAAATCAAAACAAAATTTCGGTTCGAGTTTCATTCGGTTCGGTTCGGTTTTTCAAAAAAAATCAAATCGAATCGAACCGTTGACACCTCTAGCTGTAGATCTGGGCTGGGATTGCTGCCATCGTTATTGAAGGGGCGAGGGTTGCTAGTGCCAAGGTCGCAGATGACCTTGCGGGCAAGCTCGCCTGGCTCACTCACCACAAGCGCGCGCGCACGTGTTGTTTTCTTTTTCCAGCACGTGAAGGTGGTGACAAGGGCCACATTGACTTTGGCTGAGTCCGAAGAGGGGATGCCGGCCCCTCACCGATGTAAGGGTGGTCGCCACAACGCCACCACCTCAACTGGAGCCACTACTGTGCTTCTCGACTTCGGCCTTTCCTCTATTTGATTCTTCCTCTTTTTCTAATTTTTTTAAAGATTTTTTATTTTTCTAAAATCTTGAGATCAATTTTATCCTTTTAATTTACTTTAATATTTTTTTTCCTAAAATGGTTGACATGACAACCACATCATTGCCTCTCTCTTGAAAAACAATAAAAAGATCAACTTCTTTCATTAACTAAATTGACGGAGTTACTTGTTAATTAAATTGGACAGAGAAAACGGAACGATTTGATTGCCCCAATTTAATAAGTTTTAAATTTTCATTGCACATTTTAAAAGTTTTAATGACTTGATTGCATTTTCGCGACAAGTTTTAAAATTTTTAGTGCACTTGTCACTATATTTAATTGTTATAGATATTGAAGTTGATGAAACATTTTAATCCTATAAAAAAAATGTCCAAAAGGAAGTTCAATATCCAACTCAGTGGGCCATTTTTTATTCTAGCAACGAACGCAACTAATTGAATAACAATTCAGAACAAAATAAAATTCACAAACTAAATATACGACAAAGTATGTTTAGCTCCTAATCATGATATGTCCTGACAAATGGGAAGAACCAGGCTCCAAAAGATGGAAAATGGCACCAGCTTAATGACCATACTTATGTGGGAAAGTGGTTTGTATGGACAAAGGCGAAATTAAAGAGCTTTCATCTGCAACATATAAATATAGAAAGCTTGGTCTAGATAATTAATACATTGATAGCAGAGCTCTTGCTTAAAAAACCGTCCAATGGAGATTTTATCAAGAATTCTAGAACTCCATCGCTAAAACGGAAGAGCTACTTGATTTGGTGGGTCAAAATAGTGTTGATTGATCACTCAATGAGTCGATTAATTACACATCATCGACTCTGTTTTGTGAATATTCCTTTAGTTCCAGAAGACTATTCGCAAAAATTAGATTTGTTAAAAAAAAATCGAATTTTCATGGAGTAAATAGGAAAATGGGTTATTAACTTACTACATATACACGTATAGTTGAATTCGTTTTATCTTATTTAAAGAACATGAATGTTAGATAAGTGGAAAAAGTAAACTTCTTATCTAAATAACTGTACAAGTTCGTGGTTTCTATCTTACAAGCCTTTAACCTTTTCATTATTTTGATCTTATTCCCTTCTTTATCTTTAAAACCTTATAACTTCACTGTTTTGATATTAATCCCTTTTCTCGATCGATTTGTGCTTTTTATCGGTCCACATTTATAATTAAGTAATTACATGTTTGCCAAACCTAGATAATTAAAATTACTATTTACCCCTTTATACATTGCATGAATCCATTTTAATTTTTCAAAAAACATCAATGACGGACAATAAAGCTTTTTTTTTTTTTATCTAATTAATGTAAACGATAAAGAAATATGTGCAGGGGAAATTGTAAAAGAATTGAATTATGTGGTGGTATGGCCCAATCACAAAGTTTTATTTTACCCAACTTTCTTGTTGTTTATAGTTATCGATTCTTAAGTACCACACGGTGGGACCATGCAAAATTCATACATGGTGACCTCTGAACGCAATATGGACCAGTTCGTATAGCACTCATGTCAGATTTACATTTATGTGACTACATGAATGTCAATAAAACAAAAGAACAAGAGGAATTTGTATTCAAGTATATGTGTACATGTGTATACACAAGTTTTATATTACCTTGAGCATTTCCATAAATAGAACTCTCAAGCAGATAACTCCGTTCCAGTATTCCCACGTAAAGTTTTTGCACGAGAACTTTCTCCATCCACTTTTCGAGGTAATTGTAGAAGAAAATTTTCAAAAAAAAAAAAAAAAAAATCCGTGCTTTCGGAGATGATTAGATGATAGAATTACGGTAGATGATGGGGACACAGGTTCCGACTCTTGAACACCTTGAGAAGGATCGCTAGTTTCCTATCACAAGAAAACCATGAACAAATTGAATTCACCGAGTGTGCCATTAGTGTCAGCTTTCAATTGTAGAGATAACAAAACTTGAAAGATGCGTAGTTCAATTAAATTGAAAACAAGTAATGAACATATGGAACTCTGCATAACCAAATGCAATTGGCCGTATATGAGATGTTGCAAAAGAAGTAAAGAAGTGAATGATCCTCATGTTGAATAACAAATGGAATTAGACATGCAACAAATTTCATGAAAGGCAGTGCAAGGGCACCACATGAAAGGCATCATATTTAAGAACGGGAAACTCGAGATACCAGTCTTGAGTGTATAAGACCACATCGAGTCACAATTTCAGAACCTAATCACGTATGAGCAGCATCATCAAGGCGAAGACATCAAGTACTTTACGGATTATGTAACCTTCATGAATTGCCTCATAAACTCCTCAAGGGACGTTGGGGTGCTTCGCTGCACGGGGATTATTAAGAATTACTTGGGCGATGACAAGGTGGTTGCGCAGATGGTCAACAAGATGGGTGACTATGTCACTCTATCCAATTTTATTACTCCGAGATCTTCAAAACCGCAAATGCATATTGTAACAAGAGGTGGAATGTTTGGATGGCAAAATTGATGAGGGAATATTTCCATAGTCTTTGGGCTTTCTTGTCCATTCTCACCGCCATCATGTTGCTCCTTGTAGCTAGTATTCTCTATGGAAAAAAGCAAAAATAAACCGGTTCATATATTTCTCGCAGTTAATTGAAATACCTAGAACATTTTACATGTAGTTAGTAAAATCTTAATATGTAACTTTTCAATTCGTAACTCGATAGTCTCTCGACACTTCGGTTCACTGCACCAATCTAGTGCACCAGGACTAGCATCTTTATATTGGCATTTATCATAATTGTACAAGTTGTCTCCATCGTGAGGGCAATGATGTGTTCTAGCTGGGTAGGTAGAACATAGGGCTCTTTCATACATGACTCTTTCCACGTGTATCACGAAGTTTCGTGAAATGGTCCGTTGTCACATATAGTACAATGCAACTTGTGGTTGACTTCATCCGTCTTTCTCCTTTAGTCAATATTTGGCGTTTCTTTCTTACTTTCTGAAACCTTTGCATCTTCATCCAATTTGTTGCAGTACGCAGTACCCTCCACTCTCACATCCATTTGAGAGTCCAAGGACCACCTGCAATGTGGCAGGTGGCAGACAGACGTGACCGAGGGGCGGAGGCGAAGGGGAATCACCTCCTCCTCCTTCCTTTCTTTTTCAGCATTTTCTTAGCCTCGGTCCTCGGATGCAGACAACCATCCCCCATCGACTCTGACATCCTCGATTCACGAGTCAAACTTTTGTCACTCTGTTTCTCTCTCTGAAAAGTGATTGACAGAGGTGAAATGGAAGGAGGGTCATTTTCTAATATCAGCAGACCCCACAAATTCCACATTCTCCGTCCATCATTATTTACCCCTCTGGAGGGTCATTTTTTAATATCAGCAGACCTCACGAATTCCAACTTCTCCATCGGTCATTTTTTAATATCAGCAGACCCCACGAATTCCACCTTCTCCGTCCATCATTATTTACCCCTCTGGAGGGTCTTTTTTTAATATCAGCAGATCTCACGAATTCCACCTTCTCCGTCAGGTCATTTTTTAATGTCAGCAGACCCCACAAATTCCACCTTCTCCGTCAGGTCATTTTGTAATATCAGCAGACCCCACGAATTCCACCTTCTTCGTCCATCATTATTTACCCCTCAATGGGAAAAAATGAGCATGAAAAAGAAGGGGAGCCATTAGAGTGAAAACTCTATTACTATCTTAAAAAGCACGGATCAATTTTAAAGATTTTGAATATTTGATGAGTCAAAATGAAAATATATGAAAAAATAATGAAAACAACAAAAACAAAGGAGAAAGAAGAAAATTATTACTCTCAAATTTCTTACTTCTGAGTTTTGATCTTCTCGTGAGTGACGATTGAACGCCCCTCTTCTTGTGCGAGCATTGCTCCTCTCACCGGCGTCTTTCCATATTACTTTTTTCTCCAAGTTTTATGGATTATTGCAATAGAATATAATCAAATTTGTCAAGTTAAAATAATAAATAATATTAACAAATGTTGGACCAATATTTTTAGTATAAATTAATTCGTTGCTCTTTTCATTATAATTTATTTACTTATTTTTGCATTTAATATATAACATGTCGAAACGTGTTGAAATTCTCTATTTTTTGAAAAATGACGTGTCGATGTATCGTATCGTATCGTGTCCGTGTCGTGTGTCCGTGTCGGTGCTATCTAGCTACTACCTCCATATCTCTTATCTCTGTTTGTTCCTCTCTATATATAAGAGCACTTCATCAGTAGGATGTGAAGAGAGTGGAGAGAGCGGAGTGAAGAAGCTCTTTTCCTTGAACTCTCTTTTCTCTCTGGTTTGCTGATCGGGGGCTCTCTTGAGCTTGACAACAATCGCAGCAACGTTGAGGCCTGTGCTACCTGTGCTCCTGTCTGCGCTCCTCTGCTTCCACATTGCAGGTATACCCACATGCTCTCTATCTCTTTCTCCCCCACATTGCAGGTAGTCCTTGGACTACTTAGATTAGACCTAAGTGAGGAGAATGTGACAGAGGCGGCACGGAGGCGAGCGGCGGAGACGAGCAGCCGGTTGCTTGCATCAAGGAAGCTTTAGGTCATCAACGAGGATGATGAAAATGGGTCGTCATCTTCCCTACACTTCTATTAAGTGGGCCTTCTAATATTTTAAATGGATCAAAAATTCGTCATAAGTTCTAGTCTATTTTTGACCGATATATATCAGATTTAATTTTTGGATCCGGTTTTAGCTTAATTTTCAAAAATCTTTGACCTATATGCAACTCATATAGAAAAAATGAGTCAAAAAGTGGACTCATGATCCATTTTGAGACTCCTATAGTAGAATGTAGGATTCTTTACAAATGTTAAACAAAAAAAAAAAAAAAAAATTCATGAAGAATTTTGGAATGGTGAATTTTCTGATAGTAAACTGCAACTTGTGGAAGACTTCATATGCCGTTCTCCTAAATTCACTTTCTAATGTTTTCTTATGTCTTTCTTAGCCTTTTGCCTCTTCATCAACTTCCAGGAACTTTGAGTTCATTGAAGTAACTTCCATCTTCAGAATTGTTGACGACCAAGGCCAAAAGAGATGAATGAAAGTGTGTTTTCTTTTGTGGGGTCTCAAGTAAAACGTGTTTGTATTTCGTTTTAAAGGTTGATGTTTGACGAAGTCTCATTTTATCTATACCCATATCACTTAATACACAATCCCACGAACAAGAGAAGAGTTGGTCTAGCTTGGCGAGAAGAATGAGAAATCACCAATTCAATCGAGTAAGTCATCATGAATTTTTCTTCCCTTTTATGATCCTCTACTGCTAGATCATTTTTGTAATTTTTCCTAATATATTGATTTGTTTAAATTCGATGCCAGCTCCACATGTTCAATTTCGGTGCTTAGTAAGCATTTTCCATTAATAATCACACGGAAATGCAGAATTTGTCCTGAAAATGTATTTGGAATTTTTTTTTTCAAGGTCGGCGCCTTGCTGGGGTGGGGTTTTTTTTTGGGGGGGGGGGAGAGGGGGAAGGAGATGTTTGGAGATCTTAAAGAAAGGGAAGCACATGAAGTACCATTTTAAGAACATGAAAAACCATCATCTTGCTTTACTCCGTGCTTATTATCACATTAATTATGTCGTAGCCAATACAGCATGCTGGGATCTATGACCATTCCATGGTGCAAGATCATGTCTCAATCCACATCGAGAGTATGCTTCGCAGTATGCCTCCCACTTCACCAGAGCATAGTATATTTAGGGTTCGTCATCAACTGCGTGAAGTCAACAAGAAAGCCTATGGCCCAGAGATTCTAGCCATCGGCCCTTATCACTATGGAAATGACAAGTTCAAATTCATGGAGGTGCAAAAGCTGCGATACTTGCAGCAATTGCTTAAGAGGAGAAAGGAGGAGAGCGTCGACGGGTATATGCCGACTCTTAGGGAACTGGAACAGCAGGCGCGTAATTGCTATGCGGACACCATCGACCTCTCCCATGAAAAGTTTCTTGCGATGATGCTCATTGATGGCTGTTTCATCGTTGAGTTGTTCCGTAAGTACAATACGAAGATACCGACAGACAAAGACGACCCGGTTATTCATGGATGTGGGATTACAGACAACATTAGACGCGATTTACTGCTGCTAGAGAACCAACTCCCACTTTTCGTCTTGAGCAAGCTCTATGACCTGATTAAAGGTCCGGACGAGCATCATGAGTTCAGCGAAGTCGCCGCCATGTACTTCGATTTTGAACTAGGAGGCCCCGGCCAAAATTGGACGATTGGCAAGAGGGAACATCTCCTGCATCTATATCACGCATGGTGCAATTCTGGCTTGCCTGAAACGCCTGAGCTAAACTGCATACCAGTCATGCCCTCGGCAATTGAGCTAAGGGTGTCAGAAGTAAGGTTTAGGGCCGTGCAAGGAGGCCAACTGAGCGATATCAACTTCAAGAACGGGACACTTGAGTTACCGGTCTTGTATGAAGAGGACGACACCGAATCAAAGTTTCGAAACTTGATTGCATACGAGCAGCATCGTCAAAGCAGAGACATCAACTACTTCACGGATTATGTGACCTTCATGGATTGCCTCATAAACTCTTCAAAGGACGTCGAGGTGCTTCGCCGCGCGGGGATTGTTAAGAACTATTTGGGCAATGATGAGGTTGTTGTGCAAATGTTCAACAAGATTGGTGACCATGTCGCTATATCCGATTCCTATTACTCCGAGATCTTCCAAAATGTGAATGCACATTGCAACAAGAGGATGAATGTCTGGATGGCGAAACTGAGGAGGAAATATTTCCATAGTCCTTGGGCTTCTTTGTCCGTTCTCACAGCCATTGTGTTGCTCCTGCTCACAGTAGCACAAACTCTATTTACTATTCCTTCTTACACAAAGTAAAGTCAAATGTGATCAATGCTGGTTCATATAGTTCCCCTGGACCATATACTTGTGCTCTATAGCCAATGGTATTATCTTGGTTTTCCAACAAGGACGAACCACATGTGCTTAAAGAAAGATAGTGAAAAAGTATTTATGCTTTAAATGAGGTCCACAAATATCTCTTCATTTGGAACTAGATGATTACAACAGAAAAGCAACAGGACACTAGCAACCGAGTTGGTACATGGTTTAAAAAGAAAAGAAGAAAGATGTACCATCAACTTAGATGATTACAATAGATATGGTAGGATCACCCTACGAAGTCTCTTCTCACAAAAATATCCCGCTAGTTCTCTGATCACACTTGACCTAAAAAGAGAGTTACAATTCAACTTGGACTACAACTAAAAAGAACACCTAGCAGCTTCATATCGCTGAACGATTTGATGGTATCCACATCAATAGTAGGAGAAGTTCTCCAAATGAAATTATCATCAACCTCTGAATCAGGAAGGATACTCCCAAAAGCAAAATCAGCCGTTAGACTGTGTCCTGATCAGCTATACTTGCGTTAATATAAAGGCCATGCTACTCTGCAAGAAAACAGCAAACCAATGAGCTTCATAACATCAGCCTTAATTTGCTGATAAATTTGTCTAAAAACAGCCCAAGTGAGGAAAACAATTGTTCCATGGGAAGCCTTATTGGAACAACACTAAATTCTCATAGAAATCAACCAACATTTATAACAGAAAGGTAGGTACAATTCCTATTAGGATGGTCTAAAGCACATTCATTCATGTCAGCCGACAAAATATGCAATTAGCAAGGAGGTAAGTTTATTCACCTCCTTTCCCTGCACATTTGATTTCATGCATTTAATAACAAAACTAGAATTAGCATAAAGACTCTAAAGACAGACTCAATAAATAGCACATTTACCAAGCATTCATCCTTGTAACAACATTTTCCAAATTGCATGACACATCTCTCCTTCCTACCAAACCAAGCACAATGCACCCAATGACACAACAACATCACATGATCAACAGATAGTACATCCATCACAAGTTAGAAGCCACAGGTTAGCAGGTCCAATAAGTCTTAAAAGCAAACATGTACATGAAATATGTATAATAACCCCATGTGGCACTTCTCATGTGGTTGGTATACTCATAGGAGTTAGTTGAATCTTCATTCATATCCGACCAAGAAGACACTTCCTCCTTTGCCACTATTGGCATTTGTTTTTTTTTTTTTTTTTTTATTTGGTGTTTGACCATTTGTTTTGGTTGTCAATGCAAAATATAATCCATCTCTTCCGATGAGCATGTAAGAAGAAGAACCACAACTTCTAAAGGTAAGAAACGCAATATTGAAGGGTAATAAAATACCAATCACAAACCAAAAACTCTTCACAGGAATCTTGAAGAGGCAAAAAGGCACTCACTCTTGTAAGGGCATAACCAAAGAGCAAGAAAAAAACAATAGAAAGGGGGCTGAACAGAATCAGAAAAAACAACATAACATAAACAACAATGGATTTGGAACAATCAGAACTTGTAATCCCTCACCCAAGTTGAAGCAAAGCTCCATTTGAATCAATCTTGGTCAACAATTGCGGATTTGGCAAGGAACCGAGAAAGATAAAAACACGAACAAAGAATCCCAAAATTTTGTCCAGTTTGACTTAAGCAACCAAGAGAAAGTCAAAACAATATCACTGTGGTCTAGCTAAGCTATCAAAATGAATAGCTGCTTAGTTGTGCCAATTTACTAAGGAGAGAAGAAATGAATATATTTTTTACATTCACATAGTTTTCATTTCACCTTAGAAACCTTTTCTAACATGTTTCGTATACGTCAAACTAACCTCAATAAAGGTAAAGTTGTACAAAATAAAGCTAAACTTGTTCTACAAGGATATTCTCAAGAAGAAGTGATCAATTATGATGAGAGGTGCACTCATTGGGTGATTTACGTCTATTATTTGCTAGACATGTTATTATGATTCCATCTTCTTTCAAATGAATGTGATAGTATCTGTCTAGATTGTTTTATTAAATATAAAGTTCTATGTAGAGCAATCACCAGGCTTTGAAGATCCTAGATGATAAAACTGTGCTTACAAGCTCTAAAAAGCTTTACATGGTCTCAAGCAAGCTCCATTACTTGGTATGAGAGATTATGTAGTTTTCTAATTGACAACGGTTTTGAAACAAGTAAAATAAACACAACTTTGTTTTTTTTTTTTTTTTTTTATGGTGAAAATTAAGAAATATATTGAGCTTTACCAAACTATACAAAAACGATTACGGCATCAAAAACTTACACTCAAAATGACAAGACATTATGAGTGAAAGGGTGCTGAGATGTAAGAGTACAGCCACCCGAAAAGAGGCACAACGAGCCCAACGGCTACACACTAACAAAGCAGAAATAGATAGCCCAAAGGGAGTACGAGCAAAAGCTGGCAAGACGAAATCAAGAGACTCCACAAGCCAACGCAGAAATAAAACTAGCAAGCTACAAGGAGGAAAAGAGAATCGTGGTAGCGGGAGCAGCCGCAGGCACCAAAAAGCAAAACAGCTACAGCTCTGAGTTAGAGGTTCAATCTCTCACGAATTGAAGATAATTGGATCGATTCCCCAGCTGCGCTGGAGTCTCCTATTCCTTGCAGTATCTTCCACATTCCTGGAAGTCACTACCTTGTCTCTAACAACTTTAAAAAGGTGATTCTTCATGGCTGGGATAGCAAGAGCCCGCTCTCTAAAAAGAATGCTATTCATGTTTTTCCAAATGATATAGCAGAGGGCTCCAAAAGAAAAACGGGCAATACATTTATGAAAATCTCTTCCTGAGAGCAAGGTAAAGTAGATTCTTCGCCCCTGACTTGTTGCGTCAAGGGAGATTGCATCTGACGGCCCAAAAGAAGACAATGCTAGCAGTAACACGACAACCAAAAAATAGATGGTCAATGGAATCCAGCATTGTATTGCAAAAGGCGCAGGAACTACTGTCTATTCTACCATAAGATAAAAAAAAGAGCTTGGGTAGAAAGTCTACCCTTGGCAAGGAGCCAAAGGTTGAATTGGTACCAAGGTAAAATGAAGTTGTTCCAAATGAACGCATGCCAATGAACCTGTGCCTTCTTTCGCCTAATGGCCTTCCAAGTGGATGCTACCGTGAACAGGCCCGAAGAGCTCAGCATCCAGCAAAAACGATCCAGACTCTAGAAAAGGGCCAGAAGGGGGTGTTCCCATGACTCCGAGACAGACTTGATAGCCTAGCTCGAAGAGGAGAATAGATCAGCCACCGTTGCCTACCTGGACAATTCGGAGTTGTAGATAAGTGAATCCAAAAAAATTAGGTTCAGAGGACTCCTCTGGTGCCAATTGTCAAACCATAAACAGAACTTTGTTAAAAAAGAAGAAAGATGAATATATTTTGTTAGTGCGAACATATGTAAGTGGCATGATCTTTGGTTCCGCTAATGAGAAATGTGCAAGAATTTTCCCAAGTTTACATAAAATGATTTCAAAATGAACATGATGAGTGAACTTCTTCTTGCTTAGATTTTAAGTAAAACAAATAAAGCATAGAATGTTTATACATCAAGAAAATATTTTAAAAATAATTAAAAAAAAAAAGGTAAGAAGTTTCGAAATGAAAATTCGATTTTTTTTTAAATTACTCTATGTTTGTCCTATTGGATTAGATATAGGAAAAATACAATATAATATATTCTATTGAAAGGTGGTATTTTCTAGCAATAGCCCCAATAATTTCCATCTGGTAGACATCATTAATGCAATAATAATAATAATAATAATAATAATAATAATAATAATAATAATAATAATAATAATAATAATAATTCTTATGCATGAGTCTTATTTGCATATCGGGTATAGGCTTAATAGGAGTAACTAACTTGAAAAAATGAACTCACCATTAATGGCAAGTGACAAATAAAAACTCTCATTTATATGGGATAAGTGACTGACTTATTGTGTAAGTGCAATTGAGTTCTTAATTTTTTTTTTAAAAAAAATAATTAAATCCTAAAACTTATTAAATTAATACAATTTAGGTCATCTGTTAGCTTTATCCAAACTAGTAATCAGAAAAAGTTGTTTGCTTGTTTTCTTTTTAAAAAAAGATACTAATGTAGCTGTAACTTTAGGTATTTTAAAATACAAATTAAAAAGTTAGAAGGAAAAACTTCATTTCAAGATTTTCGTGGAATTGTTTGGTCCTGATTCTGAAGCTCACTACTTACTCCACCGGCCACTGAAGTAGATTGCTTCCGGTCTTCGAACTAAACATGATAGTCCTTGCGAAGTATGAATGTAGTTCATAATGAAATAGCTAGTATAAGTACCTAGAGGGGGTGAATAGGTGTAAAAATGATTTCTCGAGATACCACAGCGGTACTAGGCAGACGATAGAAAGGAAATTCTCTTTTGATTAACAAAATGAATTATGATCAAAGTAAAGTAAAGAGTAGGGAAGAGAAAATTAAACACAAGGTTTATAGTGGTTCGGCTTATCCAAAACCTATGTCCACTCTTTTGCACTAACAGCCCACCGGCTAGATTTCACTATGAATAAAAGAGATGTTACAGCACAATTCTTCCTTGATTCCACAGTGTAGATATTCTACTACACTTCCTTAAGGTTTCTCACGAATATAAACACTCTTTTGTGTACAAGATTTCGCTCAAATGAATTGACTAAAAACAATGAGCTTCAGACTTTGGAATTCTTCTATCGTGTACACCCTTGAACAACTAGAACGTTTTCTTTATATACTCCTTTATGCCATCATACCCGTTGGCACTTACCAAAGGAATTCTTCCAATCTTCCCGTTGGACAGAATCAATTAAGAAGATCATTCGAGCTATTAAAGGAACATGTCGATAGCCCATCAATCATGTTCGCTCATACAATCAGGATCTCGGTTTCCATAAGTAGAACCTTCCAAGAATATTTCGCCAATCATCGGATCCTTAATCTTCGAATTAATCTTGATCAAATAAAGGATTCCGTTATGTCATATCCAGCCAAGAGATCTTCTCCAGTCGATAAGGTCACATCCTTAGTAAAACATCAAGTTCTAGATGGCCTTTCTTCAACGGATTAGAAACTGTCAATGAGAATAGACTTTGAGTCTTGAGTCTGGCTATCCGAAGGTCTTTAGACTTTAAGCAGTAGAGTCTGCAAACCTTCAGACTAGACTGATGGAAACGTTTTATCAGCTTCAAAATATTTCAAGAAGATTTCTCCAACAATCTCCCCCTTTTTGATGGTGACAAATTTTTCCTGCAGATTTGGATAACTTTGACCTGCAAAACATTTCTCAAACAAATATGCATATCTTATGAAGATAAAAGGCTAAATGAATAATAACACTAGAATCTGCAACCATAGAAAATAGGTTAGTCTTGTATGTGATAAAGCCATCCATAAGATATCAATAGCAGTCAAATCCAAATTCAAATTCAGTTCTCATCCAGACACAAAAATAAAGTCAAACATCAAAACAATCCAAGTCAAACAATCCAAATGATTAAAAATTCAAAGTTTGTTTCAAATCTTGCATTTCTCCCTCTTTTTGTCAGCATAAAAAAGGTTGAGATGAAAATGGAATAGAGTCAAGATTGCTTGGAAACGCGAACAAGCTGGAAATCTCCTATGGACTGAACGATCCTTTCCAGCCTTTTCAAGTCTTCCTTCAGTTGTGCAACCTCCTCACCCTTAGCATTAGCCTGAATCTAAACAGAGAGGGCTTGGATCTGATCATTTAAGGAACCTGAAGAAGCTCGACCTGCATTATGCAAGTTTTGAACTTCGCATCCCAAAGCATATATTTGACCGCGCATTTCCAAGAGAATATCCATAATTATGCGAAAATCAGCTGAATTTTCGGTCTACGTATTAGCTTCGACACGATCTGATGGAGTAAAGGCAGACGATGGCAGATTAGCAAAATCACACAGATTTGGCGATGAAGCATCATGTTCTTCCTCAGAAAAATGAGAGGCATGAATGTCTTCTGGATCAGCTAGAGAGCGGTTAACTCCCTCACTGGTAGCAGGATATGAGAACATTCCTCTTTTCTCATGATCTCTTCCTGTTTCCATGCCTTCAGGTGGATAAGAGTGTTTTTTAGGCTCTCATTCATCTTGATTTTCTCTCTCTTCTTCTTCTTCAAACCTTTCCTCCTCTGCTTCTTTTTCTCCTGCTTCTCTTTCTTCTTCTTCTTGCTCTTTTTCTTCTTTCTCTTCTTCTTCTTTCTCTCGTCCTTCTCTCTCCCCTGCTTCTTTCTCCTGTCGTTCCATTGATTCTGGAACAGGATGACTTAGCTTCTTCAATGCTATAGCAAAAATGGTAAGGTCTTCATCATCATCTTCATCTTTAACGATGAGAGCTCTTCTTTTCTTGGATGGAGCAACCATGGGCTCCTTCCCTTTTCTTTTTTGCTGCAGAAGAGATTTGATGAGTTTTGATAGGAGTCTTCTCCTTGAATTTCTCCAACACCTTGCTTAGTTCCTTCAGACGCATTTTAGTCACAATTTTCAGTCCTACCACCATATGATCACACGATCTAACACAGAGAATTTGTGGAGGCTGAATATTTAGATGTCTGAATAACTTCGTCATAAGACCTGGATAAGGAAGTTAACCTCTGTCCTTCGCCACTGCTCTATACATGTGGAACATAACAGTGTGAGGAAGAGAAAACTTTTTCCCATTAATGATGGCATACATCAGCTTTGCCTTTGAACTTGAAACATCAGTCTTGGAAGTTGATTTCGGTGTGAGGCAATTGATCACAATCTTGTGAAGCAGAATGTTAAACACACTCATCCTCAAGTAGGAAATTTTTTCCTCTGTTCTTCTATCCTTAACAAGCTCCAATGTGGCACGAGCAGTAGAAACATTGATCGGTTGATATCTTCCTCTCTCAACCCCAATCACATCTACCATCATATCCACATCAACCACAAAGTCCTGATCTCAGACACTAAAAGATATTCTATTCATATCCAAGAAACTAATATTTGAATAGAAATATGCAGTTAATTGAGCATAGGCCTCTGTGGTGTCAGAACAGAACTTTTCTAGTTGAAGAAAACTAAACTTTTCCCTCAAGTTCACATTCACAGCATCCAGAAAATCAAAATCCACACTCCTAGGGTTTATCACCCCATGCTTCAGAAATTTTGAGTATAAAGCTTTCTGTTCCTTTGTTTTAAACAACTCTCCCTTTTTTTCGTCAAATTTTTGCTGCAACACCTATTCTCGGTTGAAATTGGTTGTACAATTTGTCATCATCATTTCCATCTATCGGATTAAGTCTCCCAACATGCGGATCACTTGGAATGTTTGCAAAGGTTTCTTCTGCCACCCCTTTAGGAGTAATTCCCAAACGTTCCATTTTTCGCAAAAAAGATGTACTCATTCCCATATCCTTTATCCTTAAGAAACTCATCGACGTAATTCAATGGAGTACCAGTCTTCTTTAAAGCACGGTAAAGCTTATAAATAAAAGAGGACCTTTGAATTCTTACAGGATTTGCGTCTTCAATGATTTCTTCCTCTTGTTGATGACCAGCACCCTGTGGACTAGATGGTGGAGAATGACGCTGCTGAGAATGTTGTGGGCTCTGTTGCTGATTTAGAGACTCTTCTTCCTCGGTGAGATCGAAGTGCATAGGCCCCTCACTCATTCGCCGTGATCCCTTGCTTGTGATTCTCAAAGACTTTCTTGAAGACAACATCTTTCTCAGTCTTTGACAGATTCCTTGCTTGACTTTCCCAAGAAAGATGACAACTTTTTCGAAGATTAAACAAGAGAAGAAAATAGGAATGGAAGATCGGTGCTTTCTTAGGGTTTTTGGAGAGTAAAGCAAAGAAGAAACAACAATGCATAACCAGTTAAAAGAGGTATACGGAACGTCATAAAAGTAAATAAAAAGATGCATTTTCAAAAAATAACTGCCTTTTTTCGAGAAAATAGTCATTTCAAAAAATAACTTCTTTTTCAAAAAGGAAATGTTGCAATAATCACGTCAATTAAAGATAGCAATAATAAAAAACGGTTGATAATCGTACATTTTTAAGATGAGATTCGAGAGAGAGAATAACTTACAGTCAAAGCCTTGTTTGTCTGAGTTTGAGAGTCTCTAGACTTTAACTTCTTCAAACCTCAAAATGTTGAGTCTGTAATGGATATTTTCAAATTGATTTTTCTCCAAAGGCTTTGTGAATATATCCGCCAGTTGGTTCTTTGAGTCAACAAACTTAATCGAAACTTCTCCATTTTGAACATGATCTCTAATGAAGTGATGTCGAATCTTTATATGCTTTGCTCTTGAGTGAAGAATTGGATTTTTAGTAAGATTAATTGCACTGGTGTTGTCGCAGTTGATCTCCGTGCATGAAGTTGATCTCCGTGCATGAATCTTCAATTCCAAAGTCTCTTAGTTGTTGTTTTATCCACAAAATTTATGAACAACAACTTCCGAGAACTACATACTCTGCTTCTGTTATAGAAAGAGCTACTGTAGTTTGCTTCCTTAAAACCAAGATACTATTCTGCCTCCACGTAGTTGACAGGTACCCGAGGTGCTCTTTCTATCAACTCTGCATCCGACTAGATCTGCGTCTGAGTATCCAAGAAGAGTGAAGTCTCCCTTTTTAGGATACCAAAGGCCGATGCTTGAAGTTGAAGCAATGTATTTGATAATACGTTTTGCAGTACTTAAATGAGATTCTTTAGGGTCTGCTAAATATTGCACAAATGCAAACACTAAACAAAATGTCAGGTCTAAAAGCAGTAAGATAAAGAAGTGAGCCAATGATACTCCTGTATAGCTTCTGGTCGACTTTCTTTCTTCCTTCATCTTTATCTATCTTCAAGGAACTTGACATTGGTATTTCAGCCTTTTTGCAATTGTTCAGTCCAAACTTTTTGACAAAATCATTAGCAAATATTTCTTGATGAATAAAAGTTCATTCCTTCCGTTGTTTCACTTGAAGCTCGAGAAAGAAGGTTAACTCACCCATCATGCTCATTTCAAATTCATCCTGCATAATCTTAGAGAATTTCTTGCACAAACTTTCATTAGGAGATCCGAATATAATATCATCAATATATATTTGAACTAACACAAAACTTTTGCATTTTCTTTTGATAAACAGAGTAGTGTCTACTTTACCTTTCACAAATCCGTTTTGAATTAAAAACTTACTCAGCCTGTCGTACCAAGCTCGATGTGCTTGTTTTAAACCATATAAGGCCTTTTTGAGTCTGAATACTGAGTCTGGTTTCCTTGGGTCTTCAAACCCAGGTGGTTGTTCCACATAGACTTCCTCATGGATGAATCCATTTAGGAAAGCACTTTTGACGTCCATTTGGAATAACCTGAAATTTTTATGACAAGTAAATGTAAGTAATAAACGAATTGCTTCTAACCTTGCTACTGGTGTGTAAGTCTCATCATAGTCTATCCCTTCTTCTTACGTATATCCTTTGGCCACGAGTCTTGCTTTGTTTTTTATGACTTTTCCTTTCTCGTCCATCTTGTTCTTGAAAACCCATGTAGCACCAATAATAGATTTACCTTTTCGTTTAGGAGTTAACTCCTAAACATCATTAATGTTGAATTGCCTGAGTTCTTCTTGCATAACTTCAATCCAGCTTTCATTAATCGAGGCTTCTTCTATGCTTTTGGGTTCTATTTCAGAAATAAGAGTCACAGCACTAGACTCTTCGCGCCTTTTGGATCTTATACGAATTCCTTCATTGATGTCGCCCATAATAAGATCTTTGGGATGACTGGACTTATGCTTCCAATTGCTAGTTAATTTGTCAGATTGATGGTTACTTCCTTCACTTGCATCTTCAACAGTCACTTGTTACTGGTCCTTCAAAGTCTAAGCTGCTTCTTGAGATTTAGACTTTGTAGAGTCTGGAGCAGGTTCAGGCTCTTCAAGATGAGTCTGAATAGATTCATTGTGCATAGAATCTTGGAATTTGACATTCATTGATTCCTCCACAGATTGACTCTTCTTGTTATAGACTCTGTAGGCTTTGCTTGAAGTTGAATATCCAAGGAAGATGTCTTCATCTGATTTTTCTTCAAATTTGCCAACTCGATCATTTGCATTTTTCAATATAAAATATTTGCATCCGAACACATGAAAATATGAAACAATAGGCTTCTTTTATTTGAACAATTCATAGGGGGTTTTTTTCTAGAATAGGCCTTAGAAAAAACTCTATTGATAATATAACAAGCTGTAGAAACTGTTTCAGCCCAAAATCGTGAAGAGATGTTGCTTTCAATTAAAGGAGTTCTAGCCATTTGTTGAAGCAATCTATTATTTCTTTCCACAACTCCATTTTGCTCTGGAGTATATGGAGAAGAGAACACATGCTGAAAACCATATTCATCACAAAATTTTGTAAAATCTTGATTTTCAAATTCACCTCCATGGTTTGTTCTTATACTTGAAATAACATACAATTTTTCATTTTGAACCTTTTTAGCAATTTTTTCAAAATAAGAGAAGGTTTCAGACTTACTTGCCGGGAAATATACCCAAGTAAATCGTGAGTAGTCATCCACGATTACTAGACAATATTTCTTACCTCCAATGCTCTATGTTTTGGTTGGTCCAAAAAGATCCAAATGTAGAAGCTGCAGTACACAGTTAGTGGAAACTTGATTTATTGGTTTAAAGGAATTTCTTACTTGTTTTCCCAATATGCATGGTGTACATAGATCAGACTTTTGGTATGATAAATTGGGACCACGAAGAAGCTTCTTTGTTGAGATTTTGGCTATTTGTTTCATATTAATGTGCCCAAGCTTCTTGTGCCATAAGTTTGCTTTGTCTTAGATTGAGATAAGACATTGCGATTCATCTGGTTTCACATCCAAGAGGTAGATATTTCCATGTCTTTGACCCATGAATGACTGAGTAGAGTCTTTACTGGTTCCTGTACATATTCCCTCTTGAAATTAGATTTTGAAACCGGTATCATACAGTTGACTGATATTGAGCAGATTATAGTTGAGTGCTTCAACTAAAGAAACATTGATTATTGAGAGGTTTCCAATCTTTATAGTTCCAAATCCCACTATTCTTCCTTTGCTATTTCCTCCAAATGAAACTTTTCCACCATTCACTTGAACAAGCTTTATGAAGCAATTTGAATATCCTATCATATGTTTTGAGCATCCATTATCCAGATACCATTTTACATTTTTCTTGATAGTGACCTGCATTTAAAAAGAGACTCAAACTTTTTTTGGTACCCATATTTTCTTGGGTCCATTGGAGTTAGTATGATATGCGGTTTTTGCCCATATTTTCTTAACAGGTTTCCAAACCATAGGACATTCTTTTTCAAAATGATCTGCACTATTGCACTTTGAACATCTGAGAGCATTGCGACCTACTGGTTTTATAAAGATCTTTTTAAAATGATTTTTGTAAGTATCTCTTGTTGGTCTTTGCTTAATCCTTTCTTTCACATTTGGAAAATCAATTAAAGGAATGGTTTCAGAATCATTCCCAAACCAGATTTGTTGAAATAAGGTCTTTGAACAAAGAATTTTTTCTAGTTTTTCAGATCCTATAGAATTTTTTTTTAGAAATATTTGAGATATCATTTTTCAATAGAGCATTTTCTTTTGAAAGATTATCTTCACTTTCTCTAAGAGAAGAAACATTCATGCCTAAACATTTAACCTTTTCTTTCAAAATATTTTCCTGTTGTTTTAGAGCAGAATTTTCTCTTTTGAGTTTGGAAATCTTTTTAAGAGAAGTTTTAAGACTAAAACACAACTCATCAATATATTTAAAAACTTTAACAGGAATTTTGAAGTTACTCACCTCAAATTCACTGTCTTAATCGATTCTGTCTCGGAGTTTGAATCTGAATCTGATTGTGCCATTAGACATATTTCTTCATACTCTGTATCACTCTAGGTTTCTGCTTTAAGAGTCTTTCGATACTTTTCAGCTTTTCCTTTCTTCTTCCTCAGAAGAGGATAGTTGGGTTTTATGTGTCCCTTTTTCTTACATTCAAAGTAGACTATATCTTTGTTTGATTCATCATGCTCAACAGACTTAGTCTGTTGCTTTTGAAAACTTTGTTTCTTTGGATTGAATCTTCTTCCTTTTCTGTTCAGCTTTCTGAATCTTCTTATCATGAGAGTAAGCTCCTCATCATCCATATCGTCTTCAGAATCTGTAACGTCAGAATCATCATTGGATTTTAATGCAATGGATTTCTTACCTTTAGGGTATTCGTCTTCATTGATTCATTCCACTTCATAAGACTGAAGAGTCCCAACCAACTCATCAACAGATAGTGGCATGATTCTTTGGGTTTCCCTGATTGAGGTCTTTATGTGATTCAAATTCTTGGAGAATCCACGCAGTAGCTTGTTTACCTTCATGGGATCAGAAATTGGTTGTCCTTGATTTTCAAGACCATTCACGATTTCTGTAAAACGACTAAACATGTCAGTTATAGATTCTCCCGATTTCATTCTGAAGGCTTCGTATTGACCAATGAGAATGTTGATTCTAGTCTCTTTCACTCGATCGATTCCTTCATAGGTAATATGTAATCTATCCCAGACTTCTTTAGCTGTAACACAAGAAGATATTCTGTTATATTCAGTAGGAGATAAAGCACAATATAAAGAATAAATTGCTTTTGCATCAAGAGCTTGTCTCTTGATTATCTTTTCCTGAGTCATTTCACTAGACTCCACAGTATCTTTTCCTCTCTTTAAGACAGGTGCAGCTTTAGGAGTGATTCCTTTTTCTACAACGTCCCATTCCAAAGGATCCTTTGATCTTAGGAACACATTCATCTTGTTTTTCCATATGTTGTAATTCTTTCCATCAAAGTAAGGTGGTCTGGTATTGCTTTGCCCTTCTACCAGCCTTGGAGCCAACATACTACCCATGGATTTTTAACTCTGAAGTAAAACACTTCAAACGAAGTGAGTACACAGGCTATAATACCAATTGAGATAGCTAGTATAAGCACCTAGAGGGGGTGAATAGGTGTAAAAACGATTTCTCGAGATACCATAACAGTACTAAGCAGACGATAGAAAGGAAGTTCTCTTTTGATTAACAAAATGAATTACGATCAAAGTAAAGTAAAGAGTAGGGAAGAGAAAATTAAACACAAGGTTTATAGTAGTTCGGCTTATCCCAAGCCTATGTCCACTCTTCTGCACTGACAGCCCACCGACTGGATTTCACTATGAATAAAAGAGATGTTACAGCACAGTTCTTCCTTGATTCCACAGTGTAGATATTCTACCACACTTCCTCAAGGTTTCTCACGAATATAAACACTCTTTTGCGTACAAGATTTCGCTCAAATGAATTGACTAAAAACAAGGAGCTTCAGACTTTGGAATTCTTCTATCGTGCACACCCTCGAACAACTAGAACATCTTCCTTATATACTCCTTTATGCCATCATACACGTTGGCACTTACCAAAGGAATTCTTCCAATCTTCCCGTTGGACAGAATCAATTAAGAAGATCATTCGAGCTATTAAATGAACATGTCGATAGCCCATCAATCCTATTCGCCCATACAATCAGGATCTCGGTTTCCATAAGTAGAACCTTCCAAGAATATTTCGCCAATCATCGGATCCTTAATCTCTGAATTAATCTCGATCAAATAAAGGATTCTGTTATGTCATATCAAGCCAAGAGATCTTCTCTAGTCGATAAGGTTACATCCTTAGTAAAACATCAAGTTCTGGATAGCCTTTCTTCAACGGATTAGAAACTATCAATGAGGAAAGACTTTGAGTCTTGAGTCTGGCTGTCCGGAGGTCTTCAGACTTTAAACAGCAGAGTCTGCAAACCTTCAGACTAGACTGATGGAAACGTTTTGTCAGCTTCAAAATATTTCAAGAAGATTTCTCCAACACATAACTCTCGATTTTTTATAAGGATTTGAGCTCATTAAACCATCATGGGACAATAACAAATTCAAAGTACATTAAAAATGCAAGTGAAAATATTGTATAGATCTAAAGTGAAGCCCTGCTTTTTCTACACATGATTCGCCTCCTCTTGTTCTAGTTTTAGAACTGTGAGATTTTGTAGGACCAATATCAATTGTTTTAAAAGTTGCTTTTAAAATAGTTGATAGCAACAATTGACAATGACCACCGGCCGTTGTAGCGTGGATGGTAGATCCTTTGTCCTCCACCGTGGAGGCCAAGGTTCGAAGCTCCTGCGAAGCAGAGAGGCTGAAGCGCTGTATGGTGAGTTAAGCGTGGCATCGGGGTGGTGGTTTCTCCGCTAGCGACACCTGGGGGTTTACGTGGCGGCTGTCGGCCAAAGCGGTTCCTCCAGCAACCAAAAAAAAGAAAAAACAATTGACAATGGTTTTATAAAATTTCACAAGAACATCTTCGAGGCATAGAATACACTATAGTCATATCTAATTTCGATCCCCACATTGATCTCAGAAATGTTTAGGAACCAACTATTTTTCTCAATTGGTTGAGCGCCACCCCCCTCTTCAATCTTCTTTGACGACATGGGTTGTGGCCCTTGCCTCAAATCTGGGTGAGGATTGTCTTCTTGTTGCAGACGTTGTAGGTCTGGGCTAGGATTGCTGCCATCGTTACTGGACAGGTGAGGGTCGCTAGTCCCGGGGTTGCAGATGACCTTATAGGCAAGTGGTGGGGGCTGCCACCTCGCCTGGCTCACTCACCACATGCGCACGCACACGTACTATTTTCTTTTTCCAGCACGTGAAGGTGGTGGCAAGGGCCACGTTGGCTTTGGCTAAGTCTGAAGAGGGGATGCTTGCCCCTTGCCGGTGTAAGGGTGGCCGCCACAACGCCATCGCCTCAACTGGAGCCACCACTATCCTTCTTGACTTCGGCTTTTCCTCTATTCGATTCCTGGTCTTTCTCTATATATTTTTTTTCAGATTTTTATTTTTCTAAAATCTTGAGATCAATTTTATCGTTTTAATTTACTTTAATATTTTTTCCTAAAATGGTTGACATGGCAACCACATCATTGCCTCTCTCTTCAAAAAACAATAAAAGATTAGCTTTTTATCATTAACTAAATTAGATGGAGTAAACGAAAAAATTTGGTTGCATTTTAACAAGTTTTAAATTTTCATTGCACATTTTAAAATTTTTTAGAACCTGATTGCACTTTCACAACAAGTTTCAAAATTTTTAGTGCACTTATCATTATATTTAATTATTATAGATATTGAAGTTGATGAATCATTTTAATCCTATAAAATAAATGTCAAAAAGGAAGTTCAATATCGAACTCAATGCGCCATGTTTTATTCTAGCACCGAGCGCAAATGGAAATATTTCATGCTAATTGAATAACAATTCAGAACAGAATAAGATTCACATACTAAATGTACGACAAAGTAACCTAATCATGATACGTCGTGACAAATGGGAAGAACCAGGCTCCAAAAGATGAAAAATGTCACCAGCTTAATGACCATACCAATTGGGGAGAGTGGCTTGGGTGGACAAAGGCGAAATTAAAGAGCTTTTACCTACACCATATAAATATAGAAAGCTTGGTCTAGATAATTAATACATTCATAACAGAGCTCTTGCACCAAAGTCAAACCGTCCAATGGAGATCTTATAAAAAATTCTAGAACTCCATCGTTAAAACGGAAGAGTTTTTCGATTCGGTGGGTCAAAATAGTTTTGATTTATCACTCAATGAGTCGATTAATTCCACATCATCGACTCTGTTTTGTGAATATTCCTTTAGTTCCCGAAGATTAATTCGCAAAAATTATATTTGTAAAAAAAAAAAAATCGAATATATATGGAGTAAATAGGAAAATTAAGCTTTTTTTTTTTTAATCTAATTAATGTAAACGATAGAGTAATATGTGCAGGGGAAATGGTAAAAGAATTGAATTATGTGATGGTGTATGGCCCAATCACAAAGTTTTATGTTACCCAACTTTTTTCTTGTTTATAGTTATCGATCCTTAAGTACCACTCGGTGGGACCATGCAAAATTCATACATAGTGACCTTTGAATGCAATAGGGATAGTTTGTTTAGCATTCATGTCAGATTTACATTTATGTGACTACATGAATGTCAATAAAACGAAAGAACAAGAGGAACTTGTATTCAAGTATATGTGTACATGCGTATGCACAAGTTTTACATTACCTTGAGCATTTCCATAAACAGAACTCTCAAGCAGATAACTCCGTTCCAGTATTCCCATATGAAGTTGTTTCACGAGAACTTTCTTCATCCATTTTTTGAGGTAATTGTAGAAGGAAATTTTCAATAAAAAAAAAAAAAAAAAAAAAACACTTTTTGGAGATGATCATCTCACGACAATGCCAAACGAAGTGACAAGCAAGCTCATCAGCCACATCAGTTTGGATGATAGAATTACAGTAGATGATGGGGATGCGGGTTTCAACTCTTGACCACCTTGAGGAGGATCGCTAGTTTCATATCACAAGAAAACGAGGAACAAATTGAATTCATTGAGTGTGCCGTTAGTGTCAGCTTTCAATTGTAGAGATTACAAAACTTGAAAGGTTTGTAGTACAATTAAATTGAAAACTAGTAATGAACATAATCTTCAAGAAATGGAACTCTGCATAGCCAAATGCAATTGGCTGTATATGAGATGCTGCAAAAGAAGTAAAGAAGTGAATGATCCTCATCTTGAATAGCAAATGGAATTAGCCATGCAACAAATTTCATCAAAGGCAGTGCAAGGGCGACACGTGAAAGACATCATATTCAAGAACGGGAAACTCGAGATACTGGTCTTGAGTGTACAAGACCACACCGAGTCACAATTTCAAAACCTAATCACTTATGAGCAGCATCATCAAGGCGGAGACATCAGGTACTTTACGGATTATGTGACCTTCATGAATTGCCTCATAAACTCCTCAAAAACGTCTAGTGCTCCGCCGTGTAGGGATTATTAAGAACTACTTGAGTAATGACAAGGTGGTTGCACAAATACATCACTTTATCCAATTTCTATTACTTCGAGATCTTCAAAATTGTGAATTCGTATTGTGACAAGAGGTGGAACATTTGGATGGCAAAAACTGAGGAGGGAATATTTCCTTAGTCTTTGGGCTTTCTTGTCTGCTCTCGTGACCATCATATTGCTCATTCTTGCACCAGCTCAAACTTTATTTAGTATTCTTTCTTACATAATGTGATCAATATTGGTTCATATATTTCTCACAGTTTATTGAAATACTTAGAACATTTTACACGCAATGAGTGAAATCTTAATATGTAACTTTCAACTCGTAACTTGATAATCTCTCAACGCTTCTGATCGCACCAATCTTAGAACATTAGGTCAGCATCTATCAGAATTATTTAAGTTATCTCTGCCGAAGGCAATTATATTTTCTAGCTGGTTAGGTAAAACGTAGATCTCTTTCACGCAAGGCTCTTTTCACGTGTTCCATGAAGTTTCTTGAAATGATCCGTTTTCATGTAATACAACCCAACTTGTGGATGTAATTATGCAAGTTATCACATCTATCACAATTGTTCAAGTTATCTTTGACGTGAAGGAAATTATAGTTTCTAGCTTGGTAGATAGAAGGTAGTGCTCTCTTCGCGTCTTCCAGGAAATTTCCTGAAATGATCTGTTTTCATGTAGTACAACGCAACTTGTGGATGAGGTCATCCGTATTTCTCCTTAAGTTAATATTTGGCATGCTTATCCAATTTATTGTTGTACCCTCCACTCTCACATCTATTTGAGAGTCTAAGGACTACCTGCAACGTGGAAGAGGGACGTGACCAAGGGGCGGAGGCGAAGGGGAATCACCTCCTCTTCCTTACTTTCTTTTTCAGCGTTTTCTTAGCCTCGGACCTCGGATGCAGACAACTATCCCCCACTGACTCTGACATCCTCGCCTCACGAGCCACACTTTTGTCACTGCTTCTCCCTCTCTAAGGGGTTGACAGAGGTGAAATGGAAAGAGGGTCACTTTTTAATATTAGCGGACCCCACGAATTCCACCTTCTCCGTCTATCATTATTTACCCCTCTGCGGGAAAAAAAAAAAAAAAAAGAGCAAGAGAGGAAGGGGAGCCATCAAAGTGAAAGCCCTACTACTACCCTCAGATCTCTGCTTTTTTCTCTCTATATAAGAGCACTTCATCAGTAGGATGTGAGGAGAGTGGAGAGAGCGGAGTGAAGAATCTCCTTTTATTTGAACTCTCTTTTTTCTCTGGTTTGTTGATTGGGGGTCCGCTTGAGCTTGACAACAATGACGGTGACGTTGAGGCCTGTGCTCCCTCTGCTCCTGTTCGCCCTCCTCTGCTTCCAAATTGCAGGTATACCCACATGCTCTTCTTGCCCCCCAAACCCAAAACGTTGTAGGTAATAGGGGTGAGCATGGTCTAGGTAAGGCCGATTCATCCCTAACTTTAGGATCAACCTACACAGTGTCAGTCCTTAATTCTTGGGATCGAGAACTAATCTTATTGAGCTTAGAACCGAGGACTGGACTAAACCCAATATTTGATTCTAGGGTCAACTCGAGACCAATCGATAATTTATTTATTTCATTTTTTGTACTATTTAAAAATGCAATTGAGGACCGAATCGATTCAATGAGTTTGGTTTTGGTTCTAGGGTCAACCCGGGACCAACTAATAATTTTTTGTTTCATTTTTTATACTCCCTAAAAGGGCGAACTAAGACAGGACTGATTTTATGGGCAAAAGAATAGCCCAAGTGCCATAACTTGGCACGGGAAGACACTTAAGTGCCATAACTTCAAAATAGTACACTTGAGTGTCAGTTTCGAAGTTAAATGGAACACTTAAGTGCCACTCCAGCGAAACTCCGACCAAATGGATTACGTGGTAGCTTTCCGGCGAGTTTGGTCTAAAACGGCATCGTTTTGCATGCGACGTGACGGAGAAAATGTAAAAACGCCATTTTTGTGTCGATGTATAAAAAATAATATAAAAATTAATTAATTTAGATTTAAACTTAATTTTATTTACAATATTAAAAAAAAATTTAAAAAATAAGAAAAATTTTAAAACTTCAAAAAATTTAAAAAATTAAGAAATTTTAATTTTTTTTTTTTAAAAAGGGGGAGGTCGAACAGGGCGGTGAGGGCTAAGCCCTCGCCGCCACCACCTCCCCACCATCGCCGGGAAGGGCCAACGATGGAGGGGGGAGGGTTGGCCGAGGTCGCCAGCCCTCGGCCGACCAACGGCGAGGGCTGCGAGCCGTCGCCGGCCCCTAGCCAGGGCCCGACGACCTTGGTTGACCCTCCCTACTCCGTCGCCGGCCCTTCCCAGCGGCGGCAGGAAGGTGGCGAGGGCCCGCGATCCCTCGTTGGATCTAGGCGCAGGCCGCAACCCTCGCCCTAGATCTGGGGGAGGGCTTGCGTGGAGCGAGGGTCGTAGGCCCTCGCCGCCTCCCTGCCGCTACCGGGAAGGGTTGGCGACGGAGTGGGGAGGGTTGGCCAGGGTTGCTAGGCCCTGGCCAGGGGCTGGCAAGGGCCCGCGAGCCCTCGCCATCGGTCAGCCGAGGGCCAGCGACCTTGGCCGACCCTCCCGCCTCCATCGTCGGCCCTTCCCAGTGATGGCGGGGAGGCGGCGGCAGCGAGGGCTTAGCCCTTAGCCACCTTGTTCGACCTCCCCCCCCCCTTTTTTAATTTTTAATTTTTTTAATTTTTAAAATTTTGTAAAGTTTTTAAATTTTTCTTAAATTTTTTATTTTTTGAATATTTTAAATAAAATTAAGTTTAAATCTAATTTAATTAATTTTTATATTATTATTTATACGTTAGACATGAAACGGCGTCGTTTTTGCATTTTCTCCGCCACGTCAGCGTGTAAAACAACGCCGTTTTGGACCAAACTTGCTGGAAAATTGCCACGTCAATCATTTGGCCGGATTTTCGCCGGAGTGGCACTTAAGTGTTCCATTTTACTTCGATATTGGCATTTAAGTATACCATTTCAAAGTTATGGCATTTAAGTGTCCCTCCGTGTCAAGTTATGGCACTCTAGGTGTCCCAACCTCGATTTTATGAGTTCGGTAACGAGCAAAGTCAGCTAAGAGAGGCGAGTGACAAGTATCGAGTGGGGTGAGCATCAAGCATCGAGCAAGGAGCAACAAGCCAAGTGAGCATCAAGCGACGAGTGGCACGAGTGACCCAAAGCAAGTGAGGTGAGTGTCAAGTGGCGAGCAAAGAAGTTATTTCTTTCAATTTTGGTAAATTAAAGACTAAAATGATAGATAAGACAGAAAAGAACGAGTATTAGAGGAGGATGCCGTGATGAGCTATGTATGCCCTTTTGAATGCCGTGAGGGCTACTCACAAAAACATGTTTCTCCTTTATAAATTATGATTTTTGGCGTCGTAAAAGACATTAAAAGATCTAAGTTAATAACAAATAGTGTAAAATTATTTAAACTTCTCACTAATGAGCTATTTAATGTTGTTGACGTTGTTTATTTTAGGGTTTTCTTTATATATAGAATCCGGGTTGGTTTATGTGAAACTCTTAATGGCTTTCTAAACTCATTTTTCTTCTCCAGCCTAGTAGGATTGAGGTTTAACCCGCACAGTAGAGACTGACCCTAAACTCTCAGGATCGAGTATTAACCCGCACAGTACTGGTCCAGGAATCTCAAGATCAAGGACCGACCTGATCTCCCTAAGAGTCGGACTAGGACTGATAGGGTTGGGCTGGTCCAGGGTTGGTCTAGGATTGACCCTTGACCGATGCTCACCCCTAGCAGGTAATCCTTGGATTAGTTAGATTAGACCTAAGTGAGGAGAAGAGAGATGTGACGGAGGCAGCGCGAAGGCAAGCAGTGTGGTGAGCGACCGGTTGCTTGCGTCGCGGAAGCTTTAGGTCATCGACAAGGGTATTGAAAATGGATCGTCATCTTCCTTGCACTTTTGTTTATTTTAAATGGATAAAAAATCGATTATAAGTTCTTACTCATTTTCGAGACCCATTTAAATTGGATTCAATTTTTGGACCAAGTTTTAGGGTTTTTAAAAATCTTATTTTATCCATATACTACAATTCATATAAATAAAATATGAGTCCAAAAATGGGTTCATTGCTCATTTTAACACCGCTATAGTAACAACCCCTATGGTAACACGTAAGATCCTATACAAATGTTAACAAAAATCCATGAAGAATTTTAGAATGGTCAATTTTCGGATAGTAAAATGCAACTTGTGGGACCATTCTCATAAAGTCACTTTTTAATGTTTTCTTATGTCTTTCTTAGCCTTTTGTCTCTTCATCAACTTTCAGGAACTTTCAGTTCGTAGAAGTAACTTCCATCTTCAGAATTGTTGACGACCAAGGCCAAAAGAGATAAATGAAAGTGTGTTTTCTTTTGTGGGGTCTCAAGTAAAACGTGTTTGTATTTCGTTTTAAAGGTTGATGTTTGGCGGAGTCTCATTTTATCTATACCCATATCACTGAATACACGATCCCACGAAAAGAGAAGAATTGGTCTAACTTGGCGAGAAGAATGAGCAATCACCAATTCAATCAAGTAAGTCATCATGAATTTCCCCTCCCTTTTCTGATCCACCACTGTTAGATCATTTTTGTAACTTTTCCTATTATATTATTTTGTTTAAATTCGGTGCCAGCTCCACATGTTCAATTCCGGTGCTTAGTTAGCATTTTCCATTAATAATCACAGGGAAATGCAGAATTTGTCCTGAAAATTTATTCGGAAATTAGTTTGTTTATTTATTTATTTTTATTTTTTTGAGGTGGGCGCTCGGGGGAGGATGTTCGGGGATTAGTTTAAGGGTCATATATTTCCCAAAAAATATTATGATGACCAAAATCAAAAACTGGCGAGAGTATATACAAGGACATTTTTTGTAAGTAGCCCTTAATGAAAGGGAAGCACATGAAGAACCATTTTAAGGAAAAATCATCATCTTGCTTTACTCCGTGCTTATTATCACATTAATTATGTTGTAGCCAATACAGCATGCTGGGATCTATGACCGTTCCATGGTGCAAGATAATGTCTCAATCCACATCGAGAGTATGCTTCGCAGTATGCCTCCCACTTCGCCAAAGCATAGTATATTTAGGGTTCGTCATCAACTGCGTGAAGTCAACCAGAAATCCTATGACCCAGAGATTCTAGCCATCGGCCCTTATCACTATGGAAATGACAAGTTCAAATTCATGGAGGTGCAAAAGCTGCGATACCTGCAGCAACTGCTTAAGAGGAGAAGGAGGAGAGCGTCGACAAGTATATGCCGACTCTCAGGGAATTGGAACAGCAGGCGCGTAATTGCTATGCAGACACCATCGACCTCTCCCAAGAAAAGTTTCTTGCGATGATGCTCATTGATGGCTGTTTCATCGTTGAGTTGTTCCGTAAGTACAATACGAAGATACCGACAGACAAAGACGACCCGGTTTTTCATGTATGTGCGGTTTCAGACAGCATTAGGCGCGATTTACTGCTACTAGAGAACCAACTGCCACTTTTCGTCTTGAGCAAGCTCTATGACCTGATAAAAGGTCCGGACGAGCATCATGAGTTCAGTGAAGTCGCCGCCATGTACTTCGATTTTGAACTAGGAGGCCCCGGCCAAAATTGGACGATTGGCAAGAGGGAACATCTCCTGCATCTATATCACGGGCGGTACACTTCTGGCTTGCCTGAAATGCCCCAGCTAAACTGCATACCGGTCATGCCCTCGGTGATTGAGCTAAGGGAGTCAGGAGTCAGGTTTAGGGCTGTGCAAGGGGGCCAACTGAGCGATATCAAATTCATGAACGGGACACTTGACTTACCGGTCTTGTATGTAGAGGACGACACCGAATCAAACTTTCGAAACCTGATCGCGTACGAGCAGCATTGTCAAAGCAGAGACATCAACTACTTCACAGATTACATTACCTTCATGGATTGCCTCATAAACTCTTCAAAGGACGTCGAGGTGCTTCGCCGCGCAGGGATTGTTAAGAACTACCTAGGCGATGACAAGGTTGTTGCACAGATGTTCAACAAGATCGGTGACCATGTCTCTGTATCCGATTCCTATTACTCCGAGATCTTCCAAAATGTGAATGCACATTACAGTAAGAGGACGAATGTCTGGATGGCGAAACTGAGGAGGGAATATTTCCATAGTCCTTAGGCTTTATTGTCCGTTCTCGCAGCTATCGTGTTGCTCTTTCTCACAGTAGCACAAACAGTATTTACTATTCTTCCTTACACAAAATAAAGTTAAATGTGATGGATACCGGTTCATATATTTCCCCCGGACCATCTACTTGTGTTCTATAGCCAATAGTATCATCTTGGTTTTCCAATGAGGACGAACCACATGTGCTTAAATAAAGATATTGAAAAGTATTTATGCTTTAAATGAGGTCCACAAATCTCTCTTCATTTTGCACTAGATGATTACAACAGAAAACCAACAGGACATTAGCAACGAAGTTGGTATACGGTTCAAAAAGAAAAGAGAGAAGAGGTACATCCAACTTAAATGATTACAATAGATTTGGTGGGATCACCCTACGAATTCTCTTCTTCCCACAAAAATATCCAGTTGGTTCTTTGATCATGCTTGACCTAAAAAAAGAGTTACAATTCAACTTGGACTACAACTAAAAAGAACACGCAGCAGCTTCGTTTCCCTGAACGATTTGATAGAATCCACATCAATAGTAGGAGAAGTTCTCCAAATGATATTATCAGCAACCTCTGAATCAGGATGGATACTCCTAAAAACAAAATCAGCCTTTGGACTGTCTCCTGATCAGCTATACTTGCATTAATAGAAAGGCCATGCTACTTTGTAAGAAAACAACAAACCATTGAGTTTCTTAACATGAGCCTTATTTTGCTGATAAATTTGTCTGAAACAGCCCCAAGTGAGGACAGCAATTGTTCCTTGGGAAGCCTTATCAGAACAACATTAAATTCTCATAGAAATCAACCGACATTTAATAACAGAAACGCAGGTATAATTCCTATTAGGATGGTCTAAAGCACATTCATTCATGTCAGCCAACAAAATATGCAATTAGCAAGGAGGTAAGTTTATTCACCTCCTTTCTCTGCACATTTGATTTCATGCATTTAATAACAAAACTAGAATTAGCTTAAAGTCTAAACATAGACTCAATAAACATAGTACATCCACCAAGCATTCATCCTTGTAACAACATTTTCCAAATTGCACAACACATCTCTCCTTCCTACCAAACCAAGCACAATGCACCCAATGACACAATGACATCATATGATTAGCAGATAGTACATCCATCACAGGTTAGAAGCCACAGGTTAATAGGTTCAATAAGTCGTAAAAGCAAACATGTACATGAAACATGTATAATAACCCCATGTGGCACTTCTCATGTGATTAGTATGCTCATAGGAGTTAGTCGAATCTTCATTCATATATGACTGAGAAGACACTTCCTCCCTTGCCACTTTTGGCATTTGTTTTTTTATTGGGTGTTTGACCATTTGTTTTGGCTGTCGATGCAGAATATAATCCATCTATTCCGATGAGCATGTAAGAAGAAGAACCACAACTTGTAAAGGTAAGAAACACAATATTGAAGGGTAATAAAATACTAATCACAAACCAAAAACTCTCAAAAGGAATCTTGATAAGGCAAAAAGGCACTAACTAGCAAAAAGGCACTAACTCTTGTAAGGGCATAACCAAAGAGCAAGAAAAACACCAGAAAGGGGGGTGAACAGAATCAGAAAAAACAATAGACGGTATAAACAACAATGGATTTGGAACAATTAGAACTTGTAATCACTCACCTAAGTTGAAGCAAAGCTCCATTTGGATCAATCTTGGTCAACAATTGCGGATTTGGCAAGGAACCGAGAGATAAAAACACAAACAAACAGCACCATTGTGGTCTAGGTAAGCTATCAAAATGAATAGCTACTAAAGTAACAGTTACTCACAGTGGTTTAAGTCTATGCTTTTACCAATTGGGCATTGTAAGCAAAAGATTAGTGTAATTAAACCAAGGATCTAAGGAAAAATACAAAAATGGAAAGGGGGGCATATCATGGGTACAAAGTTAATTTTCAACTTAACCAAGGATGTTAAGGATTCTTGCTAATGTGAAAGGCTTCAAATATCATAAAGTTTAAACAAGCAGGGTAAAATATGGCTTGCTTCCAAGGATATATATTTTCAGGTAGAAGTGATGCAATCACAAAGTTAAAAGGGAAAAGTTATTCATATAACATACTACTTGACATAGTATATTAATTAGCTGAGTACCCTCACTAGATAAAATGGACAACTTGAAGCATCAAAGTGAATATAACCTATTGGAGAACAAATACCAGCTATTCATTCCATCTGAAGCAAAGGAGGCCGCAGGATTCCATAATAGAAGCAAACAAAGACAGATTCTCCATGCTCTTTTGCTGAAATTAAAGAGGCTACTCCTACACTCAAGGCTCTTAGGCTCATTATGCTTCAAAGATCAATCTTACACCAAACTGACGAGGAACTGTAAAATTGCCCTTACTCTTTCTTCATGTTTTGCAGTCAGTCTCCATCCATGCAATATGAGCACAGGGACAAGACGGATACTGACATAGAGAAGAAAAGCTCCATGTGAAAGCTGCTTACCCAATAGAAAAGCAGTTTCACTCTGGAGTCACCCATTATAAATTTTACAACTAGGTCCATATTTTTCCTGTCAAATAAATTCACAATAAATATTAAAGCTGGGCAACCTTCGTCACACACACAAAAAGGTTATCAGGATCGAGATGCTAAGTAGGATCCTTTTGAAGTCTTCCAGATCAGATCAAGATCTTAAGATCCTACATATTTGAAGTATTAAATTCTTGCTTAAATCATTGCAAGTAGATGCATATTAACCTTTAAAAGAGGGATAGTGAAGCTTAAAGGTAGCATTCTCATGTGAGAGATTACTCTGGTTTAAATTCTTGGTTGCCAGTTTTTCATTTAACAATCGAAGCACCATGTCAAAGATGCAAAAGCATAAAATCTCCTTGCCCAAGTTTTTAAGGTGTATTAAATAGGATCACCATAAAATAATCACCATAATAATCAAGAAGAAGGCTGCCAAGAAATTACTTTTGTGCCTTTTCCGAATTTCTAATCCTTTATTTTGTCCTTCTCTCTCTTGGAATACATATGGTCTCTTTCTTTATTTCAAAGGATAATATATTATTCCCCTCGATCTGGGACACACTCTCCAATTTAACCCACCCGCACCACCCCCCCAACTCTCTCTCTCTCTCTCTCTCTCTCTCTCTCTCTCTCTCTCTCACTCTCACAAACTCACTTTCACTGGCTATTCTAGGTTTGTCAACTGTTTAAAGTTTAAGGTCGGTGTCTCTGCACTTCTTCTCTTTCTACTGTTCATTCATCTTCATCCTTTTTTTTTCTTAATTCTCCAAGCCTTATATTTTCCAAATGGAGCCTGAACATGATTAAGAAGAAAGTGGCACATGCGCTAGGGAACAGAGGCCCAATTTCATATTTGCTCCAGCTAAAAAGACAGAATTGCCTTCTTGAGCTTGAAAAAATGGAATTGTAGTTGGGATCACCATCCTAAGATACAGATCACGACCCCTGCAGACTACCGTTTTTCTTAGAATCCAAATTGTTCAAAGTTTTTGAGTCGTAGAATCAAATGATCATGATCCTACAATTGGGATTGCGATCGTAACAACCATGCACACATGCACGCACCTGTACACAGAAAAGAGTCTTGTGATGGTGTGAAAGAAAGTGCAACAAAGAAGGAGACTACAGGTCAAACTGAACAACGTACTTGGCCCCAAACCCACCAACTAATTTCTCAAAGCAAAACAGTAAAAAATTATTAACAAAGGGTCTTTTGAATACTGCAAGAAAAGTGGATGACAAGTTAGAACAATGTTCTTAGATTATATAAGAAACATCAACTACCTTTCACCAATTCTCAACTCTTTACCTGCTTTCCTTAGCACAATTAAGTTTGCTTTACATGGTTGGCCATTATGTGGAGTTATCTTTGCCAGGAGTCCGTTCAGATAGCTTCTTTCAAGCAGGTTCAACACTAGCCCTCTTCGACAATATATCCAGAATTTGCATAGGCACCATGCAAAAGCTGAGGAGACAAACTACTTGACCATGTAGAGAAAGGCAAAGGAGAAGAAAAGGAGGAGGAGAAACAAAAAAGAGGCCAAAGCTAAGAAAAATGTCCCTAGGAAGAGCAATATGCTCGACAAAATCCCAAAATGCTTCATATGGCGAAATTGGATGAAAATATTACAGAGTAATTTTCCTCAACCCGTGTCAAGCAAAGTGACATTGAGAAGAATGTGTTATGAGCACTCAAACAGAAATGATGTCAAAGTAAATAGGCATTCAATGATGTTAATCCTTTGTCAGAGTTGTTGGTGGCCAAAGGTGATGTTAAATTGGATTTTTATATCAACATCGAAAAATCCCTCATAATATTTCCAAGTGATTTAGCCACTTATGCAACATTATTTGGGATTTTATTGACATTTTACTCAATTCTACCTCTTTTATCTCCCTCCTCTTCCGCATTTTCTTCTACATTTCTCTTCTCTTTCTCTTTTGCTGCACCATCCTGTGAATTAGAAAGATCAAATCAAAAAGTTAAAATCAAGGGCCCAAAACGAAATGCTTAACTGTGTTAATAGAGCAAGTTGAGAAAGCAAATGCGAACTCATGTAATAAATACCGTTGGCAAAACAAGTTGCACAGGCACTTTACTTGTATTACATTTTATTTCAGAGAAAGAAATAATACTCAAAATCTAAACCTAGCTTCCACTCATCGAGTTCACCTCCTAATCAAACTCAGGTTCATTCTCAATTTTAACAGCAAATCAGTTCCAAGTCTGGAACCTAGAACCTACCCTATAAGAATCCGTTCCCAATTTTTGAAAATGGGAACCAACCCCTGTGGACCCTAGAACAGACTTTGAAACCGAACCTGCCAGTTTCAAGCTAGTTTCAGGTTCCACCGTGAAACAGCCACATCTTCTTTTCTTTTCAGTTTCTTTCTTTTTTTGTTCCATTGTAGCTAGGTTATGCTACAATATGCAGCAAACCACATCGATCCCATGAAGTTAGTTACCTGCCTGTCATACTACAATTCAGAATCCATGGACACATAACTTCCCTGATTGTCAGACAAACATACACACTTGCAGGCAAAAATCCAAAGAAAGCTTCATAAAAGATCACGACTACCTATAACCTGAAACAGCACTTCACCAAAATGACTTTCGCCACTTTTAATAAAAGAATTTCCACTTGACCTCCCTTGACCAAACGACATTAGAATATAGAAAGGCAGAAAAAAAAAACACCAGCTGATCATTCTTTTGCTAAGCAGAACATCTAGTACTTTAGCTGGTACGTCCATGATGGGATGCGATTGGAACGCACCGTTTCGTCTTGATGCATTACGATGGAAAGACACTAATGTAGAGGTACGAAGGGAGACATATAAAAGCCTCCCGAACACAACCGTTGGAATGGTTGGTAAAACATACGCACCATATTTCTCTCCATTTCCATCAAAGAAGAAGAAGGCATTTCAATTTCATTTTTGCAAGAACAATCGGCATTTACGCTGTGAAAATTGGGTGTTTTCCTTGTGATTGCATCCAGACTAATGTGAGGAAGTGTTGTTTGCATTTCATCAGCAATTCAACATTCGTTCCGGGGCAATTTGCTGTTTGCGCATCGAAATCAGGTAAGTCGTCTTCCGCCGACTTGAATTCCAACATTGGTATCAGAGCCCAGTCGTGATTTCTGCCTTGTTTTTCATTGACTTTTCTCATTTACCATTTGGTATTAAGATCAAGAGTATGACATCTACTGTTTGGACCTCTCATAGTCGGAATTGCCATATAAAAAACTCAAAATTGAATTGGAGCAAAGAACGGGTTTGGGGTTGTGTGCATCCGTACGGTTTTAGCCATTTTTCAAAATAAATTTTTGGTCAAAATTAATTTTTGAATATACAGGATGAAAGAACTCGTCGAAACGAGTTCGGTGATGGGTCAAGCGTTGCCAGGCAACGCTGGATGCGCCCACACGTGAGGCAAGAAGCCGCTGCACGTGGGCGCCATGAGCTTGAAGAGCTGGCAAAGCCAGCGCGTGTGCCACACGCGCCGGTCGGCGAACCGTCACGTGCACGATGCGCGCCCACTGGCGAACCGGTGCGTGGTGACGTCACCGTGACGTCATCCAACGATCAGTTACTGGATGACGTCATTGATGATGTCACCGCCGACGATAGTTGGCCGGCTGGTCACTCGCTAGCAGCCCAACCCGACCAGCGACGTGACCCATGACCCGACCCGGTTGACCTGACTCGACCCAACTGTTGACCGATCAACAATTGGACCGGTCAACCGTTCTGGAGGTCAAACCGGTCGGACCGGTTGGACCAGTCGGACTGGCCAGGAGCCGTTTGGCTCGCTGGCGCATGCGCCACACGCGTCGCGCATTTATGCGGCGCGTGGGGGCGCATGCGGGCTCTGTTTGGAGCGTGGTCAGTGGCGTTTGGTTCGTGTGAATGTTGTCTACACAGTGGTATAATTATTTTATACTTTTGAATTTTATAAACGTATGAAAATGCGTAGGAAACCCTATGTACGCGTATTTTCTGGCGTTTAATGCAGTTTATTCATTTGTAACCTGTATTTTCTTGTGATTTAGAAAATACAGTAGCTAGCTTGTGTGCAAATGATGTTCTATATGCTGTATAGAGTTTGGTTCAATGATATGATATATGTATTTTAATATACTTGTAATTTTCTAGTACTAAAAAATTCGAACAATGGTAGGAGATCCATTATATGTTGAATTGCAATTTTGATTATCATTGAAGCATGATTATTGTTTATACGTTGGTTATTATCATGCTATGTTTTTGTGTTAAGGAAAAATGTAGAAATTACATAAAGTCATGTAATTATTTTTCCTAGTGGGAGTTCGTGGTTGGTAGAATTTGAAATAGTTCTCACTTAGAACTTAAGATTTGCGCTGATTAAACTAATTAATGATAACAGAACAATTGTACATAGAAGTTGATTGAGAACATAGTAAACTTTTGCTTTTGTGTCTTTTGTTGAATTATCATTGATTTAGTTTATCTTTGCTACAAATTAAATATGTGTGTTGCTCTATAAAGTGTGCTAGTATTGATTCTGCGTTTATTAAGTCAATGTGTTATAATAATTGATTATGGCTTCGGCATCCAAGACCATTGTAACTGACCTCAATAAGGGTGAGAAGCTGAACGGTGACAATTATAATATTTAGCACCGAAGATTCAGTACATCCTTGAGGAGCAAGAATTTTTGGAAACCCTCAACTATACCATAGATGAACCTGAGCATAGAACTTTAGCTCAACACAGGAGAGATCTGGAAGTTTATCAAGCTTGGAAAAAGAAAAATAGCATTGCTCGCATCACGTTGTTGAGCTGTATGTAAGATGATCTCATGTGTGAGTTTGAAAGTTATGATAAAACTCAAGTTATGTGGGTTGCCTTGAAGGACAAGTTTGGGAGTACATCTGCCATTAAGCTGAGGAGACTCACCATCAATTTTGACACATTCCGAAAGCATCCAAATGTAACAATGAGGCAGCATTTTCGGGAGATGTCAAATATGATCCGTGCATTAAAGTCGGTAGGTCACTCCCTTGCTAATGAACATCAAGTTTATGCTGTTATAAGGTCTCTTCCTAACAATTGGGAGCATATGAAGATCAATATGACGTATAATGATAATATTGTCACTTTTGATGATATTGTACGTCATTTGGAATTAGAGGATAAGCGCCTAGAGGCTGCGAGATTCTCTACCCATGCTTATGTTGCTGAATCGAGTTCATGCAAAACTTCGAGCTTCAAGCGTAAGAGGAATCTTCAGTTCAATAATAAAGGGAAGATGACTGATCAGGCACCCAAGAGAGTTAAGACCTTCCGACGCAAGAAGCATGGTGGGAAGAAGGACAAGGCCAAGATGGAATGCCACAATTGTGGCAAGATGGGTCACTTTGCTCGTAAATGCACCGAACCGAAAAATGTACCCTATTACTCCATTACTTTGAGTAATACTTTTGTTTCTAGTGCTGTAATGCTTGCTGAATCTCATTCAATGTAGACTGTAGACTCAGGAGCAACAGACCATGTAGCTAGAGACCGAGAAGCATTTGTGGAGTATCGCCGGATACCGATTGGAAGAAGATGGATATATGTTGGGAATAACTCAAGAGTTGAAGTGAAGGGAATCAGCACATGTAAATTAATCTTACATGGTGGTCGAAACCTATTCCTGCATGATGTCCTTTATGTTCCAGATATTTGATGAAACTTGGTCTCTGTAGTTGTTCTTCTTAGCTTAGGTTATGTATTAAATTCCCATGATAATTGTATTGACATTTTGTATGGAACAGTTTATTCAGGTCATATATCGAATGGTTTTATAGTGTTAGACATTGACTATAATCAGTACAATGTTAATGTTGATGAGTGTTTTTCTTTAATTGCGTCTTCTAATAATGTTGAGATTGATGCAAGTACTTGGCATGCTAGATTAGGTCACATTAGATTGCAAAGAATGCAAATATTAGCTAGAGAAGGCCTTTTAGGGTCACTCACTAATGTTAGTCTATCCATATGTGAACATTGTCTAGCGGGAAAAGTAACTTAAAAATCATTCGGTAAAGGGACTAGAGCTGAATTTACATTGCATCTCATACATTCTGACATTTGTGGTCCTTTGAATGTGAGGGCGAGGCATGGAGCCTCATATTTCATTACTTTTATAGATGACTTCATACATTTCGGTTATATCTTTTTGATCTCCCATAAGTTAGAAGTATTAGACTATTTTAGACGATTTATAGAGATGGTAGAGAATCAATTGAACAAGACAATAAAGGCATTGAGAACCGATCATGGATGTGAGTATATATCAGAGCAATTCAAGACTCTTTGTGATAAAAAGGGAATTGTACAACAATTAACTATTCCTAGTACTCCATAACAAAATGGGATAGCTGAGAGAAGGAATAGAACCATATTGGAAATGGTAAGGTCTATGATGGCGTGAGCAAATTTACCTATCTCCTATTGGGGAGATGCGTTATTGATTGCTGCCTATATACTTAACTGTGTGCTTTCAAAATCGGTTACTTTCACCCCTTATGAATTATGGACTGGTAGGAAACCAAACTTGAGTAGTCTACGTCCATGGGGATGTGTAGCTTATGTTCATGATTCTTCCTATAAACATGGCAAATTAGGTCATAGAGGAAAGAAATGTATCTTTATAATATATTCCGAACACTCCAAGGAGTATGTGTTCATAGGTGAACAAGCTGATGGAAGTGTGACCGAAATGGAGTCATGAGATGTCACGTTCTTGGAGAACAATTTTCCTAATAGAGGTGAGATTGATAAGGATTTCCAATTATATGAGATGGAAGATCTTGATAACATGTCCACTGATGTTGTAGAGAGAAATGAAGATTTACCTCAACACACAAGACCTAGTGGGAGTGTTACATCGCCTAATAAATTGAATTCAAGAGAAATTCAATTGCGTAAAAGTAATCGTAAAAGTATTCCTCGTCGTCGTTTTGAGATTGAAGGGGAAGCATTTATTGTGACGTCCTAGAGCATCACGTACTAAGCGCAAGCGGAATTATAATTATTATTATCTTCTTATCTAGCTTGTAATCTCCTTTAGATAACCCATAGTGTTAACATTGAAGGTTAGCATGTATAACATGGATTATTTAAAATCTCAAGTTTATATTATAAGGTTATCCTACAATGCACATAGACAAGATCATAAAAGGCTTCCTTTCATTTTATCATCATCGGGGCATACAAAATTATCGACCTGGACTCATTCCATGTTCTTTGCCTATATATTTACATCATATACAAAACAAAAGTAGGCGTAACACAAGCCAGGGATAAGGGTGAGGGTATCTACTCCACGAGTTCCCACACTAGCCCGCATCTAACAAAAAAAAAACCAAAAGTTAGTCAGCCTCTACACGATCCAAGGCGTCTAGGCGCCGTCCATCCCCGCTCTAGGTCCTCCTGCTCCAAAGGGTAAAGGTCCGAACATCTCTCCTTCATGGTTGACGAACCATGCAACGAACGTCATCGGTAATAACTCAGCTCTACCGTCATCTAGCCATAAAGTCGCCTCATACTTGGAGAAGACCATGTCAATGTCGGGATCATACTTGTCATGAAGAGAAACATCAACACGTACTATCGCCCCATATCAAGCTACTGGTGGTACATCCATGCTATCAATCTGAAAATGTAAGGTATGAGCAAACAACCTTGCCTAGTAAAGAATGATAAAACTCTAACTTAAACAATCCATAGCCATCAAAGTTACAAGTGAATCATCAAACAATTTAGGATACTAAGAGAGTATATCACAAGCATAAACAATACTATTACTTCATGTAAGAAATCACATTATATGCATCCATTTCTATACTTACCCTTCACAAACTCAATCTCACATCAAAATATAATGCAACAATAATAGATGAACTCACTCGCCAAATAGAATTATATTTAGTGTGCATAAAATCCACCCTCGAATCAGTCACAACCGGGACTCTACCGGCCTGATCGAGTCACTTCCGGAAAGTACATTATCCGGACTTCCACAATACCTCTAATTGTGGGCATCTCACTCCGAGGCATCCCGGCATCATCACACAACCGAGGTCCTCCCAAGACCACACAGCAAGGGGCATCTCACTCCGAGGCATCTTAGTATCACACAACCGAGGCATCCTTGATCACACACAAGGGCATCTCACTCCAAGGCATCTCAGTATTTCTCTACTGAGGCATCCAAGACCACTCAGCAAGGGCATCCCAAACTTCCGGGGGCATCACCAGTATCTCGGTACCGATGGGTTCATTCATCTTAAGCACACGTTCACACCACCACACCTTTGATTAATGCATTTTTCGTATGCAAAAGAAAAGACTCTAAAGTATCTATCTAAATCTCATGAACCTAGCACACGTGCGTGTCCGGATTATAAGATAAAACCCATTACGTCATGTCCCATTCCATGGCGAACAGATATTTATCCCATAATCAAGCACTATGCACCGCACTCATTGCACACACATGATTCTATATGCACTTATATCTCAAATGATATATGAGACTTACTCATACACAACTAACATCTAGTATAAGGTTTATTAGACTCTATGTTCATCATACAAGTCTAAGATACAAGACACTACATCTAATATGTGTTCTCGGGTACAAACAGTATACTAGCTAAATGAACAGTTTCGGTTTCGAACACAGAAAGTATATTAATTCTTGTTGAAATATTACCAAATTTTAGTATGTTATACTTGAGACATAGACTAACAATTCTTGTGAAGAAACTTAAGTCTAATTTTCACTTTATTAAGAGCAACAATTGCCATAATCTTTACTAGTACCCTGTACCGACGTCCAGATTCTTTATCTACAAAGAAAATTGTTTCCCTAGCCAATTCTTATCGATTTAATCTCAAATTTTGACAGGTTATTCCTTAAGATGTGTTCTACAATTTTCATTAAGGATTCGAAGTCCAAATCTAACTAGGTAAATACACAAAATTCATGTAATCAGTAAAGGTCAAACCGTTTCTCACAAGAACAGTTTACTGGTTTTTACTAAGTACACTTCTGTCTCTATGTTTTTATAGTCATATGGTTATAGCTACGTGTATAGCTTGATATTATGGATGTTCTATCATGTAGAATATTTTCTTTCTTATTTCTATTAACATACATAAAGAAAATTAAACACAAACAGAAGACTCCATAACTGTTTTCACTTAGAATAGAATAGATACACAAATTTTCTCACTTCTAACTCAACGAAACAACTTGTCTGTCCACAAATCTCTTCTAAAATACTCCAATGCTTGCTCACAGCAACTCAAAGCAACTTCAGCATATCTTTCTCTAACAAATGATCAATTCCATAGCTCGGCTCGAAGTGTCGTTGCATCCGTAAGCCACTTATCACGATTTCTACCAAAACAACACACTCGACATACATTTCATCACTTCACTTAACAAAACAGCATACTCACACAAGGATTTCGAAACATGCAGTCCTCAAAAACAACATGCAATGGCTTCTAACTCTAATCTAACTCTTACTCAGCTTAGATCAATCATAAAACAGCAACTACAAACTATATCCATCACTGTTTGGTTAGATCCTCAAGCTCCCTTGATGAAACAATGGATAACTTTCAATTTAGAGTTAGATCTTTCCTTACCTTGCTTCAGCCACTAAACAACACAGAGATGCTTCAAGATCAACACTCAAAATCAGCATGCAAGAAGAAGAAGGTTGCTGGTTTGCTTCTGGTTTTTCGCTGCTCAACCGAGAGAAAAAGAAAGAAGAAGATGAAGATGGGGGTTTCTCGGTTTTATATGGAGAGAGAGAGAGAGTGTGTACGAAGCTTAAGGGGAAATAGGTCTACAAACTAATCTCTAGGCTAGTGTAATGATGAGATCTTGTAATGATTATGTTCCTTGAAGTTTACATGTCTCGGTTCATGCAAATCAAAACCGTGGGTGAAGAAAAAAACAAAGAGAGAAGAGAGGTGTCGTGGCTTTCATGCGTGAAGATTTTCGCCGTCTGTCGATCGTCGCTAATTAACAGTTAATCGATATCATTCGTTAGTTCATTAGCTTCTATTATTTTCATCTAATTGCCTTTTGTTTCTACTTAATCCCAATTATACAAAGTCATAACATATATATATATATATATAACATATCGAATAACATAACATATCGACTAGTCAATGTTAATCTATAAAGAATTCATCACAAAATGCCAAAGTTAGAAATTTATATTAGCATTATAAACATTAATCAAGTTATCATAACTATAATCTATAAAATAAATCATTCAGGCCTAAATATTCATTCCTGGCCCAATAGGCTCAATCTACAACGATCCGGCCCACTAAACTTATAAATCTAATAATTCTGAACCTTGGCCCACTTCAAGCCAAGTCCAAGCCCATAATCACTCATTAGGTTTCTTAAGTCCAATTTGTGTGGCCCACTCATTTCTCAAGCCCACACATTTCTCACGATCCATCGGGTTCACTTTCTGGCCCAATCTAATTAATCTAAGTTTCTAATGATCTAATTACACTAATGAAGGTCGATGAAATTTGGGATGTCACATTTATGATTGCTCAAAAGGATGATGCCAAGCCTAAGACTGTTCAAGAGGCTATCTCATCCTTTGATAAGGAAGAGTGGAGAAAAGCTTTGAAAGGTGAGATGGAGTCAATGAGGGCAAATCATGTCTGGGACTTGGTTGATCTACCACCCAATCGTAAGGCCATTGGAAACAAATAGATCTTCAAGATTAAGCGTAGGGTGGACGGATCCATTGAAAAGTATAAGGCTCACCTTGTGGCAAAAGATTATACTCAATAAGAGGGTATAGACTATGAGGAAATTTTTCACCAGTTGTAAGGTTTGCTTCAATACGCCTTATTCTAGCCATCGTTACACATTTGGACATTGAATTACATCAAATGGATGTAAAGACGGCATTTCTCAATGGAGAATTAGATAAGGAAATTTATATGAAACAACCAATAGGTTTCATAGCTAAAGGTCAAAAGCATAAAGTTTGCAAGCTTCATCGCTCAATATATAGCCTTAAGCAATCATCTAGACAGTGATATCTCCGTTTTCATCGAGCAATAATAACTTTTGGTTTCACGATGATCGAAGAAAATCATTGTGTATATGTCAAGCGGTCCAAAGATAAATTTGTTATTTTATCACTTTATGTGGACGATATTCTATTGGCTGGAAATGACAAGATTTTGGTTATCACCATAAAAAGATGGTTGTCCTCCAATTTTGAGATGAAGGACATGGGAGAAGCTGCTTATATATTAGGAGTTAAGATTGAAAGAAATCGATCGAGGAAACTCCTTACTTTATCACAAAAGTCTTATATTATGAAGATTCTTGAGCGTTTCAATATGCAGTATTGTAATCCCATTGAGATGTGTACTAAGACTCCAGAAGAAATTAAAGTGATGGAAACTGTTCCTTACGCTAGTACGGTCAGAAGTTTGATGTATGTTATGATGTGTACTCGACCCGACATATGTTATGCCGTAGGATTGGTGAGCCGATATCAATCAAATCTCGGTTAAGTACATTGGAAAGTAGTGAAGAGGATACTGAGATACTTGAAGGGCACCATGGACTATCGACTTTGTTACCAAGGGAATGATTTACGCATATTAGGCTATTCAGATGCCGATTGGGGTGGAGACCTGGATGAGCGTAAATCGACTTCTGGATATGCGTTCTTACTCAATGGAGGTGCGATTTCTTGGAATAGCAAGAAACAGACATGCACGGCCTTATCTACGATGGAGGCAAAATTTATTGCATGTTCTGCCGCAGTGCAAGAAGCAATATGGCTAAACCATTTCCTGGAAAATTTAGCCACTATCACTAAAGTTCCAAAACCGGTGACAGTTTATTGCGATAGTCAAGTAGCCATTGTCTATGTGAAAGATCCCAAGTATCATGGAATGACAAAGCACATTGACATAAATAATAACTTCATTAGAGATATTATAACGCAGAAAGAAATGATCTTGCAATACATTTCAACCAATAGAATGGTTGCTTATCCATTTGAAGGCTATTCCTAGAGACATATTATTAACCCATAGGATGTCACTAGAATTGCATAGAATGTAATATCTGTTATTGTAGAGGATCATTGGTTTATGTATTTGTGGACATATATATTGTATTTGTTCATTTATTAGTGATTTGATGTTTTATCTTTAAGTACAAATCCACTATGAGACTAGCACAAACACACATGTGTTATTGAAAAGTATGTCAGCAGGCAATAATTGGCTCACTCACACGAGCAATCGCCTTAAGTGCTTTAGATAGCACGTTGAGATGAAACGTTACGTACAAATAAATGCTGAAGAGCAAGTCTGGTACATAAAATATGTCGTCTTGATTTGAGTCAAGATGAGGTCTGTGATTTGTTTATAACAAGACCGAATATGATATTCCCACAATCATGTATGCTTGAAAGATGCTAGATACGAGTATTTAATTGGGCGCTATAAAAAGCGAGCTGATTAGCACTCGGGCTAAACATGAGTACGTGAGAAACACATGACTATGTTTAGACTAAGATCCGTATAGTGGATGTATTTGATAAATGACATATGCTCTTATAGAAAGAGTAATCCACTATAGCATGTAATTCATACTACATGTGCATTGTACGACCGATAAGGAAAAGTGAGTAAAATTATCCCTATTTACTCATCGTGTGAGCCTTTGAGGTAATTTATAATTTACCTCATTATGTGCCCTATGTTACTTCTGACTATGTTCTCGAAGTGAAAGATCAATGTTGCTACTTTAGTATGTTACAGGCGATCATGAATAGATATGGCCTATAGGACATGTCTAGGAAAGCAGTTGTTCTGAAATCGAGAGAGACATGAGTGCGAAAGAAAACTATTATTATTTTACATCTATCACATGTATTTACTGGTCGACCAATTATATCGCCCTATGTGGTTGCGGATGTAATTGTAAATACATGGTGTTTTGAGAATAGTCAAGTATAGCCTTTAAGGGATAGGTATACTTGGACTGTGTAACAAAATATGTTTGAGGCATTGTGAGACATCGATTGTTTATTTCTTTTCAGAGTTGTAGCCATTATGTCATCCCTAACAGGTGCATAATTTGAGCTCCCAAGTGCAGGTGTACTCACTGGTCGCACGGCTTATTTGCCAGTATGAACTGTTTTGTAAAGTTGATAAATGTTGAATGCCTTATATTCTTGATGGAGCGCTATCAAACCCATCATATCTGAGTGGGAGATGTAGTACTTTAGCTGATACGTCCATGATGGGGTGCGATTAGAACGCACCATTTCATCTTGATGCGTTACGATGGAAAGACACTAATAGAGAGGTACGAAGGGAGACATATAAAAGCCTCCCGAACACAACCGTTTGGATGGTTGGCAAAACATTGATATTGCTAGTACGAGTACCTAGAGGGGGTGAATAGGTATACAAAGATTTTTCTTGATAATTTCTGTATACTTGCGCAATACTTAGACAGTTGAAAGATTTGCGAAGAGTAATAATCAACGTAAGACTAAGCAAGGAAAGAGAGAATTAAACACGCGATTTATAGTGGTTCGGCTTGATTCAAGCCTACGTCCACTCTTTTGTACTGACAGCCAATTTGGCTGGATTCCACTATGAACAAAGAGATGTTACAGTGTTGATCTTCCTTGATTTCTCGGTGTAGATGATCTATCACACTTGCTCAAGGTATCACCAAGTATAGACACTCTCTGTGTATACAATTTCGCTCAGACTGTATCGACTAATAATCAAGGTGCTTCAGACTCTGGAATTTTTCTATCAAATCACGCTCTTAAAACAACTAGAATGTCTTCCTTTTTTATACTCCTTTATGCCATCATACCGTTGGCACTTACCAAAGGAATTCCTCCAATCTACCCGTTGGACGGAATCAATCAAGAAGATCATTCGAGCTATAAAAGGAACCTGACGATAGCCCATCAATCATGTTCGCCCATACAATCAGGATCTTGGTTTCCAAGAATAGAACATTCCAAGAATACTTCGTCGACCATCGGATCTTCGAATGATTTAGATCAAAAGAATCTGTTATATTCATCCAGCCAAAAAGATCTTCTCCAGATGATAGGATTAAATCCTCAACCATATACTTCGGCTCTGGATTTCCTTCGTCACTGGATCAGAAAGACTGTCAATGAGAATAGTCTTGAGTCTTGAGTCTCGAACCTTGAGTCTTGAATCTTGAGTCTGGTAGTCAGAGTCTTCAGACTTTAAACTAGACGATCCGCAGATACCCAGACTAGACTGAAGGAAACGTTTTGTCAGCTTCAAAATATTCTGGAATGATTTCTCCAACAAACATACGCACCATATTTCTCTCCATTTCCATCAAAGAAGAAGAAGGCATTCCAATTTCATTTTTGCAAGAACAATCAGCATTTACGCCATGGAAATCGGGTGTTTTCCTTGTAATTGCATCCAGACTAATGTAAAGAAGTGTTGTTCGCGTTTCATCGACAATTCAATGTTTGTTCTGAGGCAATTTGCTGTTTGCACATCGGAATTAGATAAGGCGTCTTCCGCCGACTTGAATTCCAACAGAACATGTCCACAGGTAAAATTGTGTAAAAATCACATCAAGTCCTGAGCTCAGGTGGATTGCGAATCCAAGGCTCAAGAGCTAATTACCCATCGACCATCCCATCTTCCTCGCGAATCCGTCCACGACTCAAAAAAATGGAGACAAGAAAACCATAAACAAATAGCAACCATGTAAAACACATTGAGACGCACCATGACAAAACCAAACCAGACGAAACAAAGGGAAATATTAAGGCAAATGGGCCGCATGAAAGAAGTCGAGAAAGAGGAATTTGAGAGAAAGAATTGTGGGAATTTTCCTCTGTATTCACTGCTTTGATTCAATGTACATTGTCCTATTGTTATAGTACAAAAGAGTGTACAAAACAAGTAACTAAATATATTACAATTTGTATCTAGTTAGATACGATACATAATTGATCTTTGAATGATACACTGGAATCTTCTTGCATATCTTCCAACACTCCCCCTCAAGCTGGTGGCTTGTAGATATCCAAGATGCCTAGCTTGCTTAGGAGATACGCGTGCTGACTTTGACACAAAGGTTTTGTGAAAATATCCGCCGGTTGTTCTTCTGTTCGAATTCCCAATGTCTCGATTATCCCTTCCTGGATTTTTTCTCGTGTGAAATGGCAGTCTACTTCTATGTGTTTCGTCCTTTCATGAACAATTGGGTTTGAGGCAAGTTTGAGGGCTGCATCATTGTCACAAAACAATTTCGTTGAACTTGTACTCCAAGATCATGAAGTAATCCACGTAGCCACACTATCTCACACGTGGTCTTTGCCATCGCCCAATATTCTGCCTCTGCTGAGGATAATGAAACAGTCGATTGCTTCTTTGTTTTCCATGAAAGTAAAGAATCCCCAAACTTAACACAGAAACCAGTTATGGACCTCCTACTCATCGGACAGGTTGCATAATCCGCATCACAATATGCTGTCATCCTCATATCACATTTCTTGGATAGAAGGATCCCAAGTCCAGGACATTTCTTCAAATATTTTACCACTTTGAGTGCAGCATTCATGTGAGACTACTTGGGATTGTGCATGAACTGACTGAGGGTTTGAACAGCATAAATAATATCCGGCCGAGTCATAGTCAAATATATGAGCTTCCCAACTAGTTTCTGATAACTCATTGGATCTTTAAGTACAGGATCAGCCTTTTGAGAGACTCTGGCATCATAATCTGCTGTGGTCAGCTTGATGTTCTGCTCAATTGGAATTACAGCTGGCTTACATCCTGACAATCCTGCTTCTGATATGATTTCCAAGGCAAATTTCCTCTGGCTGAGGGATATTCCTTGGTCTGATCGAGCAATTTTTATTTCAAGAAAATACTTTGGCAAACCTAGATCTTTTATATGAAAAGTAGAATGCATGAATTGCTTGAAATTTTTGATGGCTATCTCATCATTGCCCATAATCAGTATATCATCTACATATATCATCAAGTATATAGATGACGTACCTTTAGTCCATGTGAAAACGGCATAATCAAATTTGCTCTGTTGAAAACCAGCAGCTATCAAGGACTCAGAAAATTTTGCATACCATTGTCTGGATGCTTGCTTAAGCCCATATAGGGATTTGTAAAGAAGACATACTTTATTCTCCCCCTGTTTCCGTAAACCCTGTGGAATGTCCATATAAATCTCTTCATCCAGATCTCCATGAAGGAAGGCATTGTGAACATCCATCTGATGTAAGGGGCAGCCTCGATAAGCTGCTACAGAGAGGAAGGATCGGATTGTAACATCTTTAGCCACAGGAGAGAAGGTTTCATGATAATCAAACCCTTCTTTCTGTGTGAAACCTTTTGCTACCAACATGGCTTTGTATCTTTCAACCGAACCATCAGCTCGATATTTGATCTTGTAAACCCATTTGCATCCGATTGGCTTACGATGCGGAGGTAAACTGACGAGTTCCCATGTATGATTATCCATCAGTGCCTGCAATTCTGCTTTCATAGCATTCTGCCAACACTGATCTTTTCTTGCCTCGTCATAACTTGAAGGCTCGCGTTCTTCAGAAATGCGGGTAATGCAACATCTATGTTCCTCAGATAATCGATCAAAGGAAACATAAGAAGAAATAGGGAAAAGAATACCTGGTGGATTTCTCACTCCACATATGTAATCTTTAGTCCAAGTTGGTGGACGTATGGCTCGTCCGGAACGTCTGGGATGAATATTGTCAGAAGATGGTTGGTTTGCTAGAGGCTCCATAGGAGATGACTGAGTCACTGGAGGTTCCACAGGAGATGATTCTAAAGAAGGTCCTGTATACAAGTGCTAATCCGAGTCCGTTGCTAAAGGTGTTGGTGCCATAGTAGACATAGGATATAGAACATATCCCGGATCATGGGTAGACTCTTCGATATGATGAGCAAGAGAATGTCCTACTCTATCTTTGCTTGATTCCTGGGCAGCAAAAGGAAAAGAGTCTTCGTGGAATTGAACATCTTTACTAACAAAAAAATCACTTGTAGATGGATCAAACATGCGATACCCTTTCTGTAGGGTAGGATACCCCATGAATATGCACCGACGAGCTCGTGGACCCATCTTATCCTTAGGTCCCACTATAGAAGCATAGCACAGACACCCAAAAATCCTTAGATGACGAAGATCTGGTTTCTTCCCAAAAAGAAGTTCGAAAGGACTTCGACCATTAAGAATCTTGGTCGGCATATGGTTGATCAAATATGCTGCAGTCAAAATACAATCTCCCCAAAAAATATCTGGAATAGAAGCCTGGAACTTTAAAGACCGGGCAACTTCCAACGAGTGACGGTGCTTCCTTTCCACTATTCCATTTTGCTGTGGTGTATAAGTACATGAACTCTCATGTAGAATCCCTTGGGATGATAATAAAGCCGTGCATTCATATTTAAAAAAATTCTTTTCCATTGTCTGTTCGAATTTTTTGGACAGTTTTTCCGAATTGAGTCTTTGACAAGGAAAGGAATGTTCTTAAGTGTGACACGACTTGACTTTTGGATTGCATGAGAAAAATCCATGTGGCCCTTGAATGATCATCCACAATGGTAAGAAAGAATCGAGAACCATCATTATTTAGAGTATGGTATGGTCCCCAGATATCAATATGAAGTAAAGAAAAAACATCAGCTGCACGACTACTGCTTATTGGAAAGGAGGTACGCGATTGCTTTGCAAGGGGGCAAATATGACATTGAGAATAGGGAAATAAAGAACTATGGCCCATTCTAGAATGAAAAATGAAATTTTTATCATTGGTAGTTGAATTACACAATGACTGCTTACTACAAAGAAATTGATCTAGATGCTTGGCTGAACTTCTCCAGAAAAATAATCCTTCTGATAGATTACCCCATCCCATCAGTTTCCCAGTCGAAAGGGCCTGAAATTGACAACTATCAGCATTAAAGGAAACTTGACATGAATTTTCCTTATAGGCTCTAGACACAGATATAAGATTGAATTGGAACTCAGGAATATATAGGACATTTGTGAGAAAAATTTGAGAACTAAGATTAACTGTCCCAGTTAGAGTGATGTGAGTAACGTTGCCGTTTGGCAATTGCACTACAATAGGGCTATCTAGTTCTTCATTAATGGCAGTAAATAATTTCTTCTCACATGCAATATGATCACTGGCTCCAGAATCAACAATCCAAGTATTTCTCGATATATTGTTTATCAGACATGGAGAAATACCTGTAAAACTGCTCCCTCTCTTTGGAACTTCTAATTTTTGTAGTGCCTGCATCAACTGCTCATATTCACCATGAGTGATGAGTTGATTCGCATCAGTCTGTCCTGTGATCTGATATACCGCTGCCGATATCTCCTTGCCCCCTTTTTCGCCAGGTCTGCCATGCAACTTCCAGCAATTTTCAACAGTATGATGGGGTCGCTTGCAAAATTCACAATACAATTTTCCCTTATTTTTTGAACTTGGCCCATAGGAATTAGGCCCATAGGAGTTCGGCCCATGAGAATTCTGCCCATTTGAATTGGACCGGGAAGAATTCGGCCCATAATTTCTCATGAAATTCCCGCCGTTGGATCCTTTAATGATAGGGAAATCTCCACCGTCCAGATCTGAGGAGTTGCGCGCCCATCGTGAGCCGTCCGATCTAGACGCGCGATCGTGGCCGTCCGAAGAAGTCCCTTTAAAAGGCTTCTGTTCGACCGCAAACCTTAGCGCCGCATCTCCTCTCTTCTCTAGGGTTCGCGAACCCCTTTCGATCCTTGCGGCCAAGGCTAGGGTTTCTGCCCCTTTCCCTTCAGTCGAGGCGAGCCTTTGGCTTTCCTCTTGCATAGCAAGCTGGAATATACGGCCAATCGAAGGCGCAGGCTCCATGGCAAGTAACTGTGACCTGAAATGGAGGTAAGATTCGTTAAGAATGAGTAGAAAGCAAGTCGCCTTCTCTCTGTCTTTTATCGCCTTGTGTTGTTGGATAGTGGTTTTAAGCCCATCGAGTTTTTCTTTCGCTACCTCCAGCTCATTCTAGAGGGCTGAAAGTTTGTTGAAGCACGTCGTCATAGACGTGTTTCCTTGCTTTAGTTCGGACAGTGCTTGATGTAGTGAGAAAATCCTCGCCCGATCTAGTTTTCCATACATCTCGCGTATATTGTCCCAAAAAACTTTTGAATCCTCTATGGGAGGCAATCCGGCAGCTATTTCTAGGTTTATATAATTTCTTATCCATGTCCTAACTAACTGATTACACTTTTTCCATTGTCGCCCTAATTTCTCATCAATTGGGACTGGAATTGTGCCGTTTATGAATCCCTCCTTATCTTTTGTTATGAGGGCTCGACGGAAGTCACGCGCCCAATTTGAGTAATTCTCCGGCCCTGTGAGGGGGTTGTTGATGAGCTTCAACTCTGGGCCGTCGACGTTGGAGACATACAATGCGTCGCCGGGTTCTGGGCGACCCATGGCGGCCGCAAAGGGAAAAGTTATAAACCCTGTTGGAAATCCCGCATTGGTTGTAGTCTGGCTCGGATTGGTTGTAGTCTGTCCCTGATTCGAATTCCCTGATCCACCCGTCTGCTCGAGGCCGATGGTTGAGCCTGCCCCAGCATTGGTTGGTAGGCCTCCATCGGTCTGCATGCTTTGGTAACCCGACTGTGATGCATCTGGATTTGATCCATGAATCCATGGGTACGGCATCCACTAATAAGGATAGCCAGAGAAAGGTAACCCTAGATTGAACTAAGCCGGATTGGGTTGCCAAAGTGTGTGCTGTGCGTGAATTTGGCTTTGACTGGGTTGTTGATCAGCTACCGGATTGATAATGGATGAGTTCGGAGTTGGCGAATCATGAGGCGTCACATTACCTTCGGTAGGTGAAGTATGTGGATCTGTCATGATGAAGAGAAAGTCTGCAGTAACTCTGTTTTGCAGGTTGGAAAAGAATTAGAACTCAAGAATTCCTGCCAAATGCTGTTTTGGTTTGCAAGTGAAGCAAAGACCAAGAGCAGAAGATCACAGAAGGCAATTCAAAAACGCAGAAGCTATGTCAGAACTAGAAAGGCTCTGATACCATGAAAGAAGTCGAGAAAGAGGAATTTGAGAGAAAGAATTGTGGGAATTTTCCTCTGTATTCACTGCTTTCATTCAATGTACATTGTCCTATTGTTATAGTACAAAAGAGTGTACAAAACAAGTAACTAAATATATTACAATTTGTATCCAGTTAGATACGATACATAATTGATCTTTGAATGATACACTGGAATCTTCTTGCGTATCTTCCAACACCGCAAGAGGCGAGAGGCAAATTGGTGCCTCAAAAACCGTCGAGGCCGAGACTGAGCGTGACTAAACTATGAGCCTCAAGGATGTGAGTTGAGCGAGTTGAAAGAGAGAGAGAGAGAGAGAGTTCGTGAGCAAGACGTCTGGAGCCTGATTTCGGGTTTCATTTATAGTTAAAAAAAAATTTAAAGAAACCGGACCGGTATCAACTTATTCAAGTTTTAGGAACTGAAGATCGGTCCGAGCGGTTCTGATTTGGACGATTTCTTTTTGCTCATAGAAAAATGTGTTTGAATTTTGTATAAATGGTTGGTGTATACGGTAGTCTCATTTTACCTCGAGGTGATAGTTGTAATTTCATGCTAGATAATTGTAAATTACAATAATATTTGAACAAAGGATTATTTAATTAGCATCTGTTTAATTAAATGGCTGACAGGATGAGCCTCTCGGGCTACGGAAATCCGAGCTCGAAAACGCAAGGTTTCTTATTATCTCGCTCTCGCCATGTACGATCGCATGTTTTCACGCATGCAACCTGCTGATTCTTCCTCCATCGTTCGCCTCAACGTCTGTTAGCATCATCGCCCTCTTCTCTCTCTCGCTCTCACCATGTACGATCGCATGTTTTAACGCAGAAAAAGAGAAGAACTGGATACTGCGTGATAGTAGCTGGTCTAGCTTGGCGAGAAGAATGAACAACCACCAACATAATCAAGTAAGTCCTGTGAATTTCCCTTCCTATTCACACTGAGAGAAAAAAAAGCATAATGTTGAAGGATGAGACCATTTCTTTCAATTCTGAGTTATGGCCCATTAATTTAACATGATTCTGGCAAGCACTTAAAATTAAATCATACACGTTCGATCTAATTCAGGGCGCTGAAATTACATTAACTAACGTGTCTCAGCTAGATAGTCACTCAAGCATCAATTTTGTCTTCCCTTGGTTCAGTTACCGATTGCTTTCATCCTTCTAGAGAGGGTTAATCACACAAATAATTTCTCAACTTACATCTACCATTTAATCAGTAGCATCAGGCCAATGGCAGCCTTGCCTCCCTAGGTCCAAAAATTCCTTGTATTCTTAGGTAAAATTTAATTTTTTTAAAAAGCAGTCATTTATATGTTATTTAGCTAGAAGTTTGTCTTACCTTCTCTAACCTGAAATCCTCAGTTCCCATCGCGTTTAATAACATTTCTGTAATTTATCTTGGTTGAATTTCATTCCAATTATTCTTCTTATGTAGTTTAAAACTATTCAGCATGGTTCTTACGCCTTTAACATCGATGGTAAGTAGCTCACAATAAGAACGTCCCAATTAGTTTTAAAATTCACATGTTAGTGCCTAAAAGGTTGTCCTTGGTGGCTGGAGAGAGAAAATTTTGGGGCTCAAATTCTTAAAAGGAGACCTTGATCCTTAGAATGCCAAAATTTAGTCCGGAAAGACACTTAAGTATCAAAAGTTAGGAAATATATATTTAAGTGTCAAAATCGAAGCAAAATGGATTAGTCAAGTGTTAACGGTGAGAAAATCCAGTCAAAATGCTAACGTAACATTTTTTTTATGAGACAGGTGAAAAATGATGACGTGGCTAAATAAGCAAAAACGATGTTATTTTGCATGCTACCGTGGTTAGTAAGCTGAAAACAACGTCGTTTTCCCTCGAATTTGAATTTTAATATAAATATTGCTTAACTTAAATTTAAAGCTGAAAAATTTTTAAAAATAAAAAATAAAAGAAGGGTTGCGGAACGGCGAGGGCTATGCTAGCCCTCCTCATCGCCGCCTTGCCACTATCACCCGGAAGGGCCAACGATGGTGGGGGTAGAGTCGATCGAGGTCGCTAGGCCCTAGTGGGGAGGGCTCATAAGCCCTGGCCCAAATCCGGGATGAGGGTTGTGACCCTCTCCCAGATCTGACGAGAGTCGTTGACCCTCACTTAATAGGCCAAGGGCCAACACTAGTTGGGGGTCTTGCTGGATCTGGGGGAGGGCCGCAACCCTCACCCCATAGCTAGGCGAGGGATTGTAAGCCCTCACCACTAGTCGGCCGAGGTTGTCGAGCCTTGGTTAGGGGCCAACGACCCTGATCAACCCTTCCCCCATCATTGTCAACCCTCCTCGGCAAGGGCAGCGAGGGTTGAGCCCTCGCTATTTTGCAATCTTCGTCTGTTTTTTCTAAAATAATTTAATTTAATGAACATTTATATTAAAATAAAAAAATAAAAGGTAAAATGACATAGTTTTGGTTTTTCTTTATTGACTCAACTCTCTGATGAGTCACGTAGACGAGTTATATTATTAAAAAATTGTCATGTAGGATTTTCAACCAAGGTCACCAGACTTAGAAATTAGATATCCCAATTTTCAAAACAAAGTGACACTTGAGTATCCCATGCCAAGTTTGGCACTTGTGCTATTCTTTTGCCTTCCCAAAAGTCAAAACTCATCCATAGAGCAAAAGGGGGTTCTTCGAAGCTCAAAAGTAAAAAGTCCATACAGTTGTTAATTTATTCTCAGAGCAAAATTACGGGTTTCGTAATTTTTCGGGAAAAGTGCCAAAAGAGTCCTAAACATTTTGGTTTTGTGCCAATTTAGTCCTAAACCTTTTTTTGGTGCCAATTTAGTCCTAAACATTTTTATTTTGTGCCAATTCAGTCCTTTTCGGCCAATTTTGGTCGGATTTCGCTGACTGGATGCCGGCCGACTGACACGGCCGACGTACGACGTGTGCAATTTTTAATAATATTTTAATATTTTTGAATATTTTTATTTTATTTTTTTCTCTTTTTATTTTTATTCTTTTTCTTTTTCTTTTTTCTTCTCATCTTCTTCCTCCAGCCGGTTGCCGGAGTTGGGCGACTAGTCAAAGGTGACGGCCGACGAGGTCGACCTCGCCGGCCACCTCGCCAGTGGCCGTGAGGGCGGCTTAGGTGGCAAGGCTCGACCTCGCCGGATCTAGCGAGGGTCGAGCCTCGCCCATGGCCGGCGAGGGCGAGCCCCGCCAGCTCGGCGCGAGGCCAGCTGGACTCCTCCCCGGCTCCGTTCTCCGATCTCAATCTCGACCTAGAAATTTCCTCCCTCCTCCGCTCGTCGTCGTCGTCATCTCTAGGGTTTACGGGAGCTCGGGGTGTCTTCGGTCGCGCGGCTCCGGCCTCGGATTTTCACCTGTTTCTCCCGCAGCGGCGATTCGTCGAGGGTGGCGGTTTTGTGATTCCTGGGTTCTCTAAGGCAGCTGGCCTCGCGCTGAGCTGGTGGGGCTCGCTCTCGCCGGCCATGGGCAAGGCTCGACCCTCGCCAGATCCGGCGAGGGCGAGCCTTGCCACCCAGGCTGCGAGGGCAGCCTTGCGCCGAGCGGGCGAGGTCAAGCCTCGCTGGCCATGGGTGAGGCTCGATCCTCGCCAGATCCGGCGAGGGCAAGCCTTGCCTGCCCGGCACAAGCCACCCTCGCGGCCATTGGCGAGGTGGCCAGCAAGGTCGACCTTGCTGGCCATCGCCTCTGGCCGATCACCGAGCTCCGGCGATCGACTAGAGGAAGAAGATGAGAAGAAAAATAAAAAATAAAAAATAAAAAATAAAAGAAAAAAATTTAAAAATAAAAAAGAGAAAATTTTAAAAATTTTAAAAATTTATTAAAAATTTTACACGTCAGTGTCGATCAGACCATGTTAGCAGGCTGGCGTCCAGTCAGCAAAATCCGGCCAAAATTGGCCGGAAAGGACTGAATTGGCACAACGTAAAAAGGTTTAGGACTAAATTGGCACAAAGCCAAAAGGTTTAGGACTTTTTTGGCACTTTTCCCTAATTTGTCCTCAGCTGTCCATCTGTTTGTATTGAATGTCCACACCACGTGTTCAACCACGGTGCTTAATTTGCATTGTCCATCGATATTCGTACAAAATTACGAATTTGTCCTGGGAAGCACATGTAAAACAATCATCTTGCTTTACTAAGTGCTTATTATCACATTAATTATGTCGTAGCCAATACAGCATGCTGGGATCTATGACCGTTCCAAGGTGCGAGATCATGCCTCAATCCACATCGAGAATATGGTTCAAAGTATGCCTCCCACTTCGCCAGAGCGTTGTATATTTAGGGTTCGTCATTAACTGTGCGAAGTCAACGAGAAAGCCTGTGACCCAGAGATCCTAGCCATCGGTCCTTATCACTATGGAAATGACAAGTTCAAATTCATGGAGGAGCAAAAACTGCGATACCTGCAGCAATTGCTTGAGAGGAGAAAGGAGAGCGTCGACAGGTATATGCCGACTCTCAGGGAACTGGAACAGCGGGCGCGTAATTGCTATGCGAAAACCATTGACCTCTCCCAAGAAAAGTTTCTTGCGATGATGCTCATTGATGGCTGTTTCATCGTTGAGTTCTTCCGTAAGTACAATCGGATGATACCGACAGACAAAGACGACCCGGTTATGCGTGGACGTGGGATTCTAAATAGCATTAGGCGCGATTTACTGTTGCTAGAGAACCAACTCCCACTTTTCGTCTTGAGCAAGCTATATGACCTGACTGAGGACGAGCATCATGAGTTCAGCAAAGTCGCAATCATGTACTTCCAGTGTGAACGAAAAAACCCCGGCCGAAATTTGACGATTGGCAGCTAGGAACATCTTCTACATCTATATCACGCGTGGTGCACTTCTGGCTTGCCTGAAACGTGGTGCGCTTCTGGCTTGCCTGGAACCCCCCTGCTGAACCGCATACCAGTCATGCCCTCGGCGATTGAGCTAACGAAGTCGGGAGTCAGGTTTAGGGCTGCGCAAGGGTGTGAACTGAGCGACATCAAATTCAAGAACGGGACACTCGAGTTCCTGGCCTTCTAAGTAGAGGACGACACCGGATCAAATTTTCGAAACCTGATCGCGTACGAGCAGCATCGGCAAAGCAGAGACATCAACTACTTCACATATTACATTACCTTCATGGATTGCCTCATAAACTCTTCAAAGGACGTCGAGGTGCTTCGCCGCGCAGGGATTACTAAGAACTACTTGGGTGATGACAAGGTGGTTGTGCATATGTTCAACAGGACCTGTGACCACATCACGGTATCTTATCCCTATTATTTCGAGATCTTCAAAAATGTGAATGCACATTACAAGAAGAAGCGGAACGTCTAGATGGCGAAACTGAGGAGGGAATATTTTCATAGTCCTTGGGCTTCCTTGTCTGTTCTCGCAGCCATTGTGTTGCTCTTTCTCACAGTAGCACAAACAGTATTTACTATTCTTCCTTACACTAAGTAAAGTTAAATGTGATGAATGCTGGTTTATATATTTCCCCCGGACCGTCTACTTGTGTTCTATAGCCAATAGTATTATCTTGGTTTTCCAATGAGGACGAACCACATGTGCTTAAAGAAAGATATCGAAAAGTATTTATGCTTTATAAATGAGGTCCACAAATCTCTCTTCATTTGGCACTAGATGATTACAACAGAAAACCAACAGGACATTAGCAACGAAGTTGGTATACGGTTCAAAAAGAAAAGAGAGAAGAGGTACAACCAACTTAGATGATTACAATAGATAAGTGGGATCACCCTACGAATTCTCTTCTTCCCACAAAAATATCCAGCTGGTTCTCTGATCATGCTTGACCTAAAAAAAGAGTTACAATTCAACTTGGACTACAACTAAAAAGAACACGCAGCAGCTTGGTATCCCTGAACGATTTGATAGAATCCACATCAATAGCAGGAGAAGTTCTCCAAATGATATTATCAGCAACCTCTGAATCAGGATGGATACTCCCAAATACAAAATCAGCCTTTGGACTGTCTCCTGATCAGCTATACTTGCATTAATAGAAAGGCCATGCTGCTCTGTAAGAAAATAGCAAACCAATGAGCTTCTTAACATGAGCCTTATTTTGCTGATAAATTTGTCTTAAACATCCCCAAGTGAGGACAGCAAATTGTTCCTTGGGAAGCCTTATCAGCACAACATTAAATTCTCATAGAAATCAACTGACATTTAATAACAGAAATGTAGGTATAATTCCTATTAGGATGGTCTAAAGCACATTCATTCATGTTAGCCAACAAAATATGCAATTGGCAAGGAGGTAAGTTTATTCATCTCCTTTCTCTGCACATTTGATTTCATGAATTTAATAACAAAACTAGAATTAGCTTAAAGTCTAAACACACTCAAAAAATAGTACATCCACCAAGCATTCATCCTTGTAACAACATTTTCCAAATTGCACAACACATCTCTCCTTCCTACCAAAAGAAGCACAATGCTCCCAATGACACAATGACATCATATGATCAGCAGATAGTACATCCATCACAGGTTAGAAGCCACAGGTTAACAGGTTCAATAAGAACATGTACATTAAACATGTATAATAACCCCATGTGGCACTTCTCATGTGATTAGTATGCTCATAGGAGTTAGTGGAATCTTCATTCATATCTGACTAAGAAGACACTTCCTCCCTTGCCACTTTTGGCATTTGTTTTTTTATTGGGTGTTTGACCATTTGTTTTGGTTGTCGATGCAGAATATAATCCATCTATTCCGATGAGCATGTAAGAAGAAGAACCACAACTTGTAAAGGTAAGAAACGCAATATTGAAGGGTAATAAAATACTAATCACAAACCAAAACTCTCAACAAGAATCTTGACGAGGCAAAAAGGCACTAACTCTTGTAAGGGCATAACCAAAGAGCAAGAAAAACACCAGAAAGGGGGGTGAACATAATCAGAAAAAACAACAGACGGTATAAACAACAATGGATTTGGAACAATTAGAACTCGTAATCACTCACCTAAGTTGAAGCAAAGCTCCATTTGGATCAATCTTGGTCAACAATTGTGCATTTGGCAAGGAACCGAGAGAGATGAAAACACGAACAAACAGCACCACCATGGTCCAGGTAAGCTATAAAAAGTAAAACTCGTTTTAGATTATTACCAAGCAATTCGCTTGGAATCAATAGACCATACATATAGTGGAAATAGAACATGGATGATTGACACACCCTAGTTAATTATCTTTTATTGAGTTAAATGCCAAAGACTTTGTAAGTTAATAGAATAGGCATGAACCAATAAGATGTTGGGTCAGATGGTAAAAAGTTTGGTCTTCTTCTGATGTTAGATTTGGGCCTTGTGAGGAGCATTCCTGGAAGAAAATCTTACGCACCAGATAGATGAGAGGAAGAAAATCTTCGTCGAGGGATGTGCAGCAGTCCTGGTGCGCGAAAGCGCGAAAGCTTATCAGAACCAATTGACCTGAATCTTTAACGTTAGGCGATGATTAACTATATAACATATTTTTGTAACATGTTGGGTAATCCAGATTCTCAACTTAATATGGCTAAAAGGGAATTTCCTTTTGTGTCAGTAAACATGTAAAGTCGATGATAAGCTTGAAATATCGATGGTAAGTCGGAAAACATTGTTATGAATTATTCATATAATACTTGATGCGGAAATTCATAACAAATCAATGATCTTTGATCTTCATGATTTTCACAAATAGATTCAAACAAACTTTTATCCATAGCGCTATGCTTGATGATGATCGTTGTAGAAAACCGAAAGAACTCGAACCAAATGAAGAAATCCGATTTTTCTCCCTTAACCCACTAAACCTTAATGTATTCAATTGATGGAGGAGAGAATACGTTCTTTCTGTTATTGTTGTTCGTATGTGGGTGGAGAGAGGACCGGACTCTATTTATACGTTCATTGAAAAGGTGCATTTTATCAAAGTGATATACCCTTTCGTTTTATTAGAGTCGTACCTTCTCGTAACCAATAATTATTTATAGCATTTCAATAATTATTAAACCATATAATAAATCACATAATATGGGCCACAATAATTCTTACATTCTCCCACTTGGCCCATATGATATTCCTTTCATGGTTTAATAAAGACTATAATGTGCACAATAAGATTATGCTATAAAATTTCATTAAATTAGCAATTACATAATAATCACAATTAAGTAAAGAAAACCAATGTGAGTCATAGCGGTTGTATGTCATCAATCGACATAGTCCCTTCTATGTACTACAATTATAGCACTTTACTTAACATGATCCATAAATGAGAAGTATAGTAATAGTCCAATCATAATGTTTATTTAGAAACTATCCTATTTAACATTCATCTATTTCCATAATGTATACTAAATAGAAAACATGAAATATCATAAACACGTTAGTGAGCTCAAAGTATCAAATACATAAACTTAATACAATCATAACACAAATATTAATGACGTCCAATAATGCCCATCCTTTCAACATGCTCATTAAATATTTTGGGCGGCAGTCCTTTTGTTAAGGGATCTGCTATCATAAGATTGGTGCTAATGTGCTCAATTGACACTCTTTGTTTCTGAACTTCTTCTTTGACAGATAAGTATTTGATCTCCATATGCTTAGCACCCTTAGAATACTTATCGTTCTTAGAGAAGAAAACTGCTATAGAGTTATCACAATAGATTTTCAGTGGCTTGGCAATACTGTCGACGATCACAAGCCCTGAAATAAAATTCCGCAGCCATAATCCATGAATTGTGGCCTCAAAGCATGCCACAAATTCAGCTTCCATAGTGGATGCAGCAATAACTGACTACTTCGCACTCTTCCATGAAATTGCCCATCCAGCTAGAAGAAACAAGTAACCAAATGTTAATTTTCTTGTATTGGCACATCCGGCTAAGTATGAATCTAAATATCCAATCACCTCGAGATGATTAGATCTTTTATAAGTGAGCATATGATTCTTCGTTCCTTGCAAGTATCTAAGAACTTTCTTTGCAGCTTTCCAATGATCCATTCCATGATTACTTTGATACATGCCCAGCATTCCGACAGCAAAACTGATGTCTGGTCTGGTGCAAGTTTGTGCATAAATTAAGCTCCCCACAACAGATGCATAAGAAATATTTTTCATTTGTTCTCGTTCTAATTCACTTTTCGGACATTGCATAAGGCTAAATTTATCACCTTTCTGAATTGGAACTATTCCCACTGAACATTTACTCATATTAAATCTCTCTAAAATTTTATCAATGTAGGCTTTCTGAGACAATCCTAATAATCCTTATGATCTATCACGAAATATTTATATTCCTATCACATATGTTGCCTCTCCCATATCATTCATTTCAAAATTCTTAGAGAGAAACTTCTTGGTTTCATGTAACAAACCAAGATCATTAGCAGCAAGCAAAATATCATCAACATACGAACTAGAAAAATAAACTTGCTCCCACTAATCTTCATATATATACACCGATCAACGGTGTTTTCCTTAAATCCAAATGAAGTTATGGTATCATTAAATTTAAGATACCATTGTCAGGAAGCTTGTTTAAGTCCATATATTGACTTCTTTAATTTACACACCATGTGTTCCTTTCCTTTAACTGAAAAGCCTTCGGGTTGGTCCATACAAACCTCTTCCTCTAAATTCCCATTAAGAAAAGCGGTTTTAACATCCATTTGGTATAACTCCAAGTCATAATGAGCTACCAAAGCCATAATGATTCTAAGTGGGTTCTTCTTAGAGACTGGTGAAAATGTCTATTTATAGTCAATGCCTTTTTTCTAAGTAAAACCCTTTGCAACAAGTTTGGCTTTATGTCGTTCAATATTGCCTTTTGAGTCGCGTTTGGTCTTAAAGACCCATTTACACCCGACCTTCTTACATCCTTTAGGCAATTTAACAATATCACAAACTTGATTTTGATGCATGGATTTTAACTCTTCTTCCATAGCATTAAACCATTCATTAGAATCTTCACATTCCATGGCTTGGGAAAATGAATCTAGATCATTTCCAATTCCTAAGTCAATTTCTGACTCTTGCAGATAAATCATATAGTCATCAGAAATAGCCGACCTCCTTTCTCTTTGAAATCTTCTTAATGCTATTTCTTGTGACTTAGCTATTGGAGGTTCAATATTGACATCTCTATTATGGAGTGATTGTTCATTAATTTGTTGTTCTCGATTATTGTTAGGAATAACAACTTTAGAAGCTTTGGGTATAGGATCTTCTACCCTTACTTCTTGAATGCAGGCATCACGCATTCTTTCACTCCCACTGATGTCATCATTCTCAATGAACCTAGCATTTCCAAATTCAACAATTCTTGTACTATGATTAGGACAATAAAATTTATACCCTTTGGATTTCTCTACATAACCAATGAAATAACCACTGGTTGTTCTTGAATCCAATTTCCTTTCATGTGGATTGTAAATTCTTACTTCTGCTTGACAACCCCAAACATGCAGGTGTCGTAAACTAGGTTTCCTTCCCGTCCACAATTCAAAAGGAATCTTTGGAACTGCCTTACTAGGAACCCTGTTTAATAAGTACATAGAAGTCTTTAAAGCATACATCCACAAAGACAAGGGTAAAGATAAATGATTCATCATACTCTTAATCATTTCCATTAAAGTACGGTTACGCCTTTCTGCGACACCATTTTGTTGCGGTGTACCTGGCATTGTGTATTGAGCACAAATGCCATGTCTTTCAAGGAACTTAGCAAATGGACCTATGTTGGAGAAATCTTTCCAGAATATTTTGAAGCTGACAAAACGTTTCTATCAGTCTAAGTCTGGATGTTCGGACACCGACAGTTTAAAGTCTCAAGACTCGAGACTCAAGACTCAAGACTCAAGACTCAAGACTCAAGACTTAAGAATCAAGACTCAAGACTTAAGTCTATTCTCACTGACAGTCTTTCTAATCCAGTGACGAAGGAAATCCAAAGCCGAGGTATATGGTTGAGGATTCGATCCTATCCTCTGGAAAAGATTCTTTGGTTGGATAATCATTTCGGATTCTTTGATTCTTATCTAAGATCGATTGAAGATCCGATGGTCGACGAAATATTCTTGGAATGTTCTATTCTTGGAAACCAAGATCCTGATTGTATGGGCGAACAGGATTGATGGGCTATCATCAGATTCCTTAAATAGCTCGGATGATCTTCTTGATTGATTCCGTCCAACGGGTAGATTGGAGGAATTCCTTTGGTAAGTGCCAACGGCTATGATGGCATAAAGGAGTATAAAAGGAAGACGTTCTAGTTGTTTTAAGTGTGTGATTGATAGAAAAATTCCAGAGTCTGAAGAACCTTGATTGTTAGTCGATACAGTTCGAGCAAAATTGTATACACAGAGAGTGTTCATACTTGGTGACACCTTGAGCAAGTGTGGTAGATCATCTACACCTAGAAATCAAGGAAGATCAACATTGTAACAGCTCTTTGATCATAGTGGAATCCAGCCAATTGGCTGTCAGTGCAGAAGAGTGGACGTAGGCTTGAATCAAGCCGAACCACTATAAACCGCGTGTTCAATTCTCTCTTTCCCTTACTCAGTCTTGCGATTGAATTTTTAACTGTTGCAAATCCTTTAACTGTTTAAATATTGTGCAATCTTCAAGGAAATTTTTTATATACCTATTCACCCCCCTCTAGGTTCTCGTACTAGCTATATCAATTGATATCAGAGCTCGTGTTCTTACTTTATTTGAAGTGTTTTACTTCAGAGTAAAAGATCCATGGCTAGTATGCTAGCACCAGGGCTGGTGGAAGGGCAAAGCAATACCAGACCACCCTACTTTGATGGAAAAGATTACAACATCTGGAAAAACAAGATGAAAGCTTTTCTACGGTCAAAGGATCCTCTGGAATGGGATGTGGTGGAAAGAGGAATTACTCCTACTGCTGCATCAGTATCCGAAAGAGGGAAAGAAACTGTTGATACCAGCGGAATGTCTCAAGAAGAGATAAACAAGAGACAAGCACTCGATGCAAAAGCAATTTACTCTTTATATTGTGCTTTGTCACCAACTGAATATAACAGAATATCTTCTTGTGTTACAGCAAAAGAAGTCTGGGATAGATTACATATCACTTATGAAGGGACAGACCGAGTGAAGGAGACCAGAATTAACATTCTCCTTGGTCAATATGAAGCCTTCAAAATGAAACCAGGAGAATCTATAACTGACATGTTTAGCCGTTTTACAGATATTGTCAATGGTCTTGAGAATCAAGGACAGAAAATTTCTGATCCTATGAAGGTGAACAAGCTATCACGTGGACTCTCCAATGATTGGAATCATATAAAGACTTCAATAAGAGAGACGCAAAGAATTATGCCATTATCTCGTAGATGAGCTTATTGGAACTCTTCGATCTTACGAAGTGGAACGAATTAATGAAGACGAAGATCCAAGAGGTAAGAAATCCATTGCATTAAGATCTAATGATGATTCGATGATACGACTTCGAAGAAGATTTGGACGATGAGGAGCTTGCTCTTATGATTAGAAGGTTCGAAAGCTGAATAGAAAAGGAAGAAGGTTCGACTCAAAGAAACAAAGTTTTCGAAACAGCAAACCAAGTTTGTTGATAATGAGGAACCAAACAAAGATGTAGTTTGCTTCGAGTGTAAGAAAAAGGGACACATCGTATTAACCCTCTTTCGAAGAAGAAAAGAGGAAAGCCCGAGAAGTCTCGAAAAGCTCTTAAAGCCGAAACACGGAGCGATACAGAGTGTGAAGAAAGTGATGAGGAATATGCAAACCTGTGTCTGATGGCGCAATCAGACTCAGACTCTGGATCAGACTCAGACAGTGAATTTGAGGTAAGTGATTATAAAATCCCTGTCAAAGTCTCTAAATACATTGATGAATTATGTTTTAGTCTTAAGACTTCTCTCAAAAAAGATTTCCGAACTTAAAAAGGAAAACTCAGTTTTAAAACAAAAGGAAAACATTTTAGAAGAAAAAGTAAAAAGTTTAAACTTGAATGTTTCTACTCTTAAAGAGAATGAAGATAAACTTTCAAAAGAAAATGCTTTCTTAAAAACTGATTTATCAAATATTTCAAAGAAATTTTCAATAGGGTCGGAAAAACTTGAAAAAGTTCTTTCAAATCAAAGACCTTACTTTAATAAGTCCGGGTCTAGGTATGACAGCGGAAACAATCCCCTTGATTGATTTTCCAAAAGTAAAAGAAAGAATTAAGAAAAGACCGTCAAAAGAGGCTTACAAAAATCATTTCAAGAAAGTCTTTGTAAAGTCTGTAGGTCGAAATGCTCTAAGATGTTCAAAGTGTAACAGTCAAGATCATTTTGAAAAAGACTGTCCTATGGTTTGGAAGCCTATTAAGAGAGTATGGCCTAATAATGCTCATCCTACTAACACCAAAGGACCCAAGAAAATTTGGGTACCAAAGAAAGCTTGAGACTCTCATTTGAATGCAGGTCTCTGTCAAAAAGAAGGTAAAGTGGTATCTTGACAGCGGATGCTCAAGACACATGACAGGAGACTCAAATTGTTTCATAAAGCTTATTCAAGTAAATGGTGGAAAAGTTTCATTTGGAGGAAATAGCAAAGGAAGTATTGTGGGATTCGGAACTGTGAAAATTGGAAATCTTACAATAAGCAATGTCTCTCTAGTGGAAGGACTCAATTACAATCTTCTCGGTATTAGCCAATTGTGTGATACCGGTTTCAAGATCTCCTTTCAAGAAGGCATATGTTCTGGAATTAGTAAAGATTCGACTCGGTCTTTCATGGGTCGAAGGCATGGAAACATCTACCTCCTTGATGTAAAACCAAATGAAGCACAATGCCTAATCTCAATTCAAGATGAAGCAGTCTTATGGCACGTAAAGCTTGGCCACATCAACATGAAGCAATTAGCCAAAATCTCATCAAAGAAGCTTGTTCGAGGACTACCTAAATTGCCATACCAAAAGTCTGATTTATGCACTCCATGCATTCAGGAAAGCGTGTAAGAAATTCATTTAAGTCAATAAATCATGTCTCTACTAATCATGTACTACGAGTTGCTTCATATGGATCTCTTCGGACCAACAAGAACCCGAGCATTGGAGGTAAGAAGTATTGTCTAGTAATTGTAGACGATTACTCTCGCTTTACAGGTATATTTTCTTGCAAGTAAGTCAGAAACCTTTTCGTACTTTGAGAAGTTTGCAAAAAAGGTTCAAAATGAAAAAGGATGTGCTATTTCAAGTATAAGAACAGATCATAGAAGTGAATTTGAAAATCAAGATTTTACGAAATTTTGTGATAAATCTGGTTTTAACCATATGTTTTCCTCACCATATACTCCAGAGCAAAATGGAGTTGTGGAAAGAAAGAATAGATCTCTTCAAGAAATGGCTAGAACACTTTTAATTGAAAGTAAAATCTCTTCACGATTTTGGGCTAAAGCTGTTTCAACAGCTTGCTATATCATAAATAGAGTCTTCCTAAGACCTATTCTAGAGAAAACCCCCTATGAATTGTTCAAAGGTAAGAAGCCTATTGTTTCATACTTTCATGTGTTTGGTTGCAAATGCTTTATTTTGAAAAATGCAAATGATCGAGTTGGTAAGTTTGAAGAAAGATCAGATGAAGGCATCTTCCTTGGATATTCTACATCAAGCAAAGCCTACAGAGTCTATAACAAGAAAAGCCAGTCTGTGGAGGAATCAATGAATGTCAAATTCCAAGACTCAACGCAAGATGAATCCAGCCAGACTCAATATGAAGAGTCTGAACCCGCTCTAGACTTTCCAATGTCTTCAACTCAAGAAGCATCTCAGACTCAGGAAGTCCAACATCAAGATGCTCATGAAGATTCAAATAAAGAAAGAGATCATCAACCAGGCAAATCAACTAGTAACTGGAAGCACAAATCCAGTCATCCTAAAGATCTCATTATTGGCGAAATCAATGAAGGAATCCGCACCAAATCAAAAAGGCGTGAAGAATCTAGTGCTGTGGCTCTCATTTCTGAAATTGAACCAAAAAGCATAGAAGAAGCTTTATCTGATGAAAGTTGGATCGAAGCTATGCAAGAAGAACTCAGACAGTTCAACATCAATGATGTCTGGGAATTAACATCTAAACCAAAAGGTAAAACTGTTATTGGAGCCAAATGGATATTCAAGAACAAGATGAATGAAGAAGGAAAAGTCGTACGAAATAAAGCAAGACTCGTGGCCAAAGGATATACGCAAGAAGAAGGAATAGACTATGACGAGACTTACGCACCAGTAGCAAGGTTAGAAGCTATTCGTCTATTACTTGCGTTTGCTTGTTATAAAAATTTCAGGTTATTCCAAATGGACGTCAAAAGTGCATTCCTAAATGGATTTATCCATGAGGAAGTTTTTGTGGAACAACCACACGGGTTTGAAGACCCAAAGAAGCCGACTCGCCTTCGACTGAAAAGGCCCCGTATGGTTTAAAGCAAGCACCTCGAGCTTGGTACGACAGACTAAGTAAGTTTTTATTACATAATGGTTTTGTCAAAGGTAAAGTAGATACTACTTTGTTTATCAAAAAGGAAAACAAAAGTTTTTTACTTGTTCAAATATATGTGGACGATATTATTTTTGGTTCACCTAATGAAAGTCTATGCAAGAAATTTTCTAAGTCTATGCAGGATGAGTTTGAAATGAGTATGATGGGAGAGTTAACATTCTTTTTTGGACTCCAAGTGAAACAAATGAAGGAAGGAACTTTCATTCATCAAGAAAAATATGCGAATGATCTTGTCAAAAGGTTTGGATTGGGAAAGTGCAAAAAGACCGACATACCAATGTCATGTTCTCGGAGATAGACAAGGATGAAGAAGGGAAGAAAGTAGATCAAAAGCATGCAGGAGCATGATCGGTTCACTTCTTTATCTTACTTGCTTCTAGACCTGATATTTTGTTGAGTGTTTGCATCTGTGCTAGGTTTCAATCGGATCCCGCAGAATCACATCTCATTGCCGTGAAACGTATTATCAAATACGTTGCCTCATCTTCAAGCATCGGTCTTTGGTATCCAAAGAGGGGAGACTTTAATCTTCTAGGATACTCGGATGCGCAGATCTGGCCGGTTCTGCGAGTCGATAGAAAGAGCACTTCTGGAACTTGTCAATCGCTTGGAAACAGGACGATGTGTCTTGGTTCTCAAGGAAGCAAAGCACCGTAGCTCTCTCAACGACGAGGCGAGTATGTAGCTCTTGGAAGCTGCATGTTCGCAAATTCTATTGATAAAACAATAGCTACAAGACTTTGGCATTGAAGACTCATGCACGAAATCGAGATGTGACAACACCAACGATCAATCTCACCAAAATCCAATCCTTCATTCAAGAGCAAAGCATATTGAGATTCGACATCACTTCATTAGAGATCATATTCAAAATGGAGAAATCTCGATTCAATTTGTTGATTCAAAGAGTCAACTAGCGGATATATTCACAAAGCCTTTGGAGAAAAATCAATTCGACTTTATCCGCTCAAGACTCAACATTTTGAAGCTTGAAGAAGTTAAAGTCTAGAGACTCACCAACTCTAAGACTCTGATCTCTCAGACTTTAAATCATGAGACTCAAACATTCATGGCTAAAGACTGTAAGTTGCTATTTTATCTAAAAGGTACGAATTCTTGTTTAGTTATTTTATCTCAAAAAGGTACGATCTTTCATTCAGATATAATTCGTGTGAAATTTGAAAACTTGTCTTTTTTAAGGAATTAATTTTGGCAGTTATTGATTTTGAAAAGAAGTGTTCGTACACTTTCCTTGTACCGATTAAACTTCTCTTTTCAAATCCGAGGTATATATATATATATATACAGTTTTTCTTCGCCCAATTTTCAAAACCCTAAAAGGCACTCTCCTCCCGATACTGTTTTTCTACTCCTTGTTCGTTGTCGAGAAAGTGGTCATTTTTCTTGGGAAAAGCAAGTGAAGGAATCTTCCAATAGAAAAAGAAAGATGTCGTCTTCGAGGAAATCATCAAGAATCGCAAGCAGGGGACCACAAAGAATGGAGAAGGGACCGACTCACTTCGATCTTACTGAGGAAGAAGACTTATCAAGTCGGCGACAAAGTCCGATTCGCTCTCCTCCACGTCATTCAACACCTCCCCGTCCCACAAGGTGCAAGTCAACATCTCGGAAGATGAGATAATCGAGAAGTCGACCCGAAGAGTTCAAAGACCCTCCTATATCTATAAGCTTTATCGTGCGTTGAAAAGCTCCGGTTCTTCATTAAAATATATAGATGACTTCCTTAAGGACAAAAATTATGGGAATGAGTATCTTTTTCTGCGGGAAAATGGAGGAATTGGGAATTGCTCCTAAAGGAAGGGCGGAGGAGGCTCTTGCGAACATTCCTGACCCTCGTTTGCCAGGACAAAATATGATTGAAGGGAACGATGATGACAAAATGTTCCTTGAATTTAAACCTAGAATGGGTGTGGTAGCAAAGGTGAAAGGAAATCGGATGGATTTGTTTAAATCCAAGGATCAGGAAAAAGTGTATTTCATGCTGTTGAAAAGAGGGGTGATAAACCCTAGAAGTGTTGATTTTGACTTCCTGGACACCATCAACATGAACTTAAGAGAGAAGTTGAATTTGCTTCAACTTGAGACTTTTTGCTCTGACTCTACGGACGGGTATGCTCAACTGACCGCTTATTTCTATTCAAATCTTAGCTTTTTGGATGCGAATAGAATTTCATTCAGTGTACGAGATCAAGTTTACGTGGTAGATGTGAATATGTTGGCGGACATAGTTGGAGTTGAACGGGGACGCTATCTCCCAATCAAAGTCTCACCTGCTCGTACTACTCTAGATCTTGTCAAAGATATGGACGCAGAGAAGAAAATTACCTACTCAAGGATGCAGGCCATCAACATCGTGCTTCATAAGATTGTGATCAACTGTCTCAGACCGAAGTCTACGTCAAAGACTTCTGTGTCTCTTTCTGAAGCAAAGTTGATGTACGCGATCAACTCAGGACGGAAGTTTTCTCTCCCGCACACTATTCTCTTCCATATGTACAGAGCAATGTCAAAAGACAAAGGACAATTGCCTTATCCTGGTCTGGTGACCAAGACCTTTAGACACATGAACATGGAACCGCCTCATACATTTTGTGTTCGACCGTGTGATAAGATGGTGGTAGGGTTGAAAATGTTAATGAAGATGCGTCTGCAAGAACTCTCCAAGGCAATGGAGAAATTCAAAGTGAAATCTCCAGTTCAGTCTGTCTCAAAGAGAAAAGGAAAGGAGGCCATTGGTGCTCCATCAAAAAAGAAAAAAAGAACTCTCATCCTGGAGGATGAAGATGAAGATGAAGATGATGAAGATCCCACTATCCAAGCACTGACAAGAACCAGACGTTCTGTGTCTCAACCGATAGAACTTCAGCAGAGCAGAGAAGAAGAAGAACAGAGAGAGAAGGAGAAAGAAGTTGAAGAAGAAGGAGAAGGAGAAAAAGAAAAGTCTGCTGATGAATCTGGAGAGAAGGGAAATCAAGAGCATGATCATCACTCTTCCTCTTTCGATGTCCTAGAGACAGGGGGAGTTGGCGAGCAAGAGAGGTCTACACCTCATGCTGCTATCAGTGAAGATCTAAGACAATCTCCAGAAGACCCAGAAGAAGTTCAGGTCTCTCAATTGCCTGAGGAAGGTCACGATACGTCAGAACCAAATCTGCAAGACTTAACAGAAGCGCCATTGTCTGCATACACACCTTCTGAGAAAGCCAATGCTAGTACACAGACGGAAGATTCTGCAGATTTTCGTCGTATCATGGATATTCTTCTGGAAATGCGTGGCCGATATACGCTCGGACCGTGAAATCCAAGCCTTGAAGAATGCTTTGGACAAGCATCTTCATTCTCTCCGGAGGATAAATTCAAAGACCTCGCTCTCCGCAACTTCAAGCCAATGCTAAGGGAGAAGAGGTAGCTCAACTGAGGGAAGATCTGAAGAAGCTCGAAGGAGTAGTCCAGTCCATTGGGGATTTCCAGATCGTGCGCATTCCCAAGCAGACATGACTCCTTTCTCACCCTTTTTAATGCTGACAAAAAGGGGGAGAACCAATTTGAACCAACAAAACCAACAACTTTTTCATCTTTTAAAACTTTAGTGGTTATGTTTATTTTTAAGTATGACTTGAGAACTTGAACTTGGGTGTGAATTTGACTGAATTGGCTGTGGATTTTGATGCTTGACTGGTTGCATTTATTTCAAGTGTTGTTATATGGTGTTACTCATGAAAGACTAACCAATTTTCTGTGGATGCAGAGTCTGGTTGTTTTATTAATCTTTATGAGTTAGTCATATTGCTTGAGAAATGTTTTTTGCAGGTCAAAGTTGTTCAAATCTACAAGAAAGTTTTGTCACCATCAAAAAGGGGGAGATTGTTGGAGAAATCTTTCCATAATATTTTGAAGCGACAAAACGTTTCTATCGCCTAAGTCCGGATGTTCGGAGACCGACAGTTTAAAGTCTCAAGACTCGAGACTCAAGACTCAAGACTCAAGACTCAAGACTTAAGAATCAAGACTCAAGACTTAAGTCTATTCTCACTGACAGTCTTTCTAATCCAGTGACGAAGGAAATCCAAAGCCAAGGTATATGGTTGAGGATTCGATCCTATCCTCTGGAAAAGATTCTTTGGTTGGATAATCATTTCGGATTCTTTGATTCTTATCTAAGATCGATTGAAGATCCGATGGTCGACGAAATATTCTTGGAATGTTCTATTCTTGGAAACTAAGATCCCGATTGTATGGGCGAACGATTGATGGGCTATCATCAGATTCCTTAAATAGCTCGGATGATCTTCTTGATTGATTCCGTCCAACGGGTAGATTGGAGGAATTCCTTTGGTAAGTGCCAACGGCTATGATGGCATAAAGGAGTATAAAAGGAAGACGTTCTAGTTGTTTTAAGTGTGTGATTGATAGAAAAATTCCAGAGTCTGAAGAACCTTGATTGTTAGTCGATACAGTTCGAGCAAAATTGTATACACAGAGTGTTCATACTTGGTGACACCTTGAGCAAGTGTGGTAGATCATCTACACCTAGAAATCAAGGAAGATCAACACCGTAACAGCTCTTTGATCATAGTGGAATCCAGCCAATTGGCTGTCGGTGTAGAAGAGTGGACGTAGGCTTGAATCAAGCCGAACCACTATAAACCGCGTGTTCAATTCTCTCTTTCCCTTACTCAGTCTTGCGATTGAATTTTTAACTGTTGCAAATCCTTTAACTGTTTAAATATTGTGCAATCTTGAAGGAAATTTTTTATATACCTATTCACCCCCCCTCTAGGTTCTCGTACTAGCTATATCAACCTAGACATTGTCCCGATTCATCATACTTTCCATAATATTCACCACCTCTATCAAATCTTACTATTTTCACTTTTCTATCTAATTGCCTCTCAACCTCTTTAATATACACTTCAAGTACATTCACTGATTGAGACTTATCATGCAATAGATAAATGTAACCATAACGTGAAAAATCATCAATAAAGGTTATAAAATAGCTTTCCTTACCAAAAGATGGAACATCGAAAGAACCACATATGTCAGTATGTATAATCTCAAGAAGTTCTTTGCTTCTTGTGGCACATTTCTTAGTGTGTTTTGTTTGTTTACCTTTAATACAATCAATACACACTCCAAAGTCAGTAAAATCCAAATTTGGAAGAATTTCATTATTCACTAATCTTTGCATTCTTTCCTTGGATATATGACCTAAACGTTTATGCCACAAGTAAGCAGATTTTCATTCACCAAACTTCGTTTAGTGCCAACATTATGATATAAGGTCATTAATGTCTCAACAAATGTATTATCAAGTCTAAATTTGTAGAGACCATCACATAAAGTTCAAGTTCCAATAAGAGTATCACTCTTAAATAGACTAAAAGATTCAGATCCAAACTTACAATAAAATCCTGCCACATCAAGTCTTGACAAAAAAACTAAATTGCGAGAAAATGTAGGTACATAAAGGGTTCGAAACAAATCCAAATAATGCCCAATATCTAAGATCAAACAATAAGTGCCAACGCCTTCAACTGGAGCTTTGTTTCTGTTCCCTGTAATCACATAACTTTCACTTGGCTTTATAATTTGGATCGTAAGAAATCCCTACATCATATTTGACACATGAGTGGTGGCACCAGAATCAATCCACCAAGTATTATAAGGAACTTCAGTAAATTTTGATTCAAAACATACTAAAGCACAAGGCTTACCTTTCTTTTCGAACCAAGCCTTACATTTCAGACAATCTTTCTTCAAGTGTTCAATTTTGTTGCAAAAATGACACTTAATAAAATTGTGTTCCTTCTTGTGGATTTGAGAAGCCTTTGAAAAGTCATTCAGGATGTGTAGTCCTTTCTTCTTGCTCCTTCCACCTTTCCTCTTAAAATTCTTTCGAACTTCTTGATGACTTGAGAGATGAACAGAATGAGCATTTTGATTCTTTATCATTGTTTCCTCTTGAACTAGCATACTGGCCAATTCGTTTACATTCCACTTATCCTTTATAGTGTTGTAATTCATTTGAAATGGCACATATTACTCATGAGGCAAGGAATTAAGTATAAATTGTACTAAAAAGTACTCATCCACATTCCTTCCCAAAGTCCTTAATTTTGCTGCTAAATTCGTCATCTCAAGTATATGCTCATGCATGGTACACGAACCATCATATTTCATGGTGGTCAATGTGCTCATCAATGTACCAGCAAGTGACTTATCAGCAGTTTGAGAACGCTCTTCCACAAATTTCATAAATTCCTTAGCATTGTTAGTCTTGAGAAGAGAAGTCTTTAAGTTGTTTGCAACTATCATTCGCATGAACATTAAGCTCAGTCTGTTCGATCTTTCCCAAGCTTTATGGAAAGACTTTTCATCATCGCTACTTTCATCAGTAATAGCAACTAGTTTCTCAGCTTGAAGTGCTAAATCAAGATCCAGGACACCTAAGTGAAACTGGACTTGTTCACTCCAATCAAGAAAATTTACCCCATTAAATAAGGGAACAGATGAGGCGTGCGAATGGAGTGAAACAGGTACAAATACTGCAAATGTGTAAGAAAATACTCATACATTAATGCTTTGAAAATATCACCTAATGAGATTCAAACTAAATTACACATGCACATCATAGTTCTCCTTTGGGCGATCCTATGATATACAAATATATATAAACCATAATGATGCTAATAACTTTTATTTGATAATTGTAAATATATCTTATTAAAATTTATTTGTTATCTTTGGATATACAAACAAAATTAACAAATCATATTAATTATCAACCATCATGTTCATGAATTATAAGAAAATAATTAACCTTTGGGTTAATCCCTAAGTTCTTATAATAAATGAACTTCAATATACCCATAACTCCAATAATAATATAAAACATATCAATTTCATATATAGCATCAATTAATCATGGGTAATTGAATAAAATAATTTACAATATCAAAAATTCAAAAGCCTTCAAGGTTCGGCCACTTTGGTGACTAACAAACCTTTCATAATATGAATTTTTAATATTGTAAAATATAAATATTTACCAAATTGCACACAAGGACAAAACTTTATCAAAGCATAAGGGGAAAATCATAAAATCATAATTCCATAAGGGTAGAACCATGAAATTATAATCCAGGGGCAAAATGGTTAATAATCGGCAATGGCAGAATCGTAATTATAAATTAAACAGGGGAAGAACAGTAAATAACCATCAAAACGAGGGCAAAACGGTAATTAGGAGCCGCGGGAGGGGCAAAAGCGTAAAAGTCCGCGCGAGCGTGTGCATGGCACGCGCCTGCAACCGCGCGGGAAGCCCCTCGTGCGTGGATCCCACGTGCGAAGTGCTTGCGCGCGCGTGACGGCGCGTGGCGCGTGGGTTCCACGCGCCTGCAACCGCAGCGCGCGCGTGGAGCCCACGCGCCTTCTTCCTCGCACACAGACGCGATTTTTCGCCGGTTTTTCGCCATTTCGCCGCCCGTTTCTTCTCCGGCAGCCCATCCCAAACACAAATAAATAATGGGTTTTGAAGAGCATGCCGGCATGACCACATGGGTCCAAGTTTCGGAAAAAATGACCAAAATTTGGCCCCAAATCAAACCAAAATTTTCAGAACACAAAAACTCCACCACCGCGGCTTCCGCCACTCGATTTGCCTCCGGCGAACACTGATATACCGGAAAAACTCATGGCTAATGTTCCTCATGGCAATGCGACGATGTGAGTCCAAAATCAAGCGGTGGGTCGCCGGATTTTGCCCGGAATCGAAGAGTTTCTATCTTGCCCTTAAAATTCCGAATTCTTTTCATTTTCGTCCTTTTCCACTCGCGCACAATAACTTTTCTTCGCCATTTTTGTCCATGAAGAACGTTCCATCATTCGGATTTTCTTTATCCATAATCATCCGAAAACACTTTAACAACAATAAATAATACAAACAGGATCGTTCAACGAATCATCAAACGTAAACTATAATATTTCTTTAAACGGAAAAATCATGAGATCATAAACCAAATGCTCGATACCAACTGTTATGAATTATTCATATAATACTTGATGCGGAAATTCATAACAAATCAATGATCTTTGATCTTCATGATTTTCATAAATAGATTCAAACAAACCTTTATTCATAGCACTACGCTTGATGATGATCGTTGTAAAAAACCGAAAGAACTCGAACCAAATGAAGAAATCCGATTTCTCTCCCTTAACCCACTAAACCTTAATGTGTTCAATTGATTGAGGAGAGAATACGTTCTTTCTATTATTGTTATTCGTATGTGGGTGGAAAGAGGACCGGACTCTATTTATAAGTTCATTGAAAATGTGCCTTCCATCAAAGCGATATACCCTTTCGTTTTATTAGAGTCGTACCTTCTCATAACCAATAATTATTTATAGCATTTTAATAATTATTAAACCATATAATAAATCACATAATATGAGCCACAATAATTCTTACCAACATGACCCTTAGTAACCGATCATTTACCAATCTAAACATCGACCAATCCAGTAGTGGATTACCACTTGTTTGTAGTACAAGTGGCCACGTAATTATTTGCAAGATACCCATCAAATAATAATTTTACCAAATCACCACTTATTTTCAGATTTTACCTTAATTTTACCCTTCAAATAGTGTTGATTGATCACTCAATGAGTCGATTAATGACACATCATCAACTCTGTTTTGAGAATATTCCTTTAGTTCCCGAAGATTAATTCGCAAAAATTCTCTTTTGTGAAAAAAAAAAATTAGTTCCCAATTAATGACACGCATAGTCGAATTGGTTTTAGCTTTTCTAAAGAACATCAATGTTAGATAAGGGAAAAAAAAAAAAGAAGCTTCTAATTTTTTTTGTCTGATCCAATCCCATATATATTTTACAGGCTACTTTGTGTGCAAAACCCTACTTCCTCACTTGCACATCCCCCTAGCTCACGAGAAGGTGGAGAATTAAACTCTCCACCTTATCCTTCCCAAATGAGAAGGGGAGCCATTGGGGCAATCTCTAGCGGTTGTGGTTTACAATTTAGAAACCTTTAACTTTTTCATTATTTTGATATCATTCCCTTTTTTCATAGAAACCTTTTAACTTTTTCACTCTTTTGATATTATTCCCTTTTCTCGATTGATTTATGCTTTTCATCTGTCCACAATTATGATTAAGGATCCGTTCGTTTCGCAGAAAATAGGCCATTTTTGGAAAATATTTTCCTAGAAGTCTTTTTCCAAGAAAATGACAATATTTTTTGGTGTTCAGCTCAAACCTGAAAATGTTTCAGAAAATATTGTCCTCTCACCAGATTAGCAAACACAAGCATCAATCTCAAGGTTCGCCAAATCGACGAATGCGAGTTTGAGATCGACAAGTTTGAGGTTCACCTAGTCCGACAACTAGCTAAGAAATAAGAAGATGAGAAACAAAGAAAATAAAATAAAATAAAAAAGAAGAAGAAAAGAAAAAGGAAATTAAAAATAATTCAAATTAGAAAAGAAAATGAAAATAAAAAGGAAGTTAAAAATAATTCGAATTAGAAAATAAAAAGAAAATAAAAAATAATTTGAATTAAAAAAGAAAAGAAGAAGAAGAAATGGGAGGAATAAATGAGGATTTGTAGAGGTGTGAGATAAAAGAGATCAAGTGAGAAAAATGCTTCCACTTTTCAAAAGTGGAAAACATTTTCTCCTATTTTAGACTTTTTTCCTTTGATGGAAAACATTTTTCCCAAGGAATTTATTTTCCATGAAACGAACGCCGGAAAATCCAAAAAACGTTTTCCCGGAAATTATTTTCCGCGAAACGAACGAAGCCTAAGTAATTACATGTTTGCCAAACATATATAATTAGAATTATTAGTATCTATTTATACATTGCATGAATCCATTTTGATTTTTCAAAAAAAAAAAAAAAAACATTAACGAAAAACAATTAAGATTTTTTTTTTTTTTGGTAAAGACAAGTAAGATTTTTATCTAATTAATGTAAACAATAAAGTAATATGTGCAGGGGAAATGGTAAAAGAATTGAGTTTTGTGATGGTATGGCCCAATCACAAAGCTTTATTTTACCCAACTTTCTTATTGTTTATAGTTATCGATTCTAAAGTACCACACAGTGGGCCCATGCAAAATTCACGAATCGCATCGGAAGACAATTATGCGAGAAAAAGAGAAAGAAAAATAAAAGAAAATCAAAGGTAATACATAGTGTACTTGAATGCAATATGGACACTCTGTTCAGCACTCATGTCAGATTTACATCAACGTGAATACATGAATGTCAATAAAGAAATAGAAGAGGAGGAATTTGCACTCGAGTATATGTGTACATGTGTATGCACAAGTTTTACGTTACCTTGAGTATTTCCATAAACAGAACTCTCAAGCAGATAACTCCGTTCCAGTATTCCCATATGAAGTTATGCACGAGAACTGTCTTCATCTGTTTTTCGAGGTAATTGTAGAGGGAATAAAATCCATGCTTTTGGAGATGATCATCTCACGGCAATGCCAACCGAAGCGACAAGCAAGCTCATCAGCCACATCATTTTGAATGATAGAATTACGGTAGATGATGGGGATGCGGGTTCCAACTCTTGACCAGCTTGAGGAGGATCGCTAGTTTCCTATCACAAGAAAACCAGAAACAAATTGAATTCACCGAGTGTGCCTTTAGTGTCAACTTTCAATTGTAGATATTACAAAAATTGAAAGATTCGTAGTACAATTAAATTATAAACAAGTGATGAACATAATCTTCAAGAAATGGAACTCTGCAGAACCAAATGCAATCGGCTGTATATGAGATGTTGCCAAAGAAATAAAGAAGTGAATGGTCCTCATGTTGAATAACAAAAGGAACTAGACATGCAACAAATTTCATGACACAGAAAGTTATATTTAAAAGATGAAACTATGGTTTAGAGAATCACTTTAACTGTTGGAGAACAAAGTTCAGGCCGTCGCACGATGAATATCTGATCGCCTGGTTTATCTTCCTTATAAGCATCCTGATTTCTATGCCAAGTCCATAATGCATATGTTGAATTCACAATCTGCAAAGGAAAAAAGCAAATATATTCTGCTCAATTGAACTATGACGTTACCAAGGTGCAGTCAAAGAAAAGTAATACGAACTTTTTGTAATTCATGCTAGTCCATAAACTGATTCGAACTGAAACAAAATTTCTCAACTGGAAGAAGAAAAAGGGCACTTAGATTGTCTAATCCAACAGCTCCTATTCAAACTTACACTCAGCTTTTGTTAGATATGGAGTTCATAGGAAGAGATGCTTCAGACTGTGAGGAGACATGGATGTATCTTTTCAGCTTAGGAAGCATGTTTTAACATGGCAAGAGTCACTTACAGCAGCAAACTGAAGCCCAGCTCAGTAAAAATCGCTGTGGCCTCTCCATAATGACATGCCAACAATGTTCTATGTAGACTATTCATACGGGTTAAAATCAGCAAGTGGATAGATGGTGATAATGATAATTTAAACTCCTTATAGGGTGCACATTGGTTTGGACAATTGGAATAAGTGTGAAAAAGGTGCATGACCTAAAATTTGACAACCGCACCTCAAGTATTCCATGTCCAAAGCTGCTTTCTCTGTACGCACTCCACTCAGGTTGGTTGCTCCAGCAGAATTTGCCTTTGGCGGGGCCACTGGAGAAATTCAGAGGACACAACCCTCCAAACTCGGGCATGTTGTCCTCAGGTTTAGGACACTTTCCAGGGTCATCTGCAAAATCGACGTCGACTTTCTCGATATTGCCACCATCCCCAACTGTTATGTATAGAGGACCACATGGGTCCAGTGTATAGTTGTAGACTCTGTTCATCCTCTCATATGCATGAACCTGCATACCAGAACTTACTTCTCATGCAACTAGCTGATAATGATAAAGAGAAAGCCACATAGCGTTGGTTCTTCCACTTGACTTTTGTATAAATGAAAATCCAAGAATCCAAATTCTCCTCTCTTGCCACTTTGATCTATGTCTTTATTTTCTAATCTTTAGGCTAGTGGATTGCAATACATAATGAAAAGACATCATGGTGAAATATAAATCTCAGGGTTGTCTGAGAAGAAACCGTATCTGGTAACAGAAAGAGAACATGTTGCTAGTCATATATGAGCATCACATGCAATAGCTCTGGTTTCAGTTCAACACTGTTTCAATTTTCAAGATTCTAAAGTTAAAATGAGGATTCCAATGCTAGACTAAATGACAAGAACTCACAAGAGGCGAAAGCATCGCAATGCCGTCAGGAAATTATCATAAGTTCTTTCCTCCTCACGCAGGACAACAAGTGCACAGATTACAAGGGAAAGGAGCATTAAGTTTCAAAGTGCAAAAACTTTAAGCTTCCTCATGTTATGTACTTACATGGCCATTGAACACGATATCGACTTTGTATTGATAAAGAAGAGCTTCCATTTCTTGCCTCATGCATTCAAATTCCTGATAATGGGAGTTATAGCTATTGTACCACGGTGGATGCCAAGCAGCAACCACCCATGGGGTTAAGCTGCGATTCACTCGATGCAAGTCATCCATCAGCCACAAATACCGAGCGCCTGAAAGGGCGAACTTATGTCAAAACAGTGTCAGAAGATGAAAGTTATAAATCATCCATCAGCCGGATACATGGCTCTTCTTTGTACTGTGACTAAGTTGCAAAGTGTAATGCAGGATTTAGTCATGTACCAGTTGTCTTGTAGTCAACATAGGCTCCAAGCATAATAAAGTGTATTCCTCCAGCATTGAAGGAGTAGTAGAAACTGCTGTTGGAACGACTCTCCTCTGATGGAACTGCAAATCTTGTTAGGTATGATTGGAAGGTGATCCCATCAACTTGGGGCTCAATTTCGTGGTTGCCTTCTATGACCATCATAGGCACTCTTGATGTCAATGGCTCCATGAACCTGAAATTGAAATTTGCTCATTCTTGGTGCATTCAAACAAGGGAGTCGCAAGAGCATTATTATGTGCAGTTGCAGAGACCATAAAAATGAACGGGCATACCAAATCATCCTTGCCATTCTACCTCTGCTCTAATCCATGTATAATGTAGATCAACAAACCAAACCATCAAGTATAAAAAGAGACAAAGAAGGCAATACTCATGCAGATACAACAATATCAAGTGTGAACTACATCTTAGAAGAAGTATATGGTATTCATATTGGTGCGGCAATGTTTGGTCTTTCTGACTTCAAAATTGTTTAGCACTTGCACCATGATGGAGATGCTTCATCTTAAGCTTGTATCACAAACTATACAGAATATTTGACTGGTCTCATAAAAACAGACCCATGAAAGGATGTGAAGGCACAGAGGATTTACCTTCCCCAGCCATCCCAGCGAGGTTGATATGTCTCTCTAATGGGTGCATCTGGAAATGAACAAGAGAAGCATGAAGCGCCTTGTCCCCCAGTGGTGAGATACTGGTTTGCATAAGTCAAGTCTCCAACCATCAAAACCAAGGCTGGATCATTTTTTATCACATGATCTATGGTTGTCGAAGAATTGCTCGTGAGACCTAAATCTCCAATAACCGCTATACGAGTGGGATATCCATTCGGACTGGGTGAGGGCATGGTCTTGAAGGAATATTCGTCGCTCATTGCTGGAACAGAACTGTCGCCACACTTAAAATAATAAGTCGTAGCAGATTTAAGACCTGTGAAGGAAAAAAAAATTCAGTAGAGCAGGGAATAAGTAATTTAAATTGTTATCAAGCAAACTGTTGGTATCATAAAATGGATAGACTGGTGTCAGCACCCAAGATAAAAGGAAAAAAGAAAAACCGGCACATGCCACATAAAATTCTTTTACATTTTAAATTGCAGGACAGCCTAAAGAAAATTTGTTAATTTGGTCAAAACCTAATGTTTGATGGAGGGTGAATTGGTAAAGTAAAGAGATCGATCTCTTTTCTATGCGATAGAACTATTAATGTATTAGTGTCTTCAGATTCTTCAAACTAACAATTGCAGTGAACAAAGAAGGCAGAGTACTAGAGATCACTCACGAGCTTTCTTCTTGTAGAGAATCATTTTGCTGAAGTGAAGAAGTACTCGTTATCAGCTTTCTTCTCATAGTGAATAAATCAATTGCCATATTGAATCCAAACATAATTGTTTTGTAATTTAGGCTGGTCTTCATTGTGAAATACTTATTACTCAAGCATTATCATACAAAATGCATCAAGAGAGCAGCTCGCATGAAAAAAGAACCAGAAAAAAATTGACGATTATAGGCAGCATGTGACACTAAGCAATTACAGATAAAATAGCGTCTATCAACTGAAGCTTCTCATTCACCTTAAAGCATCTACCTGCAGAATCCATTGAATTCAATTAAAAAGATGGTCCCTAGACCTCTTTCAAAATATGCTATCTTAGTTCCAGTTGCAAGGGTAAGTTCAAAAGTAGAGTGGAGCCAATTACGGTAAATGAAGGAATTCATCGCTCTCATTTAAGGAATACATAACACCAAAGGGAAAAAACACCGACAATCCAGATCATGTTTTCCCATGTGTCAGGAAAGAGCTTTAAGTTATGTAATGGAAATCAAAAACCTTATGTCGCGTTTCACCAATTTCCAGTTACCTTTAAGTCTGACGTGATGAATAATGCCAGAAGTGTAATTCAAGAGCCCCTCGAAGGGTACAGTTGACTGTAGACAGCCGACATGCCATCTTGCTTGCTTGTGTACTTCCCACTCTCCGTGCCATACTGAACTTCACTGGCGACGGATGATGGATCGAGCGGCGTGACATTCTTGCCAATCTGAGCATCCCCTTGAAGACACGGATCAACTCATTAACCCAACCAACATCGACATCTATTCCAACTTCTTCAAACATACAAACAAATAGATTTCACTGACCACCCCTGTACTCGATGAACTCATACGCAACGCATCACATTAGGTGTAAATGCAATACCAACTTGGTCATCGCAACAGTCCACATTACCCACATGAAGAAATGCACTAGATCACAAAAGCCAACCACTTGTCGAGTCTCTCAAGGAACACATTCCTAATTCCAAGAACCGTTAGAACCACACTCGAAGCTTGTACATATTCCTCAAGCTCGACCACTCTGACTTCACAAAACTGACAAACAACAAAATAGCGAAGGAAATCGAGTACCTGTGATCCAAGAGACCCACATCGAGCTAGGATCACTGGACAGCGCGAGCGAAATCTGCTCAGGGAACGAGGAAGTGACGTTCTTCTTGAGCCTCGGGTCATCCATCGGCAAGTCGTCGCTGCCCTTGCGGAGGGACGGGTCGAGGCGGCGGGTGACGGGCTCGAACGGACCATCGAGGGTAGTGGGTATGGCGCCGCCGCCCTGCCCCATCACGGCCATCATGGCCGCCGCTTGCGCCAGCACGAGAATGGCGATCAAATGCGTCAGCACTTCACGGGCTTCCATAGTTTCAACGTTTCCTGCTCTGCCACCTACTCCTTTTTTCGAAGGTTTTAGCGTTGGAAAAGCAGGAGGGTAATCGTAGTTTTCGTACGAGGATTGAAGTGTAAGCTCTGGGATCAGCGAGAGGAATATGCCTTTGGTTTGGTGCCATATGCTTGTCTTGGTTTGGTGCCATGTGGTGGTGTTACTAGGTTCGGGTGCCTACTGGTGATATCTCAACCTGTCGTTAAACCTGACGCTCATGTGCAAACCTCCACGCCAGCATTCAACAATCGCTTGAAAAAAGGGTCAAATAACGCCCCCACCCTCTCATGTCGGATCCCGAGATGGACGACGAATTGCGGGCAATAGTGGATACTCTCGTATGGAATCTACGCCCCGCGCGGCCCGACTCTATCAATGGCGACTTGATTTCCAATTTCTTATTTATTGATAAGAGATAATCTCTAAAAAGAAATTTTTAAGTCCTTTTCCAGTGGGCTATTATTAATATTCAAAAATCCTTCCGTCTCTCTTTGTTGAAGATAACCGGGACAACAATTCACTAAAAACTAAACCCAATCCAAGATCAATATCTTCTCCAAACTAAACATATTGAAATCAACTTAACTCTGGTAACAACCAAACAATACGGTCTCGCAATAAGTAAATATAACATCGAAAACCAACAACAAATGCGGAAATAATCACCGATTGCCCAAAAACTTTCACCAATCACTAGGAATAGTATGACACATAAAGTGTTCTTTTGCAGCCACTCACTGGAAATTCAATATTAACAATATAATCGTATTTCCTCATCATAAATGTCAATTAATATAAATTCAACAAGAAGACCCAACCGAGATTGGAGAATTTGAAGAAAATTCTTAACAAACGAAACCGATCAACTCATAAACCTCGATCTCATGAACAACATACTCAAATTTGAGATAATTTTGCCAATGTTTGGCCTTTGAATAAGGAGCTCAAAGCCACATCCCTCTTTTTCCCTTTTCTCCGTGCAGCCTCTAGTAACTCACTTTTCTCACTCTCTCACTTACACGAAGCAACCTCATATCTTTTCTTTTGATTTTTGACTTTCACTCTCCTTTTTTTTTATCTTTTTGTCTCATGCTAGTAGGGCCCCACATAGAGGTGGACCCAGCCAATAGATCTCTCCCTCCACCTCATGAGGAAAATTCCATCATGCCCACTTCGTTTATACAAGAGTCAAGTTTCACCATGGGCAATGGTTTGGTCATGATATTGGATCCATTGTCATCGATGTGAACTTTTTCAAGTAGAAAGAGCTCCTTTTCTAAGTTTTTTTGGATCGAATGATATTTCACATCAACATGCTTAAATCTCGAATACAACACCGAATTTTTGCTAAGATATATGGCATGTGTCGTCACAATGCATAGCAAATTTCCTTTATTTCAAGCCTAACTTTGGTAGGAATTTTTGTATTATCAAGAGTTCCCTTCCTCCTTCATGATAGCAATATACTTAGCTTTAGTCGTAGACAAAGTAACACATTTTTCCAATTTTGATAGCCATGAAATATTCTCCCTACTAAAATCATGTAAACTGATGTGGATTTTCGAAAGTCGATGTCACTAGCATAATTAGCGTTTAAGTAGCCACTCAACTTAGGCTTTTCGTTTTCATAACACGAATGAATCTGGAAATACCTGTAAGATATTTCAAAATCCATTTCATATAGCGGTTCAATCCTCTTTACTTGAATTTGAGTGAAACTTGCTCACAATACCAACGCATGAGCAATATCTAGTCTTTTCCTTCTCTTTCTCACTTGTAGGACACTTTTCACTACCCAACTTAAAATTGCCTGCAAATAGAGTACTTACCGGTTTACATATGCTTATGTTGAATTTTTCTAACACCTTTTCAATATATGTTTCCTCAAATAGCGAAAGTTTCCTATTCTTCTTTTCATTAATAATTCTCATGCTTAGTATTTGCTTAGCTGACCTAAGATCCTTCATTGCAAAAGCTCTAATTAGCTCATTTTTAAGCTTTTGATTTTCCTAGCATTATACCCTACAATCAACATATCATCCACATATAAGTAGGAGGATAAGAAAATCATTATTTGAAAATCCTTTCGTAAAGACTTAGAATCAAAGTTGGTCTTACCACATCCATGATCTTCCATGAATGATTCAAACTTAATATACCGTTGCCTTGGCACTTGTTTGAGATCATATAAATTTTTCCTCAACCTACATACAAGATACTCCTTGTCTTCAGCTTTGAAACCCTCTGTTTGCTTGATATATATTTCTTCTTTTAACACTCCATAAAGAAACGCTATCTTTACATCAAGTTGTTCAATTTTTAAATTCATGCTGGCGGTCAACCTAAGAACAACTTGAATAGATGGTATATGTTACAAATGGTGAACAAATCTCTTCAAAATTAATTCCTTTCTTTTGAGAAAAACCCTTCACAACAAGCCTAGTTTTGTATTATGTTTGTAAACTACTTTCTTTTGTATCCAACTTGTATACTAACTTATTTGTGAGTGTTCTTTTACTCTTACACAACATCACCAATTCAAATAAGTGAATCTCATGCAAGGATTTAAGATTCTTTTGCATAACTTAATGCCACTCATTCTTTTAATCGCATGACATAGTCTCTTCATAAGTTTCTAGTTCTCTTGTATTGGTGAGTAACACATACTCATACAGTTGATATCTCTGTGAAGATCTAGGCTCTTTTTTAGATCTTCTAACTTGAGATGGAACATATCATTCTTGCTTAATGGGCTCCACTAGCTCAATGGGTTATTCTTGCTTAATTGATCATTCTAGCTCAATTATTTCACTTGTCTCAGTTGAAGAATCAACATTCTATGTCGATTCACCATTTTCATGATTCCCATGATTTTCATGTGCTTCTCCCCCATGATTTCCACCCCACAACAGAAGGATTTGGGCTAAAACTAACAAAATGTTGAGTTATATTCTTTGGTCTCCTTGGCTTGTCGATGTCTTCAATGGTTTGATATCCAAAGAACACCACATCTTGGCTTCTAACTTACTTCCAGCTAGATCCCACAAAATGGGCCAAACTCTTCATGTCCATAATCCGAGAATATATACTATTTAGCGTAGTCATCATGTTTGGACATTTCATTTCTTGGAACATGCACGAATGCATAGCAACCAAACACTTTTAGATGATTGTAGTGTCGCGACCTAAATTTCGGATGCACCACCTAAAGTTTAGGCTAATAGGCTGCTAAGTATTAAACTTATCTCGGGCTCTCCCAAGCTCATACCAATTCGCGACTTGGGTTTAAGTTTTTAACATGCAAATGGATTTTTTCTAGGAGTCGCCATTAATCAGTTTATGGTAGGTCGATTAGACTCCTAAGTAAAACAATTGGAGAATTATTTTACTCCTACAAACTAGAGACTTTGGGTATGGGGACTTAGTTACATTGGACTTTTCTAATACCCTTTCAGTACCATTCTTTTTTATTTTCAAAAATGTTTTTGCAGACATTTTGGATTTAATTTTAACCTAAATTACTATCATGCAAAAGGATGATCACACGGGTGCTCAATCATTAATGATCACACGGGTGCTCAATCATTATTAAACACTCAATGAATCAAACAAATTGCACCAAAAGAATTAAATGCACAAAGCAAACAATTTTTTTGGGTTTTCTTTTATCTCTAAATTAAAACATGCACTTTAACTACATGACCTAATTTTACCAACAAGCTATTTTTAATTAAGTGAACCTAACATGCAAACTAATTGACATGTACCTAATATTTTTGTATTTTTTTATTAAAATTAGGAATTAATAAAAACCCTAATTAAACTATCTAAAATGAATAATTTTCTAATTTATTTTAGGGACTAATTTGACTTAAACCCTATCCTATCTTAGAAAACTATTTTTAGAAAAATGAGATTATTAAAATATGCAAAGATTATCTACGCCCTTATCTATCAAAAGAATTATTTAAATCCAATCCTAATCTATTCCAAAAATTATCTAAAAGTGCAATCCTAAAAATGCGATCCTAATTTACTAAACCAACACATTCCGATGCAAGATTTGATTTTTGATTTTTTCTGATTTTTAGTGTTTTTCAAGACAAGAAATTATCAAATAAATATTATAAGTAAGCTAATCAAGATATTCATCAAATAAATGATTAAAATAATCCTTTAAAATAATTTGTTGTCTCACGGGTCAAATTAACGATTATTTTAACCATAATCATCACCACATATAAGAAAGTTCAAAATAATTAAAAATTTAGGTGTCAACATATAGGAAGCATCTTCCTGCTCCGAAATCTTTGCGGAACATCCCCTTAAGAGGAACTGATGGAGAAAGGTTTATTAAGTCCATTATTGTTCTCATTAATTCACCCTAGAATAACTTAGGCAACCTTGCATAAAAGAGTATACACTAAATTTGATCATTCATTGTCCGATTCATCGTCTCCACTATTCCAATTTGTTATGGTGTTTTTGAAGTTGCTTCTTGAGCTTAATACCATAATCTCTATAATAATGTTCAAATAGGTCTCTATAATCACCACCATTGTTAACTCACACACATTTCAGATTCTTGTTGATTTCTCTTTCCATGTTAACATAAAATCGTTTGGAAGTAGCAAATCTCTAGTTTATAGATTTCAAAGCAATATCCCATATTTTCTAGAGCAATCATCAATAAATATCATAAACTATAATGTACCACAAAGATTCTAATTCCATGCAACAAACATTAGTATAAACTAAATTAGTTACATTTAATTTTGTTCGTAAAAGGACTATGAAATGAAAATCTATAATGCGTAAGATAGTGAGTACATTCTTTAAATTTTTTCTCCTTCAATGGTAGAAGATTCTTTCTAATGAAGAGTTTCAAGCTCTTTCTCACTAAGATGACCAAGTCTCATATGCCATAAGGTCAATTGGAGAAATCTCCAATGCATTTATCTCTTTCCCAATCAACTTACCGTGCATGTTGTAAAGAGTGCATGTCTTTTTACCTTTAGCCACCATCATGGAACATTTATTCAATTTCCATTTGTCACCAAAGAAGGAATTGTAGTATTCATTATTATCTAAGGCACTGGAGATCAAGTGAAGTCAAATGTTCGGAACATGTCTCCCCTTTTTTGGAAGCAAACTACATCCAACATTGCTATTCAAATAAAAATTTCCGATCCTGATAATCTTGGAAACATCACTATTTTTCATCCCAACTTAATCAAAATTACCACTATGACAGGAAGTGAGATAGTCATGATGTGAGGTGACATGAAATGAAGCAGTGGAATCAACAACTTGGGTAGAGTTTTGGCATATAAGGTTCACACAAGTGTCCTCACAAATAAACACAATATCACCATCGGATGCAACTATTGCCATAGCATGTTTCTCTTCTTTCTTTCAATCTCCATTTCTATCACAGGACTTAACTCTCTTTAGCAACCAACACTATTTTGCAAAGTGTTCCATCTTGCCACAATTATAGTATTTCACCCTCCTCCTTGCCCTTGATTTCGGCCTTCCTCTTAACTTGCCTTTTTTATCACTATTTTGGAACTTTCTTGGTTGACTTATTGCAATATTTTCTATGACAAGCATTTGATTTTTTAGAAGCATAATTTAATCCTTTTCTCTTTATTTCTTCTTTGAACAAGCTTTATTTATTGATTCTCATAGAAAACATATCATAAGGAGCTGAATTGTTTGATTTACACAATCGAGGTCTCCCAACTATTGGGGAGAGTGCTAAGTAATAGACATGGCGGCAACTCATCATCAAGGTCAATCTCAAGATTTGTTAATTAATTTATAACATCTTGAAACAACTTGAAACTCATGTTCCAACATGCTACTTCCTATCTCTGTATCTCAAATTCAAAAGTCTTTTAACTAGAAAGTCTTATTTTGTCGAGTTCTCCTCTCATAGAGATCTTATAGTTTCTTTCACAAAGTGTCCACTTTTATTTCTTGAGCAACATAATGAAACACATTGTCATCAATCCATTGTTGGATAAATCCAACCATTTTTCGATTCATTCGCTCCCATTCATAATCTTCCTTATCTCCTTTAGCTTCAATACCCTCAATGAGATCAAACAAATCTTTACAATATAACATGTCTTCCATTTGAGGCTTCCAAATGGAGTAATTTCAAGCATATAATTTAAATATGATGCCACTCCTTTCCTTCATTTAACACTAGAATCTTAAAGTTAGCTCTAATATCACTTTGTTGGAGAGAAGTGAGGCAACAATCAACTAAGAACTAAACTCAATCGGGATTAATATCTATCCCAAATTAAAGCGATCAAAATCAATGTAACCCCAACAAAACCAGCCAATTTAACATTGCAATAAGTAAATATAATGCCAAAATAATAAGGAGACAAGACCAATGACAACACCAAGGTTTTACATGGAAACCTAATGCAGGAAAACATGGATCGTCCAAAAACTTTCACTAATCACTAAGAATAATAGACCATACAAAATGTTCTTCTCTAGTCGCACATTAGAACCTCAATGTTAACTATACAACTGTATTTCCTTACCACAAGAATAGATTAATGTAAACAGAACAAGAAAATCACTACCACAATTGGAAAATTTGAAGGAAGTTCTCAATGAATGAAACTAATTAATTTGTAACTATGAATCTCAAGAACAACATATTCAAAATTGAGCCAATTCCGTCAACATTTGGCCTTCGAATTTGGACCGCAAAGTTGCACCCCTCCCTTCCCCTTTTCTACATGCACCCTCTCGGTGACTCACTCTCTTCCTTGCACGAAGCAACCCCTTCCTTTTCTTTGCTTTTTGACTTTTATTCTTTTTTATTTCCCTTTTTGTTTTATGCTAGCTGGCCACCCATAGAGGTGGATCTAGCCAAAACTCTCGTACGCCAATACCTTCCGTTCAACTTTGTCGTATGGCTATGAAACATCTGACACGGCGACCTGCATAGTCCACTTCTCGTTTGTGATCCAGATGCATATTTCATCGTCTGCGTGACTTGTGATATTTATCACCTCTTCCAATTAGTATGATCATTCCAAGAAAGCATTTGGTGTCTGGTCCAATAACCTTGCCTGTGAAGCGGGTTGATCTTCAGCTAATGTTGGTTGCATTACTTCTAATGAATTATGTAGCTTTTATTTTACTAACGTGAACGGAATATCAATAGCTTATGAATACACAGCGGCATAAAACATGTCTGAAGTCATGGTTGTCCAACGGTAAGCTTTACACGATGCACTCACAAATCCACTTCATAGACATCTTCTATTGTAGGAGCACGAACACATAATCAACCCTTCATGTGGTATTGAGTGTTATCTACTCTATGCCTTATGGAACTTTATTGAAAAAAAAAAAAAAACCTTGGAGTGTGTTTGTTTTTAATGAAAATGATTTTCCTTAAATGATTTTCTAAACCTTTATATATATAATTTGCTGAAAGTGGATAATTAATCAAAAGAAAACTTTACAATCAAGGAAAACGACCGTCTTTAAAATTGAGAAGAATGATTTCTTCTTTACAATTGAGGAAAATGACCATACTTAAAATTGAGAAAAATGATTCCTCCATTCTTAAATGAAGAAATCGTTCTTCCGAACTCTTTTTCCACGCGAACACTCACAAAGAGTTTCAATTTGCTTAATTTCTCTCTCCCACTCTCTATTGATTTTCACTCATCTTGGTTCTATAAATTTTCGTCTATTCATATTACACTCTTGTGTTGTTTCATCTTCTCCTCCAATTCATTCCTACCATTAACTTCAATGGCATATAAGTGTTCAATATGTCAGAGGTATATTGGAGTAAATGATCATTTGTCATATGAACTTTCACTCGGCTCTGTGTCTCATTCTTAGAAAACAGTTTAGAAGGTGTCTGTGGACATGCCAATTTAAGAAGTTCTTCATTTTCAATTTTACAATGAAATTTCTTTTTTCTTTGATTTTTTTTTATGCTTACTGCGGTATCATTTTTTAATTACTTTTTGAAATGGAGGATCATTTTCATGTAAAGTTTTATGAGTACTAAGAGATTTAGTTGTTATTTGCATTTTCTATTTTTTTTGGCAGCCTTTTTTTAGTTTGCTTTAATTTAACAAAAATGAATATAAATTTATACTCCATACATTAAAAGTATATTAGAAAAGCATTTCAATATCGTGTTTACATCTTATATTATGAACCAAAAATAATTACAATGGAGAAGATAATTTTGAAAGTAAAAACTATATATATAAATTTCCTTGCGTTTAAGTACATCGTTAAACAACTAAAAACCGACCATCTCCCTTGAAAATGATTCTCATGGAAAATATTTTCTCCATTTGGCATGTTTTGGTAAAAAAAAAAGAAATTGGTGGAGGATCACATACATATATCTAGGGGAAAATTATCAAAAAAGTCATAAACATATTATACAAATATCAATTTAGTTTTAAATATTTTATTTTTGTTAATTTAATCCTAAAATTTTTGGAAATTTAGTCATTTCTCCTAATTTTGGGTAGAAATTGCTGACATGGACACTAATTATATTATATAGGATGGTCGACGTTAACATGGATAACTTTATGATTTTTAAATAATTTTTCTGAATTTTTTTCGTTCTTTTTATTTATTTTATGTTTTGACTTTACTAGCAAGGGCTCGCATATCATGGCCCCTCGCTTTAGATCTAGTGAGGGCATCTTGTCACGCCCCAAACCCCGAACCCCGAGCGTGCGCCAATCCCTCTCTAGTCAATAATATTTTGCGACTTCCCAAGATGAGTCACCGACCCTTTCATTTTATTGCACATGCGAAAGCAAATAATAAATTTCCTGATAGTAACCATCTTGGGATAGAAAAGCAAGACATCAATTCACAAAAGCACACTTTTATAAACAACAAGATTCAGGTACAAAACGAGTCTAGTTGAAAAGCTTACAAAAAAGTTGACTCTCAAAAGAGGCTATCCAATGACATATTAATAGGACACATCCATCGATCCTCCATACTCCTCCTCCTTAGACTTCGAGACCTTGGTCCTCCATGACTACCTTCTAAAACCTAAAAATGGTTATTCAATAACCAATAAGACAATGTCTCAGCAAGTCCATACTCTAAACCCCTATTAGAAGGAAAATATGCTTCAGGGCGCTCTAGCCATACAATCATACAATTAGAATAGGGAACTTACCTCACCTCATTTCCTTCTTGTAAGTCAGCACCGTTCATATCTCAAATGCACGAAATTAATGCATACAACAATTGAAACACCTTACTTTTCTCAATCAATTACAAGGGTCTTGGCCCAATCCATCATAGGAGTCTTGATTATAAGACCAAACCATTATGACATGACCCATACCATGCCACACAGTTTTGTCTCATAATTAAGCGCATCAACCTTAGACAATCATGCGTTCCAATTATTAATTAACCCACTCGAGGCACTGTTGACATCCATGTTCCGCAGTCTACTGGTATAGCCAAGCATCGTCTCTTTCCCATATAGCATGGCTACATCACAAAGACGACTATCCCAAAGGAGTTTAGGTCTAGAATATACTGCGACCCACTACTCTAATGCATGGATAACTCGAAAAGTGGGATTTAGTAACGTCTAGCTTAAACGCTAGGACAGTTTCTCTTTAACCAACACACGATCAACCAATTACGGCCCAGGACATCATGCATTGTATTCAATTGCCTCCATTAAAATAGTGATATTGGCCTATTTTATTCGTATTAAAAATACTCGGTGAAAATAGTCGTATGTGGGTACACAGTCAGATTGAACTCGGAAAATTCATAACTTTCTTTTCAAAATCTCACTAGTTTATATAGTATATAAAACGAATTTTGATGTTAAAACCCGACACCCGGGATTTTTTTAATATATATTGAATTTATAAATTTTTGGAATAAATGTCCAAAAATCCAATTAGCACTCAATTTGCATAATTTAACACTCAATTGCAAAAATTAACCACATCATTACAATTAGCAAAAATTCCGATCATTAACTATTTCGGTCTAATTTTCAGAAAATATTTAATAATTAATTAATTTCTAAAATTAATTAAATAAATCAATTTAAATACTAAAATGCCAACCTAGGCCAAAATCACTATATTAAATACCAATACGGACCCGAAAAATTCCGAACCTTTCTAGATAAAGAACGCAATTTATCTAGGCCTCACTTAATCTAATCTAACCACATAACATGCATAATTGCATAATTAAATCACTAAATTAATCTAACTAACCACCTAATTCCTAATTAAATAAATCTAAACACCCATTAGACGTCATTAGCCTACTAAAAAGGGTTTAGTGAATAAACTCACCGGTGTATCGCGAAAAGCAGTTCACTGCGACAGCGGCGCAACGGCAGCCGAAATCTAAATTTTCAACAGCGTTGACAGATTTGGGTCGGGCCTAAACTGGACCCAACAAATCTCAGCCTAAATCTGAGATTTGCTTTTGAATTGGGCTGGCTTCACAGGACTGAACAGGCCTTGAATGGGCTGTCTTCGGGGGCTTCTGATTTTGTTGGGCTTCGCTGGACTGGGCTGACTTCAAGTGGCTGAGCTGCAATTCACGCGGGCTTGGCGACTGCTGGATTGGGCCAGTTCTGGCCTGACTTGCGTTGAAGAAGCTGAGCCAAATGCTGCTGTGAAGATGGGCCTCGCTGAACTCACGGGCTGAAGACCCGCTTGCTGGAAGAGACGGTTTCGCTGGCGTGGACTACTTGCTCGGGCGTGGACTGGCGTCGAAAACACGGACGATGGGAGCAGGCGGCGTTGACAGCTTCGGGGTGGTGGTGGACTGCAGCGTGGATGGAGAGAAGCTCGCTGCTTCTGTTGACTCTGTGCTGGCGGAGAAGCGGACGAGTGGCAGCAACAAAGCAGAGACTGCTTCGGTGGAGATTGATTCGTGCGGGCGAGGGAGAGACCGAATGAAAGAATTGGTGGGGGGCTTCGAGCGGTCTGCTGCACGCGTGGGGCTTCAAGGAGTCAACGCCACAAATTGCTTGAAGAACTTTGACCCATGGAGGCAAACGAACATGGCTGGCAGAAGCGATGGAGGGAGAACTAGGTGGCTTCGGTCGTGGCAGCTTGCTGGCGGGTCAACACGGCTTCGGTGGGTTTGAAGTTAGTTGACTGGAGGAACAAAATTTTGTGGAGATGGGCTGCGCACGAGTGGGGGAGGAAATGATGATGATGCTGGTGAGGGATGAAGACACGGCAGAGAGAAAAAAAAATGAATGAAGAAAAGAGCTGCAGCTTCGGTTGAGGAGGGCCAGTCCAATGCGAGAGAGAGAGAACCGATGGAGGTGTGCCAAGGAAGGCTTTGAAGAAGAAGGGTTAAAAGTCAATAATCCTATCCCACAAATTAAATGCTTGTCTCCCAGAGTTCTTCAATCTTATCCCATTTGTCTCCAATTACTTTCTTGCAAAGTAAATTCACCAATTAATCCAATTTAAAGCCAAAATTGCTGCCCCCTTCCATAGCTCCGAATTTCACCGATTAAACTTAAATTTCTTTACTCAATTTTCCAAATTGAGGTTCAATTTCGATGAAGAAAAATCCCATGCAATTTTCTGGAAGTCCCAACACCCAAAGGACTTCGGCTTGGAAGTCCAAATTTCCTTTAATTTGGCATTTCCAAATTTCCGCTAATTTTCCATAACGTCCAAACCGATTTTCCATAAAAATCTCGTAATCTTTGAAAAATCTTTGGAAGATGAGTTGACGTTCCTAAAATAGCTCGTGACACCACAAAACTTTTAATTTCTGAAATCGAATTCAAATTCACGGTTAATTTCACTTCGGTGCGCTTTTAGCGTAACCTAGTCTACATGGTAACTTTTAAGAATTTTTGATGCAATTGACCCGTGATCGATTTATCTCGAGTCACATCGTACATATTCAACACATTGGCGACTTTCGATTGTTATGAAAATCTCAAGGTATCAATTACGGGCCTCAGGTACCAAAACGATAGAAAAATCGGTATAATATCAATTGACGAGTATTTTGCAATCAAGTGAAATCACCCACACTCTAATTACACATCTCAGTCAAGTTAGCATATCTTTAGTCTTTGATCGATTTTGATAATGCCATAATGACCCTTGCAAATCAACACGGTCGAGCAATCAATTTCTAGTCGAATTCTCAAGTCCATTGCATTTAGATTTCTTTAATTGCTTCCCCCAAATAGTCCAATTATCTTGTGAGAAATGATCGGCTCAAAGAATAGCACGATCGGCACATCAACAAAAAGCTCGATTTATTTAATTAAAAACGAATTTTAAAAATTCATGCTATCACACATCCTGACCCTCACCTATGGCCAGTGGAGGAGAAAAAATAAAAAGGAAACAAAGGAAAAAAGTAAATAGATTCATAAAAATTAAAAAAATTACAAAAATTATTTACATCATTGTAGGCCATGCTATCTCGAATGGTTGGCATCCACATTAACGATTTCCAACTAGAATTGACCAAAATAACTCTAATGACAAATTGTCAAAAATTTTAGGATTAAATTAGTTAAATCAATAGGTTTATGACTGAATTGACATCCGTATAATAGGTTTAGAACTTCTTTTGATAATTTTCCCTATATTTAGTAGGCTAGACTAGGACCAAATCTTCTAAGTTTATATGGGCACAAATTAATACCTGTTACCATTGAGAGAGAATTGTCTAAACAAATTCAAAGGCATCAATAGGCTCAATTTTCAGAGATAGAAAATAGAGATGCAAATATGCTGTATGGCAAAATTATCTCTGACCATTGAGGCGGGGAGTAATAAACGGTCTACAGATATGAGCGTGTACAATTTTTTGAGTCTCATATTTGCTGGCGCTCTTATTTGGACTTGTCAGGCTACTTATCCCTTGTGCTATCTGAGCAAGTACCAAACAACTAAAATCAAGAGGTATCTCGTATTAAGTAAATAAATTGTAAAAAGTAAAAATTACTATTGAAATTCTAATATGGAGTACCCGAATAGTTGTAGCAGGATGGATACACTAGTTGGGACGACAACCTGACGGGGCAAATTACATATTACCCTCAAGTTTTTAGGTTTCTTGCAAATTGCCCTTTGACATTTAAATATTTGCAATTTGTACCCTTAATTTTTGAAACTTCTTGCAATGTGCCCAAAACCTTGACTTCAACCAAATTGTGTTGGGATAATTGCCCAATAAGGTTTAGACCTATTGTACAATAGGCAATTTACTCCTAATTTTTTAATTTGACTATTTTTTTTGTACTAAACAATTTTTCAACTTGAGTCATTTAACCAATTTAATTCTAAACTTTTTGATGATTTCTCAAAATAGTTATTCCCACTAACTTTGGCCATAAATCGCTATTGCAAACATCGGCCATCCTATGTGACACGACTTGCATTGACATGAATATTTTTGCAATTTGTTTAATTGTCTTTTTTTCATGTTCTTTTCTTTCTTTCTTTTTTCCTATTTCAATCGACTAGTAGTGGGCGCCTCGGCGATGCCTAGTGGAGGTCGCCACACAGGAAAACCTAATATAAATATATATGTATAATTTACTAATACTACTTTTTGTTCATTTATTCAACAAATTCGATTAATTAATATGAGTTGATTTTTTATTATGATAAATTGATGAAAGAAAAGCTAACCAAATAGTTGGGCAGCTGAAATAGCTCTAGCAAAAATGGAGAAAATTTCTCCTTTTAATTGTCGACTATAAAAAATATCTAAAAATGTTACAAAATTTATGTTAATCACGTTGAGAATGGTTTGAGACACACAAGGGCCCTGATCATGTTGTGACTCTTGACCAGTCCATGGATACCAACAGAAAATAAATAGGGACGCAAAACAAGTATGTGCAAGTATCATTAACCAGCTCCCTATTAATTTTGATTCATTTCAATAAGAACAAGAAATCAAAATAGTCAATTGACTATAATATAAAATGTAAAAAAATAAAGTAATATATTGATATTTGGTAACATATCAAAATAAAGAATTTAAATTTATACATGAATAGTTTTCAAATAGAATTGAAGATAAATGGATTTCATGATAGAAAACAAGCTGATATTGATTGAACAAACATGTTAGCAATTTCTAGTCAAAATTGTCCGAAAGGATTATATTAGAAAATCATCAAAAAGTTTAGAATTAAATTAATCAAATTGAAAATTTTAGTATTGAATTGGCTATTGTATAATAGATTTAGGACTTTTGGGATGATTTTGCCAAATTGTGCTCCGGCCTTCTATCACGTGACAACACCATGACTTATTTTGGAGGTGAAATTCATCAAATGAATATTTACATATTAAAAATAGGAAAATTTGAAAATATGACCAAAATTTTGACAAGAGTAACTGATAAATCTAGTTTGGAAATGTGAAAAGTGTCGAAAAGTTCTAAACTTATTGCATTTTGTGCCAATTCAGTTTTAAACTTTTTAATTGAACTAATTTAGTTATAAACATTTTGAATTTATGTTGGTTCAATCCATCTAGCTAATATAAACCAGAAATCACTAACGCATATGTCGGCCATCTTACATAGTATGGCCAACACCGATGTGAACACATTTTAATAATATTTTAAATATAAATTTTTTGAAATTTTAATTTTAATTTTATTTTCCTTTTTATTTCCTTTTTTCTTGTTTTATTTTCCTTTGTCATGGCGAGGTTGTGGGAGCTCATTGACCTCTCGGCGGCCATTGACCGAGGGCAACGAAGCCCTCATTGGTCACAACCCTCACCTGGCCTCAACTAAATGTGGATGCAGTGGAAGTGGGCCTTACCCTCATGCCCTCAAATCTCGTTTCCTTTAAAGAAATAAAAGTGGAGAAATCTAATTTTAACATAAAAAAAAAAAAAAACCGAAAACCAAAGGCTAAAAACTCTTCATTTCCTTTCTCTCTTTGCTCTAACCTGCACCTTTGAAGCCCTTTCATATCTCAACTTCGAAGCTCTCGTATCAACGCCACCTCACTCTATCCAGCCGTCCGCTCCCTCTTTTGCCTCCCTAGGACACCCACCCCCTCATCCTTTGGCCTCCACTTGTCCAAGCCCTCCTCACTTGGTGAGGGCGTGGGGTACGAGGATCTGGGTGAGGTGACCTCACCTACGCCCACCTTGGCCTCGCCCACATCTAGACTGTGTTTGGAGGGCTAGATAAAATTTTGGATATATTAACTTTTATCATATTCAGTGTTTGGTGGAGTGATGCAAAATCTGGATATGACCAGATATAGCCCGGATATAGTCTGGATAAAATAATCCCACCTAAGAGGTGGGTTAGACCTAGATAGGATATGTAAAATCTGAAAAAAAAAAAGTAAATAAATAAAAAACCAAATTTCAGAATATGGCGAATCCTTCGGTTTTTTAAGGTTTAAGACTCCAGATCAAGATCCACTTTACCAGAGTATGAATTTTGGCTGCCGGTAGTATGTACACAAGAGTTTCGATGATTAGACCATAGAGGAAATCCTTACCATTCAAGTACAACCCCACCACATAGCTGATAAAATTATTTGGAAAGGAACACAAAATAGTATTTATACAGTGAAAAGTGGATATAATTCTATGAGACAAGCAGCCAACAACAACATGTACAGATGTGCTTCCTCATCCTATCAAACCCCAAGGACACTATGGTGAAGGCTTTGGACCATGCAGATAGCCCATAAAATTCGTATATTCATGTGGTCATTATGCCACAATGCATTGTCCACAAAGGACAACTTTTATCACCGACAAATCATCCCAAATCCGGTATGTAAACTCTGCCCTCATCAACTCCCAGAAACAATAGAACATATTTTTTTATTATGCCCATGGATGCAAGGCATTTGGTCACACCCCCAAATCAAAATTGCGCTACCACCACATAGAGTAAACAAAATAGACGCCTAGCTTGCATATAGGGTCGAGAACAAAGAGATTTCACCTTAGCTAGAGACTACTGCATTCATTCTGTGCCAGATCTGGAAAGCGAGAAATAACTTTATCTTCCACCAGCAGTGTCCAGATCCAAAACAGGTGGTGGAGGTGGCTCTCGCCAATGCACGGATCGCCCATAGCTCTGCACGGATGACATCAAGACTAGGCAGAAACCCCAAAAGCCCGACCTGATGTGGCGGCCACCAAAGCCGGGAATAGTGAAGATCAACATTGATGGGGCTTATCCAATGGAAAGCAACGAAGGCACTATGGTGTGTGTATGCCACGATCACACCGGCAAACTGATTGACGGCTTCACCAGCGGCATCCCAGCTTCTTCGGCGCTGCAGGCAGAGGTCCAAGCACTCAATCTAACTCTCAACTATCTGCTGCAGAAAGGGAAAGCGCTCGAGCCCCTACTGCTGGAATCCGATTGTATCGTCCTTGTCGAAGCCGTGAAAAATCCTAGCTCGACGCCTTGGGAGAATCGTGCGTTGTTTGCCAAATGCACCGTGCTGCTCCCCTGTTTCCCTCACCTTCGGATTCAGCACTGCAGGAGAGAGGCTAACTACGTTGCTGAATGGGCCGCAAAAGCCCCATTGGTTAAGCCCCCCGACCGACCAAAAAGAAAGGACTTCAGTAAGTATAAAGTGATGTCCCCAATTAGTACGGGAAGTTTTGGATAGATGGACGGTGATGCCGCTCCCTCACGACGCCGTTCCTGGTGGGTTCTCGTACGGTGGAGCGGTCAGAAAATCCAAAGGGGGCCATGTGCCGTTTCATGCGGGTCGGGCTAAGGGGGGAGGCACTTGCCCTTGGCCATTCGTCCCCACTAGTCCTGATTTCTGAATTTTTGTTGTCCTGCGCTTTTACCATTTCCAATTCGTCAACTGTTCGAGTAAGGTTTTCATTCGGTTTAATAAAGAATCGGAATTTCCTAACAAAGTATTGCTTGATCCGTGACTCGATGGGCATTTGTGAATTAGAAGAATATTCTAGGATGCCTCAGCTAGAGGTACTTCTGCGTCCTTTCCATTTTCCTATTCCTGCTTTCTTTTAAGTTTTCAAATTACCTCGACGGATTCCTATTTTCATTGACAGTAATTAAGATGATTGCACGTTTTGCGCGTCCAGTGCACTACATGACCGGGCGACATAACATTAACTGAATATTGGCGAGAGCTTGGGAAACGTTAGATGCAGAATTGATTGGAAATGCATGTTATACAGAGTGATGCATGATTGTTCTATCACACTATACTGACGGTGCAACAGATGCATCTGAATTGAAAATAGGAAAATTTGAAAATACATTGCACATAAGAGCATATGACCAAAATTTTGACAAGAGTAACTGATAAATGTAGTTTGGAAATGTGAAAAGTGTCAAAAAAGTTCTAACCTTATAGCATTTTGTGCCAATTCAACTATAAACTTTTCAATTGAACTAATTTAGTTATAAACCTTTTGAATTTATATGCCAATTGAGTCCAACTAGCTAATGTAAACCAGAAATCACTGACGCAAATGGTGGACATCTTACGTAGTATGATCAATACTTGATGTAAACATTTTTCAATAATATTTTAAATTTTAAATTTTAAATTTTAATTTTATTTTTTTTATTTTTTCCTTTATCTTGGCGAGATTGCCGGAGCTCGTTGACCCCTCGTCGGCCATTGACCGAGGGCAACAAAGTCCTCATCGGTCACAACCCTCACCTAGCCTCAACTAAATGTGGACGCAGTGGAAGTGGGCCTTGTCCTCATGCCCTCAAATCTCGTTTCCTGTCTCTCTTTGCTCTAACCTGCACCTTTGAAGCCCTTTCATATCTCAACCTCGAAGCTCTCGTATCAACGCCACCTCACTCTCCCCAGCCGTCCGCTCCCTCTTTTGCCTCCCTAGGACACCCACCCCCTCATCCTTTGGCCTCCACTTGTCCAAGTCCTCCTCACTTGGCGAGGGCACGGGACCTACGCCCACCTCGGCCTCGCCCACATCTAGACTGTGTTCGGAGGGCTAGATAAAACTCTGGATATGATAACTTTTATCATATTTATGGGTTAGACCTAAATAGAATATGTAAAATCTGGAAAATAAAATAAAATAAAAAACCAAATTTCAGAATATCAACAAAAGTTTTTGCTATCCTAGCAGCTTTTGCCCTCCCTTCCCGTCATCTTTCTCCCTCTTCTTATTTGACTTGTTCCTGTTCTGTTCACATTCACGACACACTCACATGAATACAAGAAAGCTATGAAAAATCACTGAAATCCACCCTGCTTCACTCCGATTGGCGATCAAGGTTTTGATTCTGGTCTGGATTTTTCACGCCTGCGTACAAGGAAGAAGTTGGGGACAATCCATCATATGTGGGAGAGCCTCCTTGTTAGTGTCTTTAATTCCTCTTTTTTTTGTTTTTTCCGCTCTCTTTCTTATCTTCATTGTTCTTATCACGCCCTTCAAAATCTTGATTTCAAATTGATAGCTTGACTTCTTAAAGATGTAATTACCACCAATGAAGAGTTGGCATTGATGGATTTAGAGATGAAGAGGCCTTCTCTCGCGGTAGCCCACACATGAGACAGTTTCGCTTGTCCAATAGGCTATGGGAGAGAGGAGCTTCCTCCGATTGTTAGTGAAACAGTGAAGGCATGAAGAGTGGAGGAGGTACAAGGATGATTAGAGAGAGATATTTATAAGATTTTTAAATATTTTTAAAAATATTCTATCTTGATTACACCATACACATGATAGGATTTTTTTTTTTAATAAAAAAATCCGTAGGATATTGAGAGAATTTCTAATTCTCCCTTATCCTATCCCATCCCAATACAAATCTGAACGATCTAACGCGGGTGGGACTTTTGGGATAATTTCCCCAAGTTCCGCTTCAATATTTTGTCACATTACGATGACTTATTTTGGAGGTGAAATTCATCGAATGTATATTTTCATATAAAAAAAATAGGACAAATCAGAAATATATTGTGCGTAAGAGCATATCACCAAAATTTCAATGAGACTTAACTTACAAATATTGTTTAGAAATGGAAAAAGTATCATAAAAGTTCAAAACTTATTACATTAGTGCCAATTCAATCCTAGATTTTTCGATTAAACCAATTTAGTCATAAACTTTTTGAATTTGTGTTAATTGAGTCTATCTAGTTAATTTAGGCCAGAAATCACTAACACAAATGCCAACTATTCTATGTAACACGGCCAGCATTGACATTGACATTTTTTAATGATATTTTTATTTTTTATATTTCTTCAAAATTTTAATTTTCTTTTTCCTCTTTCTTTTTTTTTTTTTTCTCATCTTCTTTTCCTCTGTCCTGGCGAGGGTTGCTAGAGCTCGTTGGCCCTCATTGGCCATTGGGCGAGGGTCATGAAGCCCTCGTCGGCCACTAAGGAGGGTTGACACCTGTGCCCAGCCTCGTCTAAATGTGGGTAAAGTGAAGGTGGGCATGGGCGAGGCTACCTCGTCCAAAGCTAGGCGAGGTGGTCTAGCCTTTATGCCCTAAAATCTTGTTTCCTTTCTCTCTCTACTTTGCACTTTCAAAGCCCTTCCATTTCTGAACCTTCAAGCTCTTGTATCAACGCTACCTCACTCTCCCCAGCCGTTCACTCCCTCTTTCGCCTCCCAAGGACACCCACCCCCTTGTCCTTTGGCCTCCGTTTGTCCAAGTCCTCCTCACCTGGCGAGGGCATGAGGGGGGCAAGGGTGAAGTCACCTCACCCAAATCTAGGTAAGGTGGCCTCACTTGCGCCTGTCTCCACCTTGCCCACATCTAGGCGAGGGTTGCAACCCTCACTGATGATCGACAAGGGTTTTGCGGCCAGTGGACTTTGATGACCCTCACCCAAGTAGAGGGAAAAAAAAAAAAAGAAAACAAGGAAATAGAAAAGAAAAAGAAGAAAAGAAAATTAAAGTTAAAATTTTTGAAAATTTTTAAAAATAATATAATCTTATCAAAAAATTTCCATGTTAACGGCAGCCAAATTATGTAGGATGGCTAATATTTATGTCAGCAATTTCCAATCTAAATGATTAGATGAACTCAATTGGCACAAATATAAAATATTTATGACTATTGACTCAATTTAAATTTTTGTGATTGAATTGGCACCTACACAATGAATATATGACTTTTTTGACACTTTTCTTGTTTCAAAATATATTTTTGAGACATAAATTTATTTTTTTCAAACATATATATCCACTTATGATGTATATATAGTTGACAGAAATATTCCATAATCGTCATGCGTATTCAAATGATGAGAGCTACAGGTAAAGTTTGGCTTGAGCCAATGTTACAGGGCACATTATCACCAATCTCAAGAAATAAGGGAGCAAATTGCAAAATTGAAGTTTTAAGGAGCAACTCGCTTCAATTTCAAAATTTTGGGAGGCAAAATGTACTTCGCCCGTAGGTAACCCGTTCCTACCATGCCGAAGATCTGAGCTGTTTTACGGATAGCTCGGATTAAGAAAGCATATAAATATTTTCACAAGTAAAAAGATGACAGAAATGATGGAAGCACATTTATCATTGTTGTCGAACCAATGCCCACGTCAAAGTGAAATAAGGAATGCAGAAAACCCTAAATCAGTCTACCTGTAATGAGCTCAATTTCCATTGAACACGCAAGAAAACATCGCGGTGGACTTTGACATTTCAAATTCAACCCCACAGAACACCCAAGCCTCTTGATTTTAATAAGAGTCATGAAAAGCAAGAGAAAAAGAGCGTCGTCGGCCCCCTGTGACCGCCATTAATTAAAGGGTGGTGAAACTGTGAAACTTTGTGAGGTGGGCATTTATCTCCCTACAGGCTCCCCTCTCTCTCTCTCTCTCTCTATAAGTCAAACGGTGAACTTGGGCCTTCATAACACGTAACTCCACTACCTTATCTTTTCCAGACAAGATCCTTCTCAAACCTCATAAAACACCAAAACCCCACTTTGTTTCTTGTCCCATTACTATCTTTCTCTCTCTCTCTCTCTCCCTCCCCAATCAGGTTCCTGTTTTGTTCACATCACGACTCTCTCACCTTGGGTTGGTTTCATGAATTTGTCCTTTCAAGCCAAACATGATAAATATTTGTATTGGGTTAAACCAAATTTCAATTGCATTTGGTGTAATTTGATGTGTTTGTGCCATTTTCAGGTGTAAGGTCCAAGGTGGGTGAAATCTCACTAGGCTTTTCGTCCTTACGTGAAGAGCTGAGCTCTATAGGGTTTTTCTTTTGTTGAAGTGTATATATACATATATATACAAATGGAGAAAGAAGAGAACTACTCGGTACTGTAAACGACCCATCATTATTTGCATTTGTTTGTTAGTTTTCATTGATAGATCAAATCTTGTCAACATTGGATTCAGTCTCTCTCTCTCTCTCTCTCTCTCTAGTGTTGTATTATTGCTCTAAACATGAACAACTTCTCTTGAACAACTTCTCTTGCAGGCCATTCCAGATCATAACGCTTTCAATGACCAACATCAGCATCACCATCAGTTCATAAGGTCACAAGTCGGCGAAATCCCAGTACACCACGACGGCAGCGGTGGCGGTGACAGTAATGGAATGGTGGATTACATGCTGAGTCACCCTCCTCAACAAGGCCATCAACAATTGATATCTCCGCTTGGGTTCTCTGGCTCTGGCTCTCTTGATAAGTTGAGCTTTGCGGATGTGATGCAATTCGCGGACTTTGGGCCCAAGTTGGCCCTCAACCAAGCAAGTCACAACTCCGAGGACGAAGCCGGGATCGACCCAGTTTGCTTTCTCAAGTTTCCAGTTCTGAATGACAATAACGATGAAAGAAGAATCGATGATGAGGACGGAGTTAGGGAGGATCAAGAAGCTACTCAGTTTCCCGATAATGCTTCTGTGCAATTGCATTTTCTCGGGGAAGAATTGCAAAGCAACAAGAGTTCCACAGCAGCCGAGGCCAGCAAGAACAAGAGGAAACGGCCACGGACTAGCAAGACGAGCGAGGAAGTTGAGAGCCAGCGGATGACTCATATAGCTGTCGAGAGAAATAGGAGAAGGCAAATGAACGAGCATCTCCGGGTTCTGAGGTCTCTTATGCCGGGCTCTTACGTACAAAGGGTATGCAATAAAACACTTTATTTTGAAAGTCATGAAATAAAACAAAGTAGCTGCAGAAAATATTTTTGCGAAACATTAGTTATATACAGAAATTATTGATCTGAGAGTGCGTCATGAGATCCAATCTTTTGGATTGCGTAGAAATAATATTTTCTCAACTCGTTTTATTGACACAAGCTGATCATAGAGAGGGGGAGATTTATTCACTAGGTCTATTACTATGTAGGGTTTATACCTTGTAATTGCCTCTATCATCGTATATCTTATTTATGAAGCACAGTTAATAGATTGTTAAATCTTTCAATTCCATTCCATGCAAATTTCAGTTTTGCAGTCCAAAAGTAAAAGACAAAAAAATTCAAAGAAATAATTTGAGAGGTCTCGCTTAATCTTTCCATAGGGAGATCAAGCTTCCATCATTGGAGGCGCCATTGAGTTCGTGAGGGAGCTGGAGCAACTCCTCCAGTGCCTCGAGTCTCAGAAGCGGCGGCGGCTCTATGGGGATGGTGGCGGGCCGCCACCCTCTCTCCCTGTGCAACAGCCACCTCACCAGCCGCCACAGCCACAGTTCTTTCCCCCGCTGCCCAGCCTCCCGAACGACCCGATCAAGGTCCCAGACTTTGACACTGGGCTCCATGAGGAGACGGCGGAGAGCAAGTCGTGCATCGCCGATGTGGAGGTCAAGCTCCTAGGGTTTGACGCCATGATCAAGATACTGTCGCGAAGGAGGCCTGGGCAGCTCATCAAGACTATAGCAGCTCTAGAGGACCTCCAACTCAATATCCTTCACACAAATATAACCACCATTGAACAGACCGTCCTCTATTCGTTCAATGTAAAGGTAATTCGCTCACGTACTTGAACGATATTAAATTTTTTTTGTGCTATGTCAAAATTTATGGAACTGGAATTGTGTTGTGTACACTGGTCGATGTTGATGGAGGAATTTGTTCTACTGTGGAAATTGTGATGATCAGGTAGATCTTTCTGTGTTTCAATTGAATATCGTCTACCAAAAGTGACCGTAAACTACATGAAATTCACAATTCTGATCACTTCAACCGAAAGACTTTTAGCAAAATATATGATTTGACTGGTCAGTTTCCTTTGTGTTGTTCTTGTGCAGGTTGCGGGTGAAGCAAGGTTCACAGCGGAAGACATAGCGAGTTCAGTTCAGCAGATATTCGGATTCATCCATGCAAATAGCGCGATGTGATTACGATAATACATCAACTAGTAAGAGAGAGAGAGAGTTGGCATAATGAACGTTGCATTATTTATCTATCTTTTTCCATTACATTCTGTTGTAGTTTTTGTCTTTTGACGCTAGAAAAATACTAGTGTATTACATAATTGTACTGGCCACAAATAAATTAATTACCTATTTTGCCGTTTAATATACTGCACTTATCATTCGGAATAATTATGGACCAATACGGTGTTAGTAATATTTCCTATCCTCTCCCTCTCAGACACCCTTTTTTTTTGTGAGTAAATTTTCATTATACCATATCATATGATATACTGATGTGATCTCGCTAATCAAATCATGAGGTAACTTTTGAAAGATATAATAAATGTGTGATGCAAAATGTAAAGAAACAGGTGCCGCTTTTGAACTTCATATACGGTGCTAGATATGATATCACTAATCAAATCAGTTGGCAATGTGCAACATGTTCCGCATGTGCAATCTTCAAAAGAAAAGATCATCACATGTACGAAACGAATGTAGTTATTAAAGACAAGATCTTACAATATTGTCGCTGGTTGAGCATTATTCTCAAAAATAAATTCCCACCATTTGTAATTGAAACGAGTTCTTTTTAACCCTTGATCTTTTCCGTCAGAACAAGATTTCGGATTTGGTTAGAAATGATAGAAACATAAATACTATCCTATTAGTCTATTTTAATAATGTGCCACGAGAGAGACCACATTTTTGATATTGTAATCCACTATTAAATGCATAAGTGTCTTAGTTGGTTCAACTCATTTAAAATTTCTTTCATCATATGATCATTCGATGTTTAATATGTTTATCGCGCGACCAAGAATTTCTTTCTTTCTCTATGTACTAACTTTCGAACTCTAATGTAAGGGTAGACCCGAAAAAGAAAAAAAAACTAATGTAAGGGTCAAAGATAGAATTCTCATAAATTCCTATATTCTCAAAACTATATCTGTGAATAATTAATTAAATATTGACATCATGTCAATCTATGATGAAAAAAAGGAAAAATCAGCTCGGTTGGGGTGATGAGTGGTTGAGGCGATCGATCAGATCTGTCGCCATTGCATGAGCTGCCGATGAGAACGATTAATTTTGTTGGTACGCGAGAGAATGGAAAGTCAACGGGTTGTCCTACATAGGTACCTTCTTATAATTGGGTTGACCTGTCAGAAATTGTTTCATAGTTTTATTTTTTTGGCTTTGGAATTGTCAGGCGACACTTAGATAAATGAGCCAATGCTTCGTGAGATATTTTTCTATTGATGTTGGTGACCCAGAACCCCATACAGCCGGCAGCCGGTGAGTAAATTTGGGAGAACACATAAACAAGAGGACCCACTATCCTCAGTGTCCCACTTAAGACCCCAAGCGACCATGAGGGGATTTAAACTCCCCCTCATGTTACGGATTTTAATTGAACCTTAAAAAAAATGTTATAATTAATACCAACACTCCGTTTGTTTTACGTAAAATAAGTAATTTGAAATACATTTTTCTAAAAACGTTTATTTGTATTGTTTAAAAATAAAGAAATGAACGAGAAATTATTTCATCATTTATGAAAATATTTAGGTATAAATTATCATCGATAAAAAAAGATTTTTTATTGAGTAATTATTTCAAAAAATACAAATGATCATCTCACATCACATGTCTTTAAAAAATATTTTTTAAATCATCCATTTTTTGTGAAGTAAATGAAACATAATTTTATTATTATATCATTTGATATGTCATGTTTTTAGACTTGTTCTTGGATGCCTCTTTGTCCTCTGCTAGCTCAACACCCGAAACTTCCTCCCTCTGTGGGTTGACATATGCACATGCTTGGGCTTTGGCTTCTCTCCAAAGTCTAGTCACTACCAAAGACCTCCTTAAGTCAAACTCTAGTACTGTCAATTGGAGCTTTCGAAAAGATAAATTGCGTTGTCCTTGTATGAGAACAAGAATTGCTTGGAAATTCCTCATGTACGCGTTTTTCCAACTTCTGTAGAAGAGTTGCGTGACGCATACTTGATACTTCATCGTGTTAAATGTAAACAATTCTGTCTTTATGCCAACTCGAGCTTTAATTTGACATGGTGAATAAGGTTTTGAAGGTTGAATTTTTTGTGTTTTGATGGGCTTTCTTGTGAAACAATTCTCCTAGCAGACAACGACTGATGAGTCCACAGGCGATAATCTCATATTGAGCAGACGAAAACGTCTAGATGGACTCATTTAAAATAGTGTTTTTTGAAAAAAGTTCCTGACCTTTAATTCCCCTTGAAGATGTGCACGAGAAACAATTTAAGTGGGAACTAGCGGGAACCGGTTTTTCTCTTACCTCACTTCATTACAATCTTATTAATTCTAAAATTGCACGTTGATGAATGACTAACAAATGCGTAATTAAAAAATCTTTGACAAATCTAAATATAAGTGGTTTATGTAATGTCTCTTTCCTCCTTTTTAAGGTTTTTTTTTTTAATCAGAATGGTAGAACTTTCATTCAATAAGAAAAACAAATGAGCCCAAAAAATGAGCTTTAGTACATAAAAGGTTCAAAAGAGTTCTGGTAATGACGTTAGCAAATCTACATAGTCAGAGAGGAGGACTCAAATCTCCTATGGAGTAGAACCTGGATTGCTTATGGCTTTTGCCATTGAAAGATTATTTGACTCAACAATTAGGTTCTCTTACTCTTTCTTTATTTGAATAAGAAATCTTAAGTTACTTTTGATCGTTCAAACTTCTAACCAAGATAAGATTAGATATGATAGGATACAAAATCTAGGAATTTTTTGTATCATATTATTATTTGGTGATTGTAATATTAAAGTCAAACATATTCACATTATATCATATACATTATTTACTATTTAGTGTAAATGAATCTAAAAGTTCACAAATGGAGATGGTACAAATTTCTCACATGGGCACTCTTGCTTGCTTTATTTTTATTTTTATTTTTTCTTTTATTCTTCCTCTCTTTTTTAATTAATTTCTTTTTTATTTCTTTTTCCCCTTATATCATTCTCTAATAAAATTTTATTAAATATTAAATTGTACTAATATACCTAAAATACTATAAATACCTAAAATATGTTATAAATATAAATATATGTTTATATATTAGATTTATACTATAAGATATAATTAAATTCATATTAGATAAAAATGAGATTAGATTAAACAACTAAATTTTTATTTTTTGTTATTTTGAATTTCATATATTAGAATTAAAATGTTATCTATATTAAAATCTAATTTTAATTTTGTCAATTTAAGAAGTTTTTTATACGAGAAAAATCACTTTCTTATTATAGATTTTAGAAATCATATCGATCTTTATCTTATATTCTCCATGAGATAATTTTATCTAGCCTATATCTCTTTTATATCCGACTTTATCCTATATTGAGCAGACACCAAATGCAAAATATGATTATCCTATCATGAATTTTATTCTAACTATCAAACATAGTTTTAGGGTTTTTAAGAGAGCCAATACCATGAATAGTAAATCTTTGAAGTAGCAATTGCTCAGTCCACTGTACTCACTAGATCCAATCTTAGATTTCTTAAGATAAAATATTTTCTCACCTTCCACATTCACTAGAGGATTAAGGCAACTACCTCTAGTGTAGGTGAGTTTGCCCTCTTTTTTGTTAGATATGTAATCAATGCCTTAATTTGTGAAAAACCCTGTGATGAGATATGGATTCTAAGTCGTGGATGTGCCCAAACTTCTTTTGTCCAAGGACATAACAAAAATAGATGCTTTGTCGACTTTGGGACACTATCACAACACAAAGCACACACCAAGTTTGGTAAAAAAAATTCTTCAAAAAAGATTGTCTTTATGGTAGGGCGTTTGGACAAAGAGACTACAAGAAAAATCTAATTTTACGAGTAACTTTCATGTTCCAAATCCCTCTCCAAAGACTGCATGGTACTAGTAAGAGGATGAGGCTAAGTTCTAATTGTTTTTGTGTCCGCCTGCCTTAATTCAATTGTATCCACTTTTAACTGCATATATGCTCGACTATGTCCCTATTCAAATGATTTGGTATGATGTAGTTTGGGGTCTCATCAGTATTGATAGAAATTCCTTCACTATTTGTTCATCAAGACTATTTGTAAGAGGTTGAGTATTCCATGTATTATCCTCCCGATTTATGAAGTTAGCCACCAATTCTAGTTCTCCTCTAGGAGTAGGTCCTCTTATTATCCCCTCACTCAAGCACTCATCGTCTTTGATTCATACTTTATTGTTATCTCCCACATACCATTGTACTTGCTAAAAAATAGCATCTCTTCCCATTAAGATGCTCTGCCACCCTCACAATGGTCTTATTCGTTTTCCCGCTTTCTAAAAGTCCCCATTGCGAAAATAAATCCCTATAAGGACTTTGACTCCATAGAGAAAATGGGTTTTGAAGGAATCTCCATGCTTGTTTACGTAACACTGCTTTGTTGAAAACAATTAGATCTTTGAAACCTAGCCCTCCCAAGTCTCTTCTAGTATGGAGAAAATTCCAATTTTTCCAATGTAAACCCAGTTTAGCCATGGAATTTTTCCACGAAAATGCAACGATTTTCTATTCAATTGCCTTGCAAATAGACACAGGGATTTTAAAAATCGACATGGCATATCAAGAAAGTGCTTGAACCACCATTTTGATCAAACTTTTTTACTAGCTTTGGATATTAATGAATCCTTCCATCCTTCTAATTTAGAGTTCACTTGCCCCAATATACAAGCACATATTTCTTCTTTGAGACACCCCAATCCAACTAGATCCCAGGGTACTTTCCCATCTTGTCTATCACAAGAACCCTCGATTCTCTAGCTAAATTTTCCTTCAATGTAATAGGGCATCCTCTATGAAAAAAGACACTCAACTTATTCAGGTTGATTGCTTGTCTTGAGATAACATACTGATTTAAGATATTGACCAAGTTTTGACATTCTTATAACTTCCCATCCAAAGAAAATATAGAGTCATTCACAAAAAAAAAAAAAAAAAAAAAAAAAAAAAAAAAAAAAAAGAAGAAGAAGATGAGAAAGTGTAGGACACCATCTAATCAACTGAATGCCTCTAATGTGTCTGAGATCAACTGCATTCTTAATGAGTGTGGAGAGCACACTGGTGACCAAGATGAAGAGGTAAAGGAAGAGTGGGTCACCCTATCTAAGGCCCCTTGATGGATTAAAAATTTGTAATGGCGGCCCATTAAACTTAAGATTGAAAGAAACAAATGTCATACACTTCATAACCCAATGTACCCACCTTTTATGAAACCCTAGACATGCCTCAACTTGGTCATAAGCTTTTTCCATATCCAGCTTTAGGATAGCTTGAAATTTCCTCTCTCTCTTCCTAATTGTGAGCTGGTGGAGCACCTCTTGTATAACTAGAATGTTATCTTAAATTTGCCCCCTGCTCACAAAAGTGCTTTGCCATGTTGCAATAAGGTTTTGGCCACCAAGGCTTTAGACGGTTCGCTATCACCTTGGAGATAAACTTTATAGATAAAGTTGCACGGGCTTATAAGACGAAACTATCTGAGTCTTTTTGGATTGGGTGTTTTGGGTATGAGAGAGATAAGAGTCCTATTAAAAATTTGATTCCAGCCTCTTGAAAACAAAGAAGCCTTTTACTACAAAATGTCTTCCTTTGTGATTAGCTAATGGTGTTGGTAAAACAACCTATTGAGGCCAATCGGACTGGGACCTTTGAAAGGCCCCAATAGGAAAACCACTTTGTGCACCTCTTCCATGGTTACCTAATCCACTAAACTATCATTTATCTCTTTCGAAACCACTAGGGGACATTGAGATAACACTAGTTGAATATCTTGACACTCAATTGGTTGATATAACTTCTCAAAATAATCCATTGTCATCTCCTTCAATTGGGTTTGATCCTTGATCCATGCACCATCCAAGTCTTGCAACATAGTTATCTTGTTCCTCTATCTTCTCTAGACAGTGGTCGCATGAAAGAATTTGGTATTATTGTCACCCCATTTAAGCCAATTGATTTTGGACCTAATACCCTCAACACATCTCCTCTTGTTTCACATGAAAGAATTTGGTATTATTGTCACCCCATTTAAGCCATTTGATTTTGGACCTAATACCCTCAACACATCTCCTCTTGTTTCCATGCTTTCTCAATCTCCCCTTGAAGTTGACAAATCCGCTCCCTATCAAAGGAGCTAACAATATTGTTTACGTGCTACTGAATTTCTTGCTTTAAGGAGATAATTCTTTGATGGCCATGAGAGAATCTCCACTTAGTAAGTGCTAAAGACACATTCCTTATTTCTTTGGAAAGGTTCACATCATTTCAACTAGAAGACACCCATGAATTAGAAACCACAATGCAACATTCTTCATCCTCTAGCCAATAAGCCTCAAATTTGAACTGCTTTTCGTTTCACTTGCTCCGCCTTAGAAGTTAAAAGAAGTGGGCAGTGGTCCGAACCTATAGCGGATAATGCAAATGCTTTGGCTTCCGGAAACATTATCCTATAGTTCATGGTACATACTAGCCTATCCAATTTTTTCTTCACAAATTCCTCTCCTTCTCTATTGTTAATCCCGGTGATTCTACAACCCAAATTCTTACTTTCCAAATCCATCAAGGAATAGTCATTTAGAAATTCACAAAAGGAATTAATTTTATAATCTTCAACAATCCTTTCCCTAGCTTTCTCTGAATGGAAGAGTACTTTATTAAAGTCCTCAACACATATCCACAACAAGTATTTAATAGAAGTAATTCTCCTCATTTCCTCCCATAATTGCAACCTCCTTTGATAATTCATTGAGGCATGTAAACCCGTAACGCGCATCTTTTTCCCACTTTCCACCTCACAAATCATATCAATGAATTTTGTATTCATTCTTACTATGTTCAGAGAAACATTGTCATTCCAAAATAATGCTAAGCCTCCAACAATGCCTAAGGGATTCTCCATACAATAGTATGGAATTTCAGCCTCTTTTGAATCTTTTGAACCTTTACCTCTTGATTTTTCGTTTCCATCAAGAACACTAAACTGGGCTTTTCCTAAGCCATGAGGGCTCTACGCACTAAAATTATTAGGAGATTACCCAGATCTTGACAATTCTAACTTATGAGCTTCATATGTCACTTGGTGGCTTATTAAGACTAGCCACCACAGCCCATCTCCCTGATCCGTCCACTACAAGAATTATATTATCTAATAGTTTAGTCTCATCAAATTCTTCTTATGTATTGGCTTTCAATCCATAAGGATAGGTACATTTACTTTTCTTACTTGATAAAGTTGTTGAGTTCAAACCTAAAATCTTTATCTATTTTAGGATTCTATGAGCCACTTCCCACACTGTGAATCTCATGGTTTGGAGGAGCACCAGAGGTCGCAGTATGCAGTTTGTATGCCACCATCTCTCCGTCTTGTTTTCATTTACTCAAAATTCTAGATATAACTTTTGTCATAATTGTATCCATAACCTCTGCCACCCCTTTATCTTTGTTGTTATTATCATCTCAAAGAGAATCACTTGGCTTAGCACTTTGTCTTAGGGGCAATTTTTTCCTTCTCTTCTATCCTCTCTTGTTTCTCATAAAAATCTTTCCAAAGCAGGATATGTTCCCCAACTTCGGCTCAAAGCCACTGGCCATAGTAACTTTCTTCTTTTCTTGTTAGTTTGTCTTCATCATAAGGAGTCTCTATGCAATACATGGCATGATGTCCCAACTTCCCGAATGAGTAAACTTTCATAACGAAAAGCCCAACTAAGTATTCTTCCCTTCCAGCTTGATTAGTTTCCCCATTTCTAAAGGTTCCGGAAGATTGATTTCCACTCTAGTTTTTCCAACTCTAAGTGATGCTTTATCTTTAGAGTTGACTTTAACCTCAAGAAGTCTCCCTGCATTTCAAACTACTCTACGAATATCCTCTTATGTACCTCTTTCCAAAGGAAGATTGAACCCTTGGATCCAGAAAGCGCAAGTTGTGAAATCATAATAGTGAAGGGGAGTATTGGGAGCCCATGGTTTGAAAATAACTAAATGATTTGAAAACAGCCAAGGACCATTTTCTAATACTCAATTTTTCTCCTATTCGTTTATGAATTTAAACAATAACAGCCCTACTTCCCTTTGTGATATTTCTTCTATCTCTACTCACCAAGCCCTTTTCATAGTGCTCTAGAAAGCTAGAAAATTAATGGTCTATCAAAACCACCAAAATAAGTCTACACTCGTCCTCTATTTCCTTTAGTGTTTCGTCATCCCATATCTCTAGTTCCACTTTTGACCGTAGTCCATAATCTTTTGCATAGAGAGGCTAGGCAAGCTACTTCTTCTCCCTCGTTCACTTCCATAGTACCATAGATGAGTAAATCCTAACTAAGGCAACGCTAGACTTAACTACATGACACAATAGCAGGACTAGTAATTGCTGAAGCTAAGTCACTTAGAGGATGAGGAGGGTTTTGTTCTAGAAAAGCTAAGAATGGGAAGATTTAGTGGGGTCAGTATATTATTGGGAATAGGACTAGGGAAACATTGAAAATGATTGTGTTTTATCAAAGGTTTTGTGAAGAAGATGTGATGAAGAGAACCAACAGAAAGCTCATATGATTTTATACTGCAGAAACCTCCAAAACTCATGCATAGGAGGTGAGGGGAAGTGGGAGAAAGTTAGTAGCAAAACACCCAAAAGGGCTAGGGTTTTGAGAAGGAGCTACCATGGAGGTAGAAGAAAACTCTCCAAGATTGAGAGAGAAAAGGGTGATAGATTGTCAGCCATGCCTACCTCCTTGTTAAGTTCACTCATTTCATTTTTGTCAAAAAGTTTGATTTTTGTAGAATTGAAAGTCAAATATGATTTTCTTTGGGAAAAAATTGGATTTAAAAAGTGGATATATGTAGTTGATTTGGCAATTAAAATATGACAACCCAAATTTCCCTTCATTAAAAAAAAGAAAAGAAGAAGCAATAGCCAAGGTTATCTAAGGGTGCTTATGATATTCTGAGTAATTTCCTTGGTAAATTCACTCTTTCACTTAATGGTAATCTAGCTCAAACCATATTCTAGGCTAATGCCTCTCTAATGTTATGTTTGGTTGGAGTGATTAGAAAGGCAAGGAATTTTAATCAAATACTAAAGAAGATAAGAGATACGAATTAGAGGAGGATGATGAGGAGCTAAAGACATGAGTGGAGTTGTAAATCATGGTTAAGGAAGGTCTTATTTCTATGTGAACTATGCATCTGCTACCAATGCAAGTTGCTTCTTTTATCAGCCAGATAAAACCACAGCATTTTTTTTCATTATCTCTATGGTACAGTAGAATAATGAGTTTAATCGTACGGCTTCATTATTCTTGAGCTTAATTTGTTTCTAGAAAAACATTTCTTTGGAAACATTTCCTTATTCTTTAACATTTAAATCGCTTAAGAAAATGAATCAAGAGTAATTATTTAATCAACAAATCGAAAATCATTCTCTATAGTATGATTAGACATTGACGTTTGTACCGAATACCTCGGCACTTAAACCGGACATCTTGACATTTGAGCACGGATCCCCAACACCTATATCCAAATCCTCCACAGTCTGGCTTGAGTCCCAAAAGCCCGGCCCAAATCTCTTGAGGACGGGCTTGGGTCCTCGGCAACGCAGCTCGGTTACCTGGCTAGCACGCCCAAGTCACCGGTGCCTGTCCCCAAACTGAATTAGAATCTGGCCCGAGAACGAGGTCCGGGCAATTCGAGCTAAAGAATCTTTGGGGTGAGCCGGATCTTAGATTCGTTCTTGCTCGTTTCACTAATGTATATTCCTCGAGGGCACTGCCAGTTTTACACATCTTTGTGATGAAGTTGATTTTAAAATCCATTTTTCGCGTGTCACGAAGAAGTACATAGCCGTTGAATCCAACTTGTTACAGCACACACACTGTCACAAGCAAGCTCATTAGTTGGCGCAAGATTTAGTTTTCCTAATCCCCATTGTCCCCAACCTCTGATGATACTATGCCTTTTCCTGCTAATGATTGTATATTAAAATATTTGCCAATTATCCTGATGCGACAAAATGACCCGGCTTTTTTAGCTGAAGATGCAGATAGTACGTGAGATGAAAGATCCATTGGACAGGACTGATAAGATGGAGGGGAGTAAACGGGATCCGTGGATTCCAATGACCCCTGCTAAGATTGGTCCACCGAGCTCGAGGAAATGTGCCAACAAAGAAGATGACAATCAGAAAATAGCCTCGTCAGAGAAGCATCGTGGCGAAAAGAGAAAGAAAGATGTTAAGACCCCAATGAAACAACAAATCAGTCCCAGAAGAGACATAACCGATCTGACCAAAAGTACTGTTAAGGCTACTTATCCATGTGCCGGAGTTCCACGTAATGAGAAAGCATTTTCTCCAAGTAATTGTCCATTGCTTGTAACAGTAAAAAGGAGCTTCAGACGTCGAAACAAGGAAGGACAAAGATGTCCATCAGGTGAAGCAAAAGGATTATGCGGAGGTCGGTATGAGAAAGGCGAGGATTAATGCTGGCAATGGCTATCACAGCCTAGAGTTGATGTAGACTATGGGACCACAAAGAGTTTGGACATTATTAAACGAGTTTGGGAGTGAAAGTGCAGAAAAAGAAAATGAAAGAGATATCGACAAGAAAAATTATTGGGAAGAAGAAAGGAAGCTTTTCCACGAGCAGGCACTTTCTTTTGTCACAAAAATGCATCTCATCCAGGGAGAATGTATCCCGATATTAAATATCTCGAAAAAAAATTTAGAGTGGAACTTTTATCGAGAAACAAGTAAGGAGATCTTGCTTCGTGTTTTCTACTTCGGAGCACAATTATGACAAAAGTTTGCAATTCAATGTGCAGGGGATCAATGCTCTAGGGATTGGAAAGGTTCTGTTGTGGACTCAGTTGTTGGAGCATTCCTAACACAAATTGTGTCAGACAAGAATTCCAGGTATGGCTTCCTTATGATTTCTTTAAGTAACATAGAGTGTGAGAAAGAATGTTTTTTGGCAAATTGATAAAGTAAAGCTTGAAAGAAGAACATCGATTTTGCAGCTCGTCCTTCATAGCACTTGCCGCAAAATTTCCAGGTAGAAAGACGCAACAGGATTGTCATCACATTTGCCCAGAGAGCAGGAAGAAAAAGGCGTGAACAGGCGCGTATTCAAGAGGAATGAAGATGTGTGAAGATATTGACAAGAAAATGTACTGGGAAAGCGTAAGAAACTTATACTCTAGAGGGAGACACAAAGAAAAATATGTTAGGCCTTAGGAATCTTTGGATTGGGAGGCGGTGTGGCAAGCCAATACTGCTTTTTCAGCTAAAATTCTAATGGGCAGAGGAATGCAGAAAAAAAAACTTACAAATAATGTTAAAGATAGCTGATGACGATTCCTTAACATTGATAAGGGTTTATTAATAGACTGTGTAGAGATCATGGGAGTATCAACCTTGAATGGCTAAAGAACGTCCCTCCTGAACTAGCAAAGTAAAATTGAGTGGACTTTATTTTACACTTTTATGCGTGTTGGCACAAGTGAGAAAGAGGATGTGAACTTCAATATTAACTTTCTAATGAATTTAGAAGTCACTGATTCTGAAATTTGTCATTAGACAATTTCTGCTGACAATAGAATGGCTGGGACTGAAAAGCGTGGAATGCATACGTCTTTTGAGCCTCAAGCAACCTGCCTTTCCAGTTGATGCAGCGGCTTATTTCTGTGTTGATGCATCTAAGCCTTCTCTGAGCATTCTCAAATTATCATCTCAAAAAGGTTTGACACAAATGTGGGCTGCATAGTGGTCTGCCTTGGATGGGTCTCCCTCCAACCAATGCCAGAGATGTTCCAACTACATCTCTTGCAAAAGTATAACAACCGTACTCAAACATTTCTCTAATGCTCTTCTTTTATTGAGTTTCTGATCTTTTTCCCTTATCAGATACCCTGCAGTAAATGAAATCCAGAAGTACCTCTGGCCATGGCTCTGCCATCTTGACCATCCAACATTGTAAGTACATTACTATGCTTTCTTTTTTTGGCCAGATTAGGCAATGCTCTGTGGGTTAAACAAGCTTCAACTACAATGAACCTAAAACAAGCAGAGACATTGCTAACATGTCAATTCTGCATTGCAGATATGAGCTGCATTATCAAATGATCACCTTGGGAAAGGTGAGTGGTTGGTCCTGTCATGGAGAATGGGATTAAGATTTCTGTTTCATTCCCTGATGATATATGTCCACAAGTTAAATGGTGGACACTGATGCTGAAAAAGTTGTACAGGTTTTCTGTGCAAAAACACAACTGAACTGCGATGTTTGTCCACTTAGAGATGAATGTAAACACTATGCAAGCACAAATGAGGGGTAAGCTAACTTTTGCTTTGATACTCTTCAAGGCCAGTGAGATGTCTCAATTCTGGTTGGACATACTTTAGCTGCTTCTTGAGTTATAACCTTAAGGATTCCGTTTGATCTAGAGATGTGCAATCCAATCATTGCCTGGCCTTTCACTCTGCTTGCTTCTGCAGAAAATCTCAGTTATCTCTCTAGGTGGAACCATCCCAGGCATTTTAATACCTTCCCTCAGATTGTTCTCAAAATTTTCTTTATTTTTTTGACACCATTGCAATGTTAGTTCCTTCATATTGGTCTTAAATTCTCAGCTTTTGCTGTAATCTGATCTGACACAAAAGAATCGGAATTACAACATTACTTAGTAGGATCAAACAAAAAAGAATCAACTTCACTTGATAATGAGGTACATTTGCCCATAGTTCAAGCATTCTTCCACAAAGGTCTAGTCATCCTATGGCAGGAGCTGGTAAGTACCGAAGATGCACCTTCCTTTCTGCCCAGCACCAGCTTTCCTCAATCATGTAAAATCTTTTGAAACTGTCACATGGGAATTGTGAAGGTTCCAGTAGAACTGAAATCAGCATCGAGGACATTATGGTAGATCGAAAGCATTGTGTGAACGAGTTTTTGCTAAAAGAGACAAGTCCTCTCAGGCCCAAAGTGAAGCACAACGTTTCAAGGATGACATTCCCAGTGTAAGTAGTGAAATCCTTCAGGTATGGGCAAAAAAATCGTTGGTTAAACTGAGGAGCTGAGGCTCAAATTCTATGGTTCAGTCTTGTCTATAGTTCCATTAGCAGTCCTTATTTATTCTTTTATGTGTTTGGACATATTTTTTTCTCTTTAAGTTTGCATAACAGACAAATTATTATGTGAGTATAAACAACTCAAAATTGAAAGTTGCACTAATAAATCAACAATACAAATATTAGTTTGTACAGAAACTCAGCTTTCACTGATTAACTTTCAAAAAATCCTTTGCATATGGACATTATTGTGCAATCTATATAGTATCACATAGTATCTTGAGCACTCAAGGATATCTTACATTCTTTTGACCCTTTGGAACCTTCATATAATCAACTCAAAGACTTTTCCAAGTTATAATACAGCTTTTCATGTTTTGCAGTTTTGAGCTACCGGATTCTCACCCCTTTCTGGAAGGAGTAAGCAAATTTTTTATCCGTTTATGAATTCATATCATAGTAGGTGAGCAAATATCCACAGCTTTTTCACATTACACTAAGCATAAAATGTAAATGTTGATAGCTATGCAGGCGAGAACTTGACGATGCATATCCATACCTGCTTGCTGTATGCAAACCAGGTTAACAACTAATGCATCTTTCTTAATTACAGTGCTTCTCTAGTTGCAGCTTATTAAATTTGCTTCTTGTCACCTCCAGAATAAGTAATACATGTTTAACAGTTGTTGAATGACTTTTCTGTTCCTTGAAACAATTTCTAAATAAAAGAACATGTTTATGGTAACTATATAAAAATTTTATTCTCAAAATAGATAAGAATATAAATGCGTTTGGTATGAATCATAAATATTTTTTTATTTTTTTAATTTTTTGATAATTTTGCCAGCCATTGGGTGGCGGTCGACGAGCAGCAGGCGGTGGCTGATGGGCGGTGGTCGATGGCCAATGGGCAACGGTCAGGCAACGGAGGCCGCGAGCAGCAAGGAAGAAGCAGAAAAGAAAAAAAAAAGAAGAAAAATTGGCTTTTTCAAGAAATTATTTTTTTCAAACATAAAACTTGTTTTTTTCTAAATTTATTCTCTGACCACTTTTCTATTTCTGGAAATAGCAAAATTAGTTGATGTTATGAAATAAATTTTTATTCTTTAATTTTTTGTTCTAGAGAATAAAAGAATAGAAATTGAGAGAAATAGAAACGTTACAAAATAGACATTTATTAGTCTAATCAAATGTGATTGAGTTACCAATGAAATGATAATTTCACCTTTCGGCGACTAAATAGTTAATTACTACTTGCTTTTAGATTTACAAGTTGGTGCATACTTCCACTAGTAGACTACAAATGCTTGCATACTTTACTAGTGGTCTTGATCAACGATTGTAATTTATGAATCACACCAACACAAAATGAGTACATTTTTTGTGAAACTTGACATGTTATGATAATTTATAAGAATAAATACATTAAAATTTCTAAAATTTGTCATGAAAATGCAATTAAATTTTAAAATATTAAAAAAATGCAATTAAATTCTTGAACTTATCATGAAGTATAGTTAAGTTTTAAAAACCTTTAAAAACTACAATCAAGTTTTAAAACTTATCAAATTTGTCCAATTAAGTCTTTCTGCTGATTGAATTTTATGAATTTTTAGGATTTTATTACATTTTTATGACAAGTTTTAGGATTCAATTATATTTTTTAAAAGTTTAAGGACTCAACTGTATTTTTTATAATTACAATTTTGTGACAAGTTTTAGGATTGTATTGCATTTTTTTTTCTATAGTTTTAGAACTCAATTACATTTTCAATTACACTTATTTACTCTTAATTTATATGATATCAATAGATTAGTTGTATGTAGTGATTATTTAACTTTTGCAATATTGTGGCAGAACTAGATGCGGTCGGCTTATTAACGTTTGCAATTGTTTGATCGGAAAACTTTAAGCCCTCATGCCCATTTGAGCGGATATTTATAATTGACAACCTCCACTGTTCATTTGAAAAGAAAAAATCAAATATAAATTTACCAAATTGAAAGATTAAGGATTAATTGGCAAATCGTTAAGAAGCTTATGACTAAATTAGTATAAATGAATGATTTAAAACTAAATTGACCTCTGTAAAATAGGTTTATGATCTTTTGAATAATTTCTTTTAATCAAACTAAAATTTCGTATCTGACCAAAAAAAAAAAATTTCATTCAATTCTAAAGAAATGAATGAAAGAAACAACACAATAAACTACAAACCAAGAAAAATCCCAAACAATTGCGAAATAAAGTAAGCTCCAAATAACAAGAATTATTATAACAAGGTTAATGGTCACACACTTAAAGAGTAAATCACAAACCAAAATTGAGGCCGATAACTAAATCCTTTTGCAGTAATGAGCACATATTGAAATTTGAAATTATTACTATGGTTTTATCTTTTGGTGGTGCGCGCCTAAGTTTAGTGTCCCTAACACCATTGCTGTTCTAATCTCCTTCTAAATTGGACTTGTACACTAATAAAACCGAGGGAAGTGAAATTCCGAAATTATATAAGGAAAAAACCTCAAATCTACACTAGATTGAGATAGAGACCTCCCCGAAATAAGAGAGAGAAACTTTAAATCTAGACTAGATCAAAAGAAAGAAGCTAATTAAAATGTAAGGAAAGTAAGAAAAAGAAGACAGAGAGCTGAATCACCCTATGACAAAGAAAACGGAAGGGGAGAGAGATCTAAGTCAAACCCTTCCCTTCCCTCCATGGAGAACGAAGAAGACGGCCGTGTGAAGATGAGAGGGAAAGAAGAGAACCCCATAAAGGGGAGAGAATAGATTTATCTCTCTCTCTCTTTTTTTTGAGAATTTTCCCGACAAAATTTAGTCCACTTATTATTATATGATCAAGCTGGTGTATGCGCACCATATAGGACTTTGATGCAATAGAAGGCTTTGCCCTCCATATGTCAAGAGCCAAAAAAAAAAGGTAAATGAAATTCATAAGCAACATAACACCTAAAAAATTTATTTCTCTTTTAATTATCAAAAATCCAAACTGAAATTTATTTTTTGTCAATTTTTATTAAATTGAATTAATATTAGAAAAAACAAATTGATAAAATAAATATTAAAACTCTGAATCGGTATATCTATTATTTACCACGTGTCATCTAATTTGATAACAAAATTTAGCTGAAACTAAAGAATAATAAATTTATCATAGAAGTATCCATTTGGGATTTAATTTGATAACAAAATTTATTGAAAAAAGTAATAAATTTTTTAGGTATTAGATTTAGAAAATGGAATTTATCGTAAATATATCGATTTTTGGTGGTATTAGCCTAAAAAAAAGGGAGAAAAAGGAGAGTACCAAATCCCAAAACTAGCCCTACGGCCATCCCAAATTCACCATCTAAAACCCACGCTCCCGGGGAAAAGGAAACCCTAGCTTCTCACACAGAACCCACCAGCCGCTCAGCAGAGAGAGAGAGCGAGAGAGGGAGAGAGATGGTGTCGGGGTCGGGGATATGCGCGAAGAGGGTGGTGGTGGACGCGAGGCACCACATGCTGGGGAGGCTGGCGTCGGTGCTGGCGAAGGAGCTCCTGAACGGCCAGAGGGTGGTGGTCGTCCGCTGCGAGGAGATCTGCATCTCCGGCGGCCTCGTCCGCCAGAAGATGAAGTACATGCGCTTCCTCCGCAAGCGCATGAACACCAAGCCCTCCCACGGCCCCATCCACTTCCGCGCCCCCGCCAAGATCCTCTGGCGCACCATTCGCGGGTAATTTCGGACTTCTTCCTTTAAAAAAATTTTAAAAAAAAGATGTGGGTTCGAAGACGATGCTGCAATCGTTTAGTGGGGTTGACGGTGTTGTGAATTGGTAAAAAAAAAAAAAAATTGGTGTGAAGATGATGAAATTGTTTAGTGGGTTGAAGTGTGGTTTGGAAAGAGAGATTCTCTCCATTTGTGTTTGTGCTCATTTAGGAGACGTTGGAAATTGACACTGGGAGGGTCGGTGGTGTGTAGTGCTGCATTTGGTCATGCGGAAACTATAATTTTTAGGCAGATGAGAGTTCTTGTCGATATTTCTTTCCCCTTTTTTATGTTGAGTTCTAATGTCCTTGACAGCTTTGATTCTCTGCGTGTGTGTTTGAGCTGGAGGAAGTGTCATTAGACTCTGAAATTGCTTCTTGTAACTTCTACGCACTGCATAGCGTCATTGCTCCAGATGAGAATTTTGCAGTTGATAAGTTTCTTGTCGTATCAGTCCCTCCTATAATTGAACCGCTGTTATGTTAGGATGATTCCCCACAAGTCAAAACGAGGAGCCGCTGCACTTGCAAGATTGAAGGCCTACGAGGGAGTTCCTCCTCCGTATGACAAGACGAAAAGGATGGTCATCCCTGACGCACTCAAGTGAGTTTTGTCTGGCTAGGCTAGGTTTGCCATCTATTATGATTTTCCTATTTGCATTATCTGATTATTTTTTCCTTGAACAAGAACTGAAAATTGAGGGCTCTTTTTCAGGGTTTTGAGGCTTCAAGCTGGACATAAGTACTGCTTGTTGGGTAGGCTTTCCTCGGAGGTGGGATGGAATCACTATGATACCATTAAGGTGAGAACTGGCTACTTTTCTCTTTTGCATGCAGCCATCTCCAGATCCTTTTCAATCCTAAGAAGGGGTTTTGGCATGTTTCCTGTGATTTGTATATCAGCACTGCCAGCACAATCAATGACTGTTTTCTTATTGGAGATAAAAAAAGATAATAGAAGAAAGTTAGGATGCTGGTTCGAGTTTGTTTTGTAGTTGCCATTTGTCCTGTATACTTGAGGTTTGAATGTAAATATTTATAGTGGGCTCCTTCCATCTTCTAGAATTGTTTTTTAGCTTGATAGGAGAAGTTGCGGATGAGGTTTAGTCCCAAATGTTTGTTGCTGGATTTGCAGCTATTGTGACTTTTATTCTGGCATGTTTGTACCGAAAATCCTATAAAGATAGCAGTATAGTCTCCACAAAGAACATGAAATAATTTATACCAGATCTACTATCAGGTTTGCAGAGGGCTTCTAGTTGTGGTCCATATACAGGTGTATAGGACACTGCATGATGGCTCAATTTTAGTTCCATGAGCTTTTGAAATTTGAACTAGCAGCTATAAATTGGTGCTTCTGTCGGTGTCAATCAGGTGATGATCTAGGACAAGACAAATCATCCACTGCCCGTTAATATCTACACATATTGCTTCTCCTATTAATTGTAAAGCTGCTTGTATTTGGTCATTGAGTGTTCTCTTTAGGCAAAAGAAAATGAAGTTTGCTATGGTTAATTTGATCCTTGCATTTCCAGGCAGAGAATCTCTATAGGCTAAATGTGCATAGCGGTCTGTATGGGATTACATCAGCACATGAACTTTGTACTGCTACTGCATATGACTAAACTGATTATTTACTTGTTTTGTTCTATATGCATTGGTACACTGGAGTGTTTCTTGATTTTGGAAACTTTAATAGTGCAGAGATTTTGGTCCTGCAAATTTATGAGTGATGACGGAAGCTATATGCTTTGACTTTTTTGTAGGAACTTGAGAGAAAGAGGAAGGAGAGGGCACAACTGGTATATGAGAGGAAGAAGCAGTTGAACAAACTGAGGGCGAAGGCTGAGAAGGCTGCGGAAGAGAAGCTTGGTCCCCATATGGAAATTATTGCCCCCATCACGTACTGATTAGTCTTGTAGACATCTGCACCAATTTCGGGAAAGAATTTGAGGTTGACGTCTATTTTCTCATAGTTATTTATACATGCTTGGTTGGCCGGCAGACAGCAGTAAAATCATACTGGACAAGCAACAACGGTTGGAATTATCGCAATTTTTTGATGTGGTTGGGAAGAGGTTATTCAGAATCATGGAGTTTTCGGATGATATCCCGAAACCGAGAGCTTTAGTCAATCCTTTGTTGCACGTTTGAGTCAAATGTTTGATCGAAGCTTAAAATAGCACACAGCGAAGTACATTCAATGAAAGCTTCCTGCTCGGAGCTATTCTAGTCGGGAACCATGCATTTAACTGACCCTAAGATTTAGAGGACTGAGTGATTCCTTCGAATGTTGTTCCTCCGTCGTTTTTACAAAGACGAATTGTGTTTTTAAAGTCCTTTCTCTTCCCTCCTAATCTTTGACGACAGACGTAGGTTAAACCCGACAAACAAATGAAAAGTCAGATTAATCTACCCCTGGTATTCATGCCATGCTCGGTACTAACAAAACTGAATTGCTATGGGATGCAATGATAAAGGTCTGGCCGCATTCCTTTTTCAATTTGAAGATCTAGTTTTTCTGACGGGTACTACCGGCTATCAAAAAACGCGAATGATGGTTACACACCGAATTTCAATGTTCCCCGTGTGGCATGGAAAGCATTTTTCAGAGGCTGGCTTGTTGTAGTAGACGAGAATGGCGAAGAATGGTCTGGATCTTATAAATTTTGATGCTGTAAAGAAATATTTCCCTTGAAATGAAACATCAATGGAAATTTTGACCATTCCCGATTCAGAAGTGCTTGTTGAAATGGTGTCATTCCTTTTTCGGTTTTAGCGAAAAAGAAGAAGAAAATGAAGCACTTTACCAAAAAAAAAAGAGAAGAAAATGAAGCATATCCCCTGCATAATCTGGGGAAAAAATTGAGCCAATTTAGTTTTAAACCTTTTATATTTGTGTCAAATGAATCCGTCTGATTAATTTAGGTCTGAAATCGTTGATGCAAATACCAGTCGTTCTATATGACATGATTAGCGTTGATATAGATATTTTAAATAAATATATTAATATTTTTTTTTGAAATTCTTTTTTATTAGTTTTTCTTTTCTTTTTCCTTGTTTTTGTTTGTTTTTCCACAATGGTTGGCGAGGGTTGTTGGTCCCCTTGCTGGCTGCTCAATGAGGGCCGCGAAATCCTTGTTAGCTGCCGGTGAAGGTTGCAGCCCTCGCTTGTCCTTGTCTAGATGTGGATGAGGTAGACGCGGTGTAGGCGAGGTAGCCTCCCTTAGATCTAGGCAAGGCGGGTCTTCAATCTCTTGTAAGGTGAAGGACAAAGCAGTAGTAGCTCCTGTAGAGGAAGGGACTTGTTGGAGGATCAATATCGACGGATCTCTAAACTTGTCAGCCTTGCTGATCGTTGGCAAAGGCGGCCTCAACCTTGCTAGCCACAGGAGAGGGCCATGGCAACCTTCGCCCATGGCCAAGGACCTAGCAAGGTGGCCTCGCTCACGCTTGCCTCCTCACCTACATCTGGTCAAGGTCAAGCGAGGGCCACAACCCTCGCCGTGTCTAGAGATGGCTTTGGAGCCCTTGCCTTGCCTAGTGACTGGCAAGGGGGTTGACAACACTCGCTTGCCATAGAGGGAAAATAAAAGAAAACAAGAAAAAGAACAAAGCGAAAATTAAAATTTTTGAAAAAAATTTAAAAATATTAAAACATTTACTAAAAATGTTCACATTAGCGATTTTAGTTTAAATTGGCTAGATGGACTCAAGTGAGAAAAATGCAAAAAAATTTATGATTTAATTAGTCCAATTAAAATGTTTAGGATTGAATTGTCATTAATATTAATTTAGCACTTTTTTTTTATACTTTTTTGGCATAGCCCAAACCATTGATCAGATTAGGCAAAACTTAGGGATTTTCCCAACTATAGTAAGAAGATGTTCTCTCCTTTCTTGTAGGTTGGAACACAACAATACCGAATAGGGGTGAGTATGGTTTAGGTAGGCGGTTTCTACCATAGAATCAGAAACTGCCCACTAAAGACCGTTCCAAAAAATTAGAATTGGGAGCCACCTAGTGGTTCCATGGATCCACCAAGAACCACACTGCTGGTCCGGTCCAGTTCCCAAGAGGGTCCATGGAACCGATCCTATTAAGCTTCATGCACTTAGTACAACACTTTCCAACTAGCAAAAGTGAAGCGAAAAATAAATAACTTCCATATTCTTAATCGTAAGATTAGTAAAGAGATTGGACTCATATTAAAAGTTGAGAGTTGACGCCATGAGTCAATGAGCATTGAGCTTGAGAGTAAAAAATTCAAATTTAAAAAAAAAATACAAAAAGGAAAAGGCCATGAATGAAAGATAGAGAGACGACTCATATGAGATGAAAGTGAGACAAGACGGGCACTCAGTTAATGGGTGTTGAGTTTCAGATTAAGAATATTAGGGTTTTCATTTTTCTTAATTTTTTTTATCAAAATTATTTCTTAAATATTAAATATCTTTATTTATATATTATAGATTTGGTCCGGATGGGTGGGTGGGCGGTACAACACCTAGAACTGGTAGCCGGATCGGTACCCATTAGTTTTGATAAATTGGAATTGAGAACCGGATTGGCTCCCTTGAGAACCACCGGTTCCGATCCGGTTTGGTTTAGTTTCAGGTGGTCCGAGGGATTTTCGATTTTTTTGTACACCCTATTATTGGAGAAGGATGCGACACTTCAGAAATGATGAATTTATTGAGATTGTGGGGCAAGAAAAATGATTATCGGATGTAGTACTGAGAATAATGACAATTTTCAGAACGATGAGTGGCAGGTCATTTCTTCTATACCAAACACTTGTGTTATCCATTGCTAAGCCAAATCGCGCCCGGCATAAGGCATGATTGTCTCTCTTGAGATTCCGGTCATGGTCATTCAGGGGCTTCCGAAACTACATAGAACTCCCGTAAAATGAGGAAAGACGGCTCATTATCTCCCAAAAACCGTTGCCCCTTCAGCAAACCCAATCGAGCCTGCTTACTTCGTTTCAATAGATCCAATCAATGACCAACCCCCCATAATGGGGCAAAGTGTATCCAGGAAGCAAACAGAACAAGAATCTTTCAGTAAAAGCAAAGGCAAGTGTTAGAGGGCATCATAAAACAGAGAAGAAGAAGAGGGAGAGAGTCAGACGAAGGAGAGGAAGATTAGAATTGGCAAAAGCAATGACAGTGCATGTGCACTAGTGTACTTCCAAAGAGGGCACCTTATTTTGAAAAGTCAGAAAAATCACTCATTCGAGAAAGAGGTTTGATTGATTACAAGCAAAGAATGGTTAGTAAAAAGCCAGTACGGTCACTTGACTTGTTTAACCCACGTCTAGAGTGCATGTGTTTTGAGCTGCGATCTTCTACATAAGCTATGAGGCTAGCGTATGTTATATCCCTCGGAAAGAGTAGGGTTTCTATCTACTTAAGGAGATCCACTGAAACCAAAAAGGAAACAGAACGAGGAAACGAGAGCGAATGAAGACGACAGGAATGGCCTCGATGCTGACTTATGGCTTGAACATCGTGCATGTGTTTTGATGCTCTTGATCCTTAATAAGGAACCCCTTTTGTTTCAAAAAAAAAAAAAAAAAAAAAAAACGCTGAGCCTACGCAACATCCCTTAAAGAAGTCCATTTGAATCAGGCATTGTCAATCGATTCAAGAGAGGACGATAATGTTAGTAATTAAACCAAATTCATAAATGTTATTGATTTAGTTGTCTAATTGTCCATGCACAAGTTTAATGTCATGTCTATACGAATTCCTAGATTGGTGCACAAGTTAAGAAGAGTAATTATTGTAGTGTTGTTTTCAAGAGTCTGTTCATATTTCTATGTTTTGATTGTTTGTATTCCTAGGTCTAATCAATGTTTTGTAAGTTCCTAAAAATTTATATCTTGGGATGTTAGATACATTTAAGAGTCATTTAAAAGGAAGATTAAGAGTCTCTTGTAATAATTTTCGATAAGGTGAAATGAGGGGGACCAAAAGGCCTATTCATCTCCAATTTAGGTTGTGTGAAAAGTGAGTATTTCACATTCAAATTGTCCTATCTAGATCTGGGATTGAAAAAAGTGATCACCAACTTTAATGCGGTGCAAGATTCTTTGAGCTTGTTTTGATGTTTTGAGGAAATCCCCATTCCAAAGAGGCAAGCCATTACAACCTATGAAAAAACCACTCTAATCTAGGACAATTGAACGTTCTCTTCTGGAAATGCTGAATTGGCACTTAACAACCTAAATGGGATTGAATTTGTTGTTATATGGTTCTTAAAGTTTTTTCATGCAAACTAGAGTGTAGAAAATGAAACAATGCTTCTTTTGTCGATGAGAGTACGGGATAGAAAAGATTGTGAAGAAATTTACGGTGGTTCGGACTTTTGAATCGACCTACTCCACTCTCCGACTCTAACAACCTATGACAAAGCTGAAATACACTAGTGCAATTCTTGAAGTCTTTGACAACGAATGAAGTTGCCTTTCCATGAGGGATCATAACTCACCGTACAAGCACTCACAGTTCACTCTACGCTAAAAGTACTCTTTATTATGATTTGAACCAACACTCTCTTAGAGAATTTCAATCAAAATCACAAGGTTTTTCTCAAAGAATAAGCATGAGAAGTAGAAGAAGCTTTGAGAGCATTTTGATACCTATGCAACCCTTTAACTCTTGCTTTGAAGCATATCCAAACTTCCTCAGCATGTTGGGGATTTCAAAGGTAAAAGTAGTCATTGCAAGGGTTGTTTTTAGGGTGAGCAGTTTCGGATTTCATCTAGGTTTTGTTCAGATTTAGGTAAAACCTAAAACCTATCGTTGGAATAGGTTCCATAATTTTTGGAATTTGGAACCTACTTATATACCCAATAACTTGAAACCTATTTGTCACAAGTTTCAGGGTTGGTTCCAAGGTCCACTTGTACTTAATTGACCAATTGTAGTAAATCATGATCTCTAATAACTACTATTTGGAACAATCCTCTAGTCACATCTCTAATTTCAACACATGAAGATTATGAAACATTAACAAAGTAAAAAGCTCAATTATAAATATCACCAACAATGAAAACTAATGCCAATGGTTTTAGATTACATATTTATTATTGGACATTATGGAATGTCATATGATCGAGTGAAGACATAGAACAAGAAAAATACAAAGACTTGTTCTAGGTTTAAGTTTTTTGATCCACCTAGTGTTGGGAAAATATGGCTTCGAATTGGATAGAACAATGAAATCGAATCTTTAGAGTAATCAAGTCAGACTTTGAGGCGTGATATCACTTTCTTTAAAGATTTATTTGTCCCACAAAGTTGCTAATGGTCACTAGCAAATATCCTCTAGGATACAACAAAGTCTCAAAAATGAAAATACTGGATAATAATTCTAGTATTTCTCCAGGGTCTCTCTAGGAAACAATTGAAAGAATAGTTGTAGTTTTTTTTTTTTCTAGAAAGAAAGCTCAGAAAGATGAAAAATGATCAATCACTCTTTCTTCCGAAAACTGACATGTATATATATATATATAGTCTTAAAACATAAGCAACTCTTCATGAAAAATTGCAAAATGAACAAACATGTCCTTTCAAAAATTGCCCAAATTTACAATCGGAAAAAGTTGCAAATTGAACGAGTATAACCTCTTGAAAAGACACAAACAAAAATTCGGAACAATTAAATAATATTTTTTAAACAAAATTTCGATTTTTTTCAAAAAATTTCCGAAAATTCTCAAAACAAAAAACAACCTTTGAATTGATTAAAATTAATAACATAACCGTAAGAAAAAAATAAATAAATAACAAAGAGGTTAGTGCTAATTAAACCGCGGGCGCGCAAACGTGCAAAGTGCTAAGCGCGCACCCACGCATGGGTATGATGGGGTCTAGCCCACACCCAATGATCTCTTTAGGTACATTAAAGAAACCCCACACTTATTAATTGGCCCACTTCCTCCCACTTTTCCTATGTGGGACAAGGAAACATGCACTTAATTTGTTTTACGAACAAACTTCCAACACCTAGAACTTGTAGCCTACTCGTTGGAACTAGTTATTCAATTTTTGAAACCTAAAACCTATCTTGCATATCTTAGAATGTGAGAACCCAACTAGTGGATCAATTTAGTTATGAGGTTTCTGATTTTACTCTAACATCATGCTTACCCCTAGTTGTTTTTAGCTCAGAATATTTACTTGGAGCTAATTAGTGATTCTTGCTCGAAATAGACCAAATTGCCTTTGCAAACTTGTTTGAATTTTTCATAAAGTTTCTTCATGGATTCCAAGGCTTGAAGTTTTCTCCAAAACACCAATTGAGTTTGAATCAGATCAATATTGGTTTGGGTCTTTGTTTTCAAGTATGTTGACTATTATTGACTTTGTTTGTAGCATGAGCTTTCGTTTACTTGTTGTTGTTGTTGTTGTTGTTATTGTTATTGGGAAAAAGCTGCTCCAAACCATGTCTATTATGACATATTTATCTTAACTATTTTTTATGATATAAAAAATCTCAAACTTATATTTCCGTGACACATTTACGTTCCGTTAAATTATGTGTTGCTAAATACATTTGTTTTGGCACAACAAAGTTATATCACAACTGCAGCTGTACCAAGTTAGTGTCTCTTGTTTTCCAAATGACGGCTATCACTATAATAAATTATTCCATCATTTGTAGAAAGAAGCTTCCTCGTGACCATTGATTCATCATGATGAGATTATTCAAGAAGAAGTTTTCACTGCAATGCTATAGCCATTTGCAGTATGTCAAATAAAGGACCGTCCCTTAATTTTCAAGTCACCGACCCATTACTCCATACTTCACTTCTACTTCAACAAGCAATCAATTCTCTCATCATAATCAACATGAGCCTATCATTATTAATCCATCCCTGAGGCCTACCAGGTTAGGCACTTGCACGTTCCATCTTTTCTTAACCCCCCCATTTCAGACAATTCATCTCTCTCTCTGTGTGTGGAAAGTACATTTTAGTACTGGACGGTTCATTTTCAGTGATTTAGGGTTGTCCATGAATTTACCATGCTTACGCTTTCAAATAATTCACATTAGAGCTTTTGTTTTCCTTACTAACTAATTAGCCTTCAATTTCATTTAATATGCTCATAAATGCCAACTCCTTCTGGTCAGTGATTTTCCCACACAAAAAGACCCTGTGTGAAACCAACATATACTTTGTCCACATGTATAGTTGACATTATTCACCAGATTGTGATTATTATATGAGGGTCTGACCATCACATACACACTAGAATTTGGGCAGATTAGATAGTTGGATAACTCAAGGGTCAAGCTTTGATCAGCCAAACTCCCACTAACAATCCTCACCTTTATATATGATCCCAAAAGCTTCATTCAGCATATACAGTTAACCTCCCTTGTCAGTGATTCTTTCTTCGTCTCATCTCCTCCAATTGCATTTCCATGGCTTCTTCTAGATTGATCAAATTGCTTCTTCTCTATAACCTTTGCTCATGGATTCTTCTTCTTTACCTTCCAAAATCCACCGAGGGACTCACGGACGATAGTGATTGGCTTCGGCGGATTGGCGCAAATGCAGCGCCTTACCGGACGATCTTCGTCGACTCATCCAGACAGCTCAGCAACTTCACCACCATACAGTCTGCCATCAACTCCGTTCCTTCGAATAACATTAACTGGGTTTGCATCTACATCAAGAAAGGGATTTACAGGTACTCTTTTACCGATTTTTTTTTCCCTCTCTAGGTTTTTTCACATCGAAATTGGAATATTCAAGAAGCTTGTCAATGTTCAAGCAGTACTGAATAATTTATATCTCAATTAAGCATGCGTTGAAAATTGGAGAAACAATAGTCTCTGTATGGTATCATGGACATGCCTTTTCTTTTAACCATATTTGTCGTATTTAATACACTCATTAATTTTCTCATTAATCAAACTTTGAGAGTTTATCTTTGAAAGAATTTGTCACATCTAATGTATGTGTATTCATCCTAATGAAAAGAAAAATGGAAACTTTACAGAGGTATATCAAACTTGTGCATGGGTTGAGTAGAGTGGCTAATGTGAAAATGCAGGGAGAAGGTGAGAATACCGAAGGACAAACCGTACATCATCCTCAAAGGACAAGCGAAGAGGACGACCCAGGTCGTGTGGGACGACCACGGCACCACCATCGGGCACAGCCCGACATTCACTTCCTTGGCTGACAACATCGTTGCCAAGAGCATCAGTTTCAGGGTAAGACGTAATCCCACGAACTAGTCAGGTTCAACAATGTTGCGATGTGTTGAACAGGTGAATTTATATATATGGGAAACAGAAGAATTTATGTAAATGTGCATACTAATGCTTTTCTTTCTTACATTTTTTTTTTTTTTTTTGGCTGTAGAATTTGTACAATAATCCGATGAATAAGAAAAACCCTAGGGTCCCAGCAGTTGCGGCTAGGATTTCTGGGGACAAGAATATGTTCTATAGATGTGGTTTCTATGGTCTGCAAGATACACTGTGGGACGATCAAGGACGGCATTATTTCAAGCGTTGCACCGTCCAAGGAGCCGTCGACTTCATCTTCGGTAGTGGGCAGTCCATTTACGAGGTAAATTTGACTTTTGTCTTACAAACAACCTTATTTATATCAATGTGTGTACCTTAAGGGTGCATTTATTTTCCAAAAAAAGAAAAAATAATTGGTTATACTGCTTAGAAAAATTAGTTAATGAAAAATGTTATCATTATCAATAATAATTTATGCCTAACTATTTTCGTTAATGATGTAAATATTTTGCATTCATTCATTTTTGTAAGTAATACAAATAATTATTTTTTGCAAAAATTTTTTTTGCTTTTGAGTTTTTCATGAAAAAAACTCACTTTCAGTAAAATTCAGCCAAGATTATTTGGTGTGTAAAGCAATCAAAGTTTTGGATGATAAGAATCTTCAGGGCCTAATGTCGACCAAGAGAGTTAGGTGTCCATTATATGAAAACCCTTATATGTAGATGCAGACATGTATTCATTTTTTATATTGCAATCATCATCATCATCATCATCATCAACGTTATGGTTAAGAAATATCGAAATCATCAACGTTATGGTCTTATCTCTCTTGTTTTTCTTATCCTCGCATGCCACCAATTCAACATCAAACCTTATGATGGTTTTAGTCAAGGTGCCATTGTTTCATGAAAAATGAATGATTTGAAAAAGATTTTTCTAAAAAATAATCGTTTGTATCATTTAATATAATTAGTCAATGAAAAATATTTTCCTATTCGATATAATTTTGTGTACTCATTTTCGAGGACTATGAAAATATTCTTCATCCATTCATTTTTGTAAGCAATATAAATGATGATTTTTAGGATAGGCATTTTTTTCCGAATTAATTATTTTCCATAAAACAAATAGAGTTTAGATTTGAACACATTTTGTAAAGGATCACTTAACTTGAACAAGTAAAATTACCAAAAAAGGTCCTAAACATATTGCATTTGTACAAATTCATCATAAATCTTTTAATTGTGCTAATTTATGCCTAAAGATTTTCATGTTATGCCAATTAAATCCATATGATCAATTTTAACCAAAAATTGCTAAATGAATGCCATACGTCCCATGTGCCATGGCTTGAGCTAACATAGACACTTTTAAATAATTTTTTGCTCTATTTTATTTTCCTTTACTTCTTTCCTACTCTTTCCTTTTTTTTTTTTTTTTTTTTTTTGGGCTGAGGGTGAATCATTGGCCACAAGCTAGGATCAATGACCCTCATAGGCACTAGATGAAGGCCTGCACGCTCTTGCTTTGGTCAACAAGGGCACAACGACCCTCACCCAATGCCCTCATTGACCATAGTGAGGGCTTGCAAGCCCTCATCCAATAGTCGGGGAAGGCTATGCTCCTTCATTGTTGGTGAGGGTTGGTTGGTAATCTCTAGTTAGCCTTTTAACCCCAAAATAAAAAAATTAAAGAGAAAAAAAGAAAAAGAAAAAAAATCAAAAAAATTACAAAAATTTCAAAAAAACTATTCAAATATTATTAAAAAATATCAATCTCAGCATCAATCATTCCACATAAGACAATAGATATTAATGTTAGTAATTTCTAACCAAAATTAGCCAAATAAACTTAATTATCAACAAGTAAAATATTTAAGACTAAATTAGCACCATTAAAATGTTTAACACTAGATTGACAAAAATGTAATAGGTTTCAGATTATTTTTTTTTTGGGGTAATTGTCCCGGTGGGAGCAAGAGCGCCTAAGCGATCGTTATCATGACCCCTTTTCAATAGCAGAAGTATTTATCGGTTCCCCCAAGAGAGACGTTGGTCTATCCGAAATAACTTTTAAAATGTTGACATGTGAAGGAAACTCGGACCTCATATATTTTCGAAATCGAGCTTGACTTCATTGACTCCTTGCACATTTGAGTTTTCCACACGTCCGCATTATCTTGAATGAAGTTATGTTTAGGGTGATTTTTATTTTTAATCTTTCTAACATTTTCGACTTTGCTGCTTTCATAATTTGACTTTTGTTTTAGTCGAAAAAACCTAAGACCTTTCAATATACGTAAGTAGTTGAAATGTGGAATTAAGTACAACTTTTTATTTCACAATCTTTCTAAACTCAAAATGTTTTTATCGCCCTTTTTTCCATTTCTTGCGTTTTGTTTTGTAGAACTGTGCAATATCAGTACTTGGAAGAGCCCTAGGGCCAGGAGTTTCAGGGTTCATCACAGCGCAAGGAAGAAGCAACCCACACGATACAAACGGGTTCGTGTTCAAGGAGTGCAATGTGTTCGGCTCTGGGTCGGCCTTGTTAGGAAGGCCGTGGAGAGCCTACGCGAGAGTTGTCTTCTACCGCTCCAACTTCACTGACATCGTGCATCCTCGAGGCTGGGAAGCCGGGAATTTCGCCGGACAAGAGTGTGTCCCTCTATCCACTATGCCCTTTCAGCTAATTCGTCTTGAAAAATCTTCCAAAGTGAAAATTTGAGCATGATCCTTAAGTGCTTTGATCTTTCTCAGTACATATCGATATTGACACAGGTTTGCATATTAATTTTTCATAATTCTTATGAACTCGAATAATATTTCAGATGCTCTTGAAAAAAACATAACTTTTCATGACCCAATACAAACGTACCAAAACTGATAATGTCCGACAAAATTAGCGAATTTTGAATTGGATCTGTGGACATATAGTGGAGCCTAAGTGAGTCCATTTTTTGGGTTTCTATTTTACTCAATATTACTTGTGCTATTTTTTTCCCTAGAGTTCGGTGAGACCTTTGCCGTTGACATCAGTTCAGAAGTTTGCTTGTCCGCAGCTAACTGGCTAGTTTTGCATCCTCTAATGGAATTATTGAAGGTCGCTTTTTTTCTTTCCTCTCTTTGATTAAATTGGATCAGGTCCCGATTGACATTTTCAGAATATGGATGCTATGGACCTGGGTCAGATACTTCTCGGCGGGTGGGCTGGGAGAAGAAGTTGAATCCGACGGTGGTCGACCAATTGATCAGCACAAGTTTCATTGACTCCGAAGGTTGGCTAGGCGGTCAACCCTTCTAATACCATTGCTTATTTCTTATTTCTATTAATTATTTCCTTCTTTAGGGCCCCATGACATCGTTACATAGATTCAGATTACCTTATGCTCAATTATTTTTCCCTCCTGTCGCGGAAATGAGTGAATTACTCGATTTGAATTATTGGCACGAAACTGGACATAAGTGGTTCAGAAGTTGGTGTGGCTGTATCCATCTTTTGGCGCATGTAATTCTATTTTTATAAGATTGTACCTGTGCCGAAGTTTCTTCGTGTCTGTTTCTCTTTTGCTGAATCAAAGAATTCGTTCTGCAACTATGAAAACGGTATACCAAAGAGGGAATGTCATGGAACCGAGCCTTATTGACCTGAAAAACCAATGTCATACAATATCGACCTGAACCAGTGAAGATTGACAGTAGCTTGAAGAATTGAAAAATAAAGTAGCAGGTATGATCTATTGAGAATTGAGGACAGTTGTATCTTTGAGGATCAATATAAAAGCACAGCATCGACCCCCAACCATCCTCAACATCCTATTACCAATGAAACAGATAATAAGTTAAGAAATAGCAGCTGACATTTAATGGACCGCGCAGCGTTGTTCTGCATGTGAGATGTGACACAAAACATGTATCGGCTAATGCTCTGGAACTCCAGATTGAGATAACTTTTATCTGCTTTGAAGGATGTTGTATTTCCTTGAGGAAACCCGAATCAATCTTCTCCTCCATCAAGGTGGCAGTGCTCTCTGAAACTTGAGCATGCGAGATTCCTCACTTAATGTTGTGAGTAGGAACGCTAAGATAAAATTTTGTGTTCTTAAAGTCATCTAAAAGAGGGTTGTATCCATCCTTGGTTCGTGTCCTTGAAGGTAAGCCAAATTCCTCCATGAATGAAGAAGTATCGAGCTGCAAAGAAAAGGTCACATAGGCAAATCATGATTGTGACAGCAATAATGCAAATTCATTTCAGCAACTAAGGCCAAAAGACAGAATCAAAGAAATCCAACAGAGTATAGCATGCCTTTGGTCACAAAGACTACTTGAATAGATAAGATATAATAGGATAGCATTGCTTATATATCCTGTACTTATCAAATTTTAAAACAGTGAACATGTTGGACAAGACAAGATCAAATATAACATGCTATAATAAATAATGGTAATTTGACAAAGAAAAAAAGCTGCGGCTAAAAAGAGAGCTATGGCCTTATGAACTCTGTGACCCCCTCCACACCATGTGACCACTTTGAGGTGGTAGCCATCGTCCTTGAAGATGGCAACCACCTCGCAGTCAAAAGTGACTTCGTCTAAGGTACTGTAGCACCAATAAATATGGAGCGGTTCAGTCCCCACCCTTCACTGCTTGGATAATGCAGTGTCCCTATTTGCAAGTTCTTTCACTCACTAAAGGTACCTAGAGCACGTTGCTGGATTTAGCATATGAACACAGTAAACTATTCAAATGAGTGAAATTATTGTGCAATTGATATCCTACACAATGAAGTTCTACTTTTACTCACATAAAACAATGTCTTCCAGTAGAAGCAGCATTGCTAAACAAGATAAAGTAACATGAAAAAGCAGTCTCACTGTAATTGTTCTCCTCTTTTTTCCTCGTTTAGAGGAGGATGCATCTTCATGAAGTTTCAGCGACCCTGAACAAAAATGGTCAATCCGCTCCAAAAGCCAAAAGTCAGTAGGGAAGAATATATCAGCATCACCCTGCATGAGAAATGCAGCACTGCATTAACAGTAGAATGATAGAATCATTAGCACCCCAATCTTTAGTACAATTAAAGTCTTGGACACCAATAAGACTCGTGATACAAGAATTTTCAGTCCTTTGGTCTACCAGCTGAGCTATCCTGACCATTCCTTATCCTCATTTTACTAGACAATTTGGTTCTATGTCAAAACTAATTTATAATATACTAGTTAAAAATACATTTTTTAGTTAGCAGTTATAAATTACTATTCTAACGATTAGAATTTCTATATTTTAGAATGAATAGGTTCTAGTCCGATTGATTGAGGAAACCTCTCACAAGAAAAATTGTCTTCAGAGTAAAATGACAAGGAACTGTGGCCCAAGGAGCATGGATCAACTTCAGGATATTATCCAAACTGATGCTTGACTAATGTTAGCACTAGCACATTAAAATATACTTTATGCATAGCCAAAAGGTGCATGATACTAAATTCAAAAAAATTATACCTTTAATTATGCCTAGATCTAAGATTACAGCATCATGTGAAAGTTTAATAACTATTCAGATATTGAAACGTTGTGATTGCTGATTCTGGCGCTCCAAATCATTACTGTACAGATGGAATAAGCATTTCAAAATATTGATTGCTTGGAATTGTTGTTATCACAGCAATGGCCAAACAGATTAAGAGACATTCGAGTATAGCTCATGCATACACAACCAAATACTCAAGGTTGGCATACTAGGTAGATTTCTGAATAATGAAACTAAAAGAACACAAATAAAAAAAATGGCAAAATTTCCAACACTAAAATGCACATTCCTGAATAACCTCCATTACTAAATTTACCCAATAGGCTTTGGCCCCCAAAAGAAGTCACTCATAAAGCTTCTTAAAGCAGGACTACATTCATTAAGTTACAGCAATCAGTTAATATAATGTCAAGAAGCATTCCATGGTGACAGATTGCTGGGACCATTTAAAGTGATTCTATGAATTACAAACCTTTGCATCCAAATAGCTATTATAATCTGAGCTCCTCCCGTCCTTCTGCAGAACAAAAGCCAAAAATGGTCGAACTGTTTATTCCATGCTGTTAATAGAAAATTTAAACAACCACTCCAGAACTTAAGAAAACTATATGAAAATAGCAATACAAATTAGTGGCTGCCAATTACTACATCAGAGGACAGACCACATGGATCCAAAACACAGTCTGCAGTCGGATTGAGATCCGTATAACCATCTTCGCAACACTTCCGTTTAGAATTTCATTTCAATATCCTCAGTAAATTTTTCTATTGCAGTCCTGCATAAGTTTATAACATCTGTCAATTTTTTTTTACCTACCATAGCATTTCTTCTTACAGTCCCATTATTAGCTCTTTTTCCCAATGTACTGCATCTTTTGCAGAACTCAAAGAAACCAGTCCCATTATAAGACATACTGATGTGGAAGCCTACGTGAACATCATTAGTCTAGTTCATGGACAAATTATATGAGGAGGCACCACAGTGAAAGCATGCAACACGAGAATCAACTAAGGCAGCATGTGAATATAATGTCTGCAAGAAATAAGAATTGTCACTTGCGACTCATCTCATAATAGATGCATGGCATGTAGATACAGTTCAATTCAAAGTTCGAAGCACTTAGACAGTCCACAGATAGCTTGAAATAGAATAGAAAAGCATGAGCAGCATCACACACATTACAGAGATTGGATGTACCTTTGTTGATACAAGAGGAGCTCTTTCACCAGGTATCCTTACATCAGGTAAGTAACTAAAGTCTGAAGCTATCAAAGACATCTTTGGTAGAGCATCATGTACCACCTCAAGTAGTTTCTGCATATTCGCAAAGGCAGTGTCATTGCCTACTGGGTTTGTCTCCAAGCTAGCAGACTAGAAGTAGAATGAAGTAAACAGCAGAAAGTATGCAGTTATGGTTTCCTACCAAGCAGCCCGTTGGCAGCCAACATCTCCGGGGTCTGGGAAGGATTTTGGACCACAAAGTATCTGCCATTAATCTTACACCACTAGGAGAAGCTGGTTTTTTTGCTGAATTCACAACCTCAAGACAATTCTTGATCAGTGGATCCTCCAATGGCTTATACAATTCAGATAGGGTTTCCCTGCATTAATTTGTTTGCAGAACTTGAGTGTCATCTCCAATATGCACAAAGTGGGAATCTAGGAGCTGATTAAATCCAAGGATTTTGTAGCCCAAACAAAAAGGGGATAAAAAGGGAATATTATTAAAAAGCAATTACTACAAGGAAGTAGGTGGACCCAACTTGACCCAGAGAGAACTATGATACCATATTATCTGTTCTTTCACTTACAGTAGATAATTCCAATCTCAGTACCAAACAGATTTCAGCCTAAACTGATAAAAAGAACAACCATCTGACAGATAAACATGACATTATTTAAACTGTGGAACTTAGTTTGACCTAATAAAATGTGAAACTGAGTCAAAAACAGAGTTTTGCAGAACTATTACTTTTTTTTTTTCCCCAATAATAGAACTGCTCCAGCAGTTGGCCAATCTATTTAATGAACCTCATTACATCCACATTGTAAAATTAAGTCTTCAAAATAGCAAAAACACATAGCTAGCATGCTACTTGCAATACTCCAACCTGTCATTTTGTTTATTGACCCACACTTCCATCCATGGAGAAATTTGATTTTCTGCATAGATAAGATCATGTGGAAGATTATCAAGGACCTGCAAAAGAAAAGGAACCAACTTTTGCTTAGGTGATTACTCAACAAAGACCAAGGATGTAACTACTGGAAATTAGCAAAAGATAGAGCAAATGCAAGTGAAATAATTCAATTGAAGAAGCTATATAGACTTTGCAAAGTGAAGGACAAAAAGAAAAGAGGTAGTTGCTTGCAGCCAGATTGCAATAAAGAAGGGAACAAACAAATATTGGAAATTACCATTCTTAAGAAGAAGAATCTCATGACTTGAGCAAAAGAGGAGAGAGATACCTCCAAGAAGTCAAGCATACCTCAAGCATAATAACCCAACAAGGTTGTTCTTGACGGTCCCCTGTGACAAAGGCATATGAAATTGGAAAATCATCAAGAAATGATTGATGCATCTCATCTGAATATATAGAGACACATAGACTTGGGGACAGAAGCTTAGTTTAACATAATAGGAAGCACATAAGCTGACAAGCACTAAAAGCCAGGATAGCCAACATTGGCACACTATTTATCATCCAAATCCAAAATTCAGGAGAAGAAACAAACAGATCTGAGAAGAATATAACACTCTGTTGCAAAATTTGATCTAGTCAGAAAACACACTTCGGATGCACCAGAAGGCACAATAGGAAAAGATTATGTGCCTTCACCAGAGACACAAACAAAATAGTTCTCTAGTACATTGAGATAAAAAGCGAAGATCAATAAGTCGGAAACTGAATATAAGTTCCATAAGGATCTCATTTTAAAATTAGGAAGCCAAGAAAATGTCTTGTTCCTGATGATTTGAGATTGCACAGAAGTTTTATTATACACCAATCTGGACGAATCCCTATCAAAGCACATATGATCTACAAATTTACTCTCAGTAAACTGACATAGAATGATATCTTTACACTATTCTAAATCCCTCACAGCAAACCTAGAAATACTGTCATTCTAATCTCTCTGATCATAATTATTTAAACACTATCCCCGGGATGAGCAACCAATTTCAGCAGCATCAACACAAAATATTATCTAAAGATAGTAATGTTATGCTCTAATCAATGTGATTTGGAAGATGGCATGAGAAGGCTTTATTTTCAACTTTGATTCCTTTACCACTCAGATTCACGTAAAATGTTTCAAGTAGAACAATAGCTGACTCTCATTAAAGAAGTAAAGATTAATCAAAAGAAAAAAGCTTCCTACTTTACCCCATCCACTTCGGTCTGTGGCATCACGGCATTCCACCTTAAATTTTGAAGAGTGGCTTAGGACTTGTCCAACAGTTTCCCTCTGTATCTTTGCCAGGGAGGGACTAATTTCCACAGAGCTGCAAAAGATGTACAAAGTGCCATACTTATTTTATTAATTCCAGATGCAAAAGAATATTTGAAAGAAGGATGCTCAATTCTAGTCGTAAATGTCTCCATGCACATAAAGCAACTTAAAGCACAGACTGACCATACCCATAGGAACACGTTTCAAAGCTAGCCTACCTCACTAAACCAACTTCTTCAATTATTACTTGGAGAAAAAAAATTGTATTTGTGACTAGCACGATGGTTGAATAGCATTTGGAAGCCTAGTGGAACTATTGCATATAGTAAATGCTTGCTTTGAAAACACGATGGACTTCAAGAGTGTGAAGAGCATTTTATCCTATCTTTATTTAATAGGATTCATGCCACCAAAGGTTTGTGTGATTCTTTGTCCTGATATAGTACCTTTCATCCATAGTCAACCATCTGCTAGATTATAGGGGCTTGTGAAATTAAACTTATCTTTCCAACTATTAATTGATACTAAAATCTCCACGCTTTTCATCTTTGGAAATGGTTGATGATGAGTTATGGTACAAGCAAAAGAAAACATTTCTGTGTGCATGACCTTGAACTGTAGAGCAGGTGATGATTGCAAGAGGAAATTACATCCAGAGTCATCATTCTTCACACACACAGTTCATCTCAAACTTGTAAAGTGCAGACAATCATACGCAAGATATGAACACAAGAGTGTACGTATAGTATGTGTCTGGATGCAAAAGCATTTACAAGATACACCAAAATATACTCTTTCAGTGCAGCCCATTATACACGATTTCAAGAATGAAAAGAATGGTTGTTGCACATACATATAAGTCATACTGTTGTAAACTCTTTCTGGTGCATTTAATTTCATGTAATCCATGATGCCCTTTGCACAAGTTCCTGATCCACCTCCAATTTCATATATCTGAAAGAATATCACAAAGTGCACATCACTTTCTTATATTAAAGAAGTAAGCAAGCAGATCTAAAGTCTGACAATTAAGGAGAGGTACTTTGTCATCCTATACCAATAGACCAAAAGATATTCAATACTAATATGTTGAAAACCACAGCGACTTAACTTTGGTTCAAAATCAGGCAGGACATTGCAATGAAAATTTCAGAAGATTTCCAAAGCCACATCAACATAGAGGAGACAAAAGAAAAAAACAGAAACCATTTCATCCATGTCAGGCCATCAACAGAAGTTTCATCCACCCAGGTGTAATGTAACAGAAGTGCTAGTGGCTGAAAACCAGCATTTGATCACTGAGTTAGCAAGTGCACGTCCCATTCTGGGACAATAGCATTGTGAAAGCTCTTGCTAAAACTATCCTAGTTGTTTATAGTGCTGTCCAAGGAAAACACTGATCAGGTGAAGGATGCTCTTCAAGTTTGTGACAGATGCACACTTGCATGGAAGATGCACTGGGGAGAGATAGAGAGTCTCCACTCTGCCAGCAGTAGCTAAACTGCACTAATTTCATCCTTTTAGTACTTGATAAGCATTCATAAGCAGCAGTAGGAGTAAGTAAACTGCTTCACTGGGTAATCCCAGAATAGGCAACTCAGAAGTATTTATTGCACATTCAGGTAATCATCAAGTTGCAAAACCTCAAAATGCAAGCAAAATTGCCTAAAATCTGGAAGGTTGAACAGTCAAGCTGCAGTGCTAGTTCCATTTCAGCAAGAAAGAAAACTCTTTAAGCAAGTGAGGAAAGTAAGGAAAGCTATGACCAATTCAAACCCTTCTTTGTGCTTGTAAAATTATAGAAGAAAGCAGGACTCAAAACTACTTTGGTCATGACCATTGTTGTGTAAATTAGGACCTTAACTCTTAAGGCTGTATGTCTTGGTTCACAAACTCAATGACAATAATCATTAATGTCATTGCCATTCTCAGCAGAAAAGATAAGGATACAAAATACAACATTTCCAATGGAGAATGAAATGCCATGAAGCCTGTAAATTCGACACTTAAGTACAAAAATGGCCTTCGATGTATCGTAAACAGTTAAACTTCTAGCATCTAGCAACAAGAAGAAAGACAAATATGTACAAATAAACTTACTTTCAGAGGAACTGAAAGGTTAGCAGTGCGCATTATGGCTTCAGCGATGCCATGGGCATACCATGGCTACAAGAAGAGAAAACATAATTTAATCAATTTGCAAAATCCACTGGCAAAGAAGATAACCCAAAAAAAAAATCTAGAGAAGAGCTCCAGATCTGACGTGAATGAGCATGGCATACCATGACATGAAGAAACTACAAAAAAAATGTTTATCAGCATGACAACTAGTCCTAAATCATCAATAAACCAGATAGATCCCCCTAGAGGTTTTCAAAAACCTATAAAAGAGAATCTTATATAAATTATGCACTTCACTTCAATAATGGATTCCATACAAACACAATGATGACCATTAGTAACAACCATATGATATTATGTGAAGTGTGAAGTCAGCATCAATTATTTGATGACAGTGATTTGATTGGCAATTCTCACATTGTAGTTCTCAAGCAAAATAGCACAACTCAAAGGGGTACCTTGGAACTCAAGAGGTATGAGTTCCCTATGCGAATGGAAACTAATTGATGACAGCTTTTCAACATCACTTGCAGTGCCTATTCTATGCACAACTATCCTACCTAATGCCCTTGCATCAATGCTCAATAGATATCCCTTGAAGCCTCTATCTATTGCTTTGATGTACTTACGCCATTAAGATTGGTTTTGCCTTCATACCACTAGGATATCCATCTACTACTGCCTAGGGAGAGTGGAGTTGCTCAGCCCATCCAAATTACCACTCGAAAACTAAGCTTCTATGACGTCAGCCACTAAGATTAAAAGCAATCAAACACTAAGACCAAATCAAAAATGTCCAAACTTACTTATACCTCACATGATCATGTAAATACCACGTTCACCCAAGCCCAGCCTACTATAACCATTAGATCATGTGGACACCACATGTGACCCATCAAATTCAATTGGTGAGATGTACTGAGCTCACATGAATCTAGTGCATGCTAGAAATTTTTCTTTGCATGCTTGTGTGTGAATTATCACCCAGCCTCACCCTCCAAACACTAGGCAGACAACCCTTACCCTACGAAAAATTCATAGAGCATCGTGAATATGTCAACACGAGTTTTACTTAATATACCTTGAAAAGCTCGACAGGAGTAAACCACGAAATATCACTTTGCCTGTAGATTTGATCCAAATGCTCCATGTAATCCTTCCTGCCTAGAATTACAATATGTCAGTATATGAACAGAAAGACAGTACCCATATTTTTCATATTTTGTTTCCTTCTAGATATTACTATGTTGATCTTCTAACCATTGCGAGGAATAGCATAATGACTGAAGTTATTAAGAAAGTAAATTGAGTAGTTGAAATAAGACAGTTGAAAAGCCATGCATTTGCTTTTTTGTTTTTTTTAACCAGCCAAAAGAAAGAGTAGTAAATCAAACCATCCCACCACCATCAAGAGACACAGCTTCATCTATCTAATTATCATAGGATGAAAAAAACAGCATGACCAATACTCTGGTCAATGTAACTGATCTCCGAATACCAGTTTGTAATTTAGCTTCATATGCCCCTACGGAGAAATACATGCACGTGATCAGAAGGATTGATAACAATACCATTGAAAGCCCGTGGTAAGACAGGCTTCAATCTACTGCCCATATATAACAGTCCAAAGCTTTTATACATTCTCCATCATTCGAGTGAGTAAGTCTTGGATAATTAGGTTTGACTCGAAAGGCTGCCCTATATATCAAAGTTAAAATCCATCTTTACTCAATCAGTGAAGTGCTCATACATCATCCTCAGTTCATTCTGCCACTTGCCTCCACAAAAAATAACTAGTAACTTAACCATAAGAAAGCTCTAATCAATAAATACCTAAGCTTTTGACAACACCATCACTTTCCAGCCAACCAACAATAACCATATTTTCTCGAACAGAACGATCTCCAGAGCAACCGAGAATCGAGGACCGCAAGCAAAGAGTTACCTTCGAGCTGATTGAACTTGATGCTCCTCCCCAGCACGCCGACGGAGGCCGACCGCTGAGAGAAGTAGCCATGCTTCGGGTCGTACAGCGCCGAGCGTATGAAATCTCGAACCTGCACGATTAGAATCCCACCAAACGAAAAAAAAAAAAACCACGTGAATCCGGCGGACGGCGACGAAGCTCGACGGAAAACGAAACGCAGAGCGATCGGGAATGCGGTCTCACGAGGACAGGCTCTTCGCCGACGACGCGAGTGGAGAAGGGGGCACGAAGCGGAGGAGCTGAGACCTCGCATGGAGCCACTGCGCAGAGAGACGAAGATCAGAGACGGAGAAGAGAGAGAGAGAGAGAGAGAGAGGGAGAGAGGGAGGACCTTGACGGCTGCGGAAGGAGAGAGGGAGGAGGCGTTTCGCGGCGGGAGTGCGGCGGAGCACCGTCGATCGGGGGCGCCATCGGAACATCCTCGGCGGCGACGGCGGGGTTTACGGCTCTGCTCGCAAAACCTCTGCCCACCCTCTGGCCCTGTTTTCTTCATTTGTCCTTTTCTTTTGCGTGTTTTTAAGAAAATAAGCACGTATCTCACTTATTACAAAATATTCAATTCGGGCATTTTTTTTTTTTCCAAAGAAATCTTACTTATCCACCTTTTTGCTAATTTTAAAAGTACCATTGAAAATCTAAAATTATGAAAGAAAAAATGCGTAACTACTTCAATGTTTAGTGGCTTTGAAATGTTTTAATTACTTTGTTCTAAACGAAATTACAATTGGGAGAAATGCAAGATTTTCTTAAGAAGCCAAAAAAAAAAAAAATTTAAAAAATAAGATAAGAGAAAATGTCACCAAAAACCTCAAATTTTCTTCAAAGTGACAAATTTATCATAATTTTTTTTTTGACATGAAAAACCCTAAACTTTACTAACCGTGATACATTTATCCCACCAAAGGCATTTTCATCTTTTTTTATTTTTTATTTTTTTCCTTTATTCTTCTTCTCTCTTCCCTCCATCGGCCATGGCGACAAGCCTCACCTAGGTGTTGCCCTCACCAGATTCGGTGAGGTCAGCCTTTGCATGGGCCAAATTTGGCAAAGATAGACCTTGCTCAAAGCCGAGGGTCATCTTCGCCAGATTTAGCACCCCTCACCCTTGCTAGTGTTAGGTGAGGGCCTCCCTCGCTAGAGGGCTGCCGGCATCTCGCCTAACTCAGCCAAGGGTTATCCTCACTTGAATCCAGCTTCCCTCCACCAGCAAAGGGAAGAGAGAAGAAGAAAAAATTAAAAGATGAAAATGCCATATAGTTTAGGGTAAATGTGTCACACAAATCTAAGTCTAGGTTCATTCATGGTATTAGAGCCATGGTTTCGTTTTTGATATTATCCATTTCATGCGCTTGATAGGTGAATCTAGTGCTGAGAAGATCCTTTCACATCATGACCACACAACCGAAGTCTACACAACTAGAAATCCTTGAAGCACCCGTTTCTTTTGTTCCTTCTTCATCATTTTCAACTCCTCTAGAATTTCGTGTTTCCAATGTTTTTAAGATAGATTATCTTTATGAAGTATCTCTTAGCGATGGAACCAAGATCTCAGAAACTTAGCTTCCTCTTATGAACCCTTACTCCGCTTTTGCTAAACCCACCTCATCATTTTCACCTATCCGCTCCATTCGTCAACTTATTCACCAAACCCCAAAGCAAGTAAAGGAGTACGTTCAATCCTCCAAATTCGACTAGCATCCCATTCCTGCTATTGAAAATGAGTACTTTGTTACTCTTCAGATCCCTCCAGAATTTCCCAAACAATGGGTTCAACAAGGATACTCTCATGTCCATTATGGAGCTGTTCATCTTGCTCTCACCTTCCATGGTCGTAAAGGTTTGCTAGTTGTGGCAAGAATCACGTTATTAGATACCAGATTTTTACAATACCAGCATGCTTGCATCGGTACTGTTCAAACTACCCTGAATGCCGGAACAGTCTTTGTGATTTTGTATCCAAACTTCAACATTGCCCTTTCAAATCCCCAGCTACTTTCTTTCTTGAAAGTCCAAGTTCAACTCACTAGAGCCCCCTAAACTCTTGACTCTGTAGTTGCAACCCTACATTACTAGATGGTTTATCGAGTATAGAACCATGCTCTCGACCTCAACTTCAACAATGGTAATGAAGATGCGTTGTTCATCTCTATGCAGAATGACCAGGTGTCCTACATCCGTGTTCCTAGACAAATCCCAAAAGATACGTTGGTTAAGCTCCTTCCAAAGACTTGGATCACCAACTATGAAAAGCTATACCAGCATAACAAGCCTTTCCAGTCTACGGACTCAGAATTTGTACGGAAAAAAGATGGAACTGTTTCCATCAAATTTGGCAAGGAAAAGGAAGAAAGTCCTTCTATCTTCCAGACCCTCTTCATGATTAAACCATGTGTTCCTAAATCTATTTCCGAACCAAATCCAAAAAAGCATGTTCGACACTTCGATGGTGATGGGCATCCTGTTCATTACTATAAAGACAATTATGGTCATTGTTTTTAGGATCATTTTTGCCAATGTTCCTACTGTACAAATTCTCCTGATGAGATAGACCCTCTTGCAAGATCTCCACCTCGACGGAAAAAGTCCAAGGACAAGGTATACCGGAGGTACTTAGACGAAGATTCCTCCGTTGATACTATTGGTGAGTGTGATAAATACCAGTTTATGATTTCTTATGCACCATCTCCACTACCAGAGTCCAATACTACATCCCAAGTCTTACCAGATCCACCAAAATCACCTCCACCCTCTCCTCCTCAGAAAAAGCAAGCTCTCTCTCCATTTTATAAACTAATCCTCAAATGGGCTAAAAAACATTCTTACTCGCTTGAAGTCCTAGCAGAAGCACCACCCACTTCCTTTATTGCCATGTTCCAAGATATTGACTTTCCTCCTCTTGTTAAGGAAAGTTCTAAACTCTCATTTCCTGCTCTAGAAGAGTTTATTGATCCACATGGCAGATATCGCCATGTTCCCAAAATTTCTACACCCACTAATATGAATGAACATAGGAAATAGGAAAAAAACCCTGTTGCTGAATCAGAGACTATGTTGGCACAAAACAATACCTTTAAGGCAATTGATTCCAAAATTGGAAATGTGCAACAAGATCTCCGAAGGTATGATGAAAGAACCAAAAAGAAACTTTTTGAGTTCCAGAAAAGGCTTCACGCCTTGGAATTAGGACAACATCTTGGGTATCATTATCTTGAAAATCTAAAGCCAGAGATAGAAAAACTCAAGAAGCAAATCCAACTTCTTGAAGAAGGAAGATTAAGACTTTTTGATCCATTGGCACCTCCTGTTAGAACTAGGTATTTATCCCCACATCCACAGGCGTCTATTTTTGCCACAATTCCAGAAGATCCCTACAAAAGAGAACCAGATATGGCAGAAATACAAAATCGCCTCAAGGCCCTATAGAAGAAAAAAGGAAAAGAAAAAAGCTCACCTACAAAATCAAGTTCGATTGTGATAAGAGACAGGCCAGAACAGATGATGTTATCAAATCCATTAGAATCTTTTCTAAATGATTTGGGTACTCAGGAACCTGATCCTGTTATCCAACAGCCTGAGCCTGATCCTGCCATCCCAAAAAATGGATTCTGTTTTCAGCTGAACAAACTCTTCCTACTACATTAGATTTAACATCACTTTCTCCTTCTTCATCCTTCTCAATTCCTACAGTTGATTCCCCCCCCCCATTGCGCCATTAACTGCACAAATATTCATGGCCGATCCTCCAAATTATGAAATGGAATCAAACTATTATGATCCAGAAATTTGTTAGACTAGCAATCCTATTAGGCATGTGTCCATGACATCAAAACAATTTTTCACCATCAACGATATTCCTTATCCAAAATGGTCAGAAAGACTTGAAGAATTTCATACTTGGTTGAATACACAGTCCATCACCAATCATGATATGAATGATGTCATTTACAACTTTGTTACAAGGTTCACAGGAAGCCTTAAACTTTGGTGGCAATCAATTTCAAAACAAGATCAGATTTTGTTTCTGATGTCACCAAATTTCAGCCATGCCATTACTCTCTTATATCATGTCTTTGTGGGAAAACTCGGATATCTCATAGAGATAAAAAGAAGAGAATTTTTTAATAGAAGATGCTGCTCCTTTTAGGAAAAGCATCTTAATAAGCATTATCGACTAATGCTTCAACTCTTTTACCAAATTGGCGTAATCTAAATCTAAAGCATGTCTTCCTCACATCCATCCCTAAAGAACTATCCCAGATGGTTGAAAGATTTTCTTTGGAAAACAAAGAAGAGTAAAAGATATTGCCTTGGGAGAAATCCAACAAGAAATCCATCTATGCCTTGAAGAATTATGCTTAAAGCGTTAAATGGTCCGTATCTACATCACAGATGATAAGCGCCTTGAATCAGCTTGTTCTCGCCAAAAGTTAAAGATCAAATGCTCCAAGCAAGACTATGATGGTACGTGTGGCTAGTATTCCCGGAAGAAAAAACACTACAAGAAGTATTCAATAAAAAAATCCAAACATAGCTCCAAGCATTTCCGGAAAAAGAAGAAATGGCGATACCTATGCAAAAGAAATGATCGCACAGGTCATAAGAAATCAAATCGTTGCTATATTTGCAACAAGAAATGACATTTTGCCAAAAATTGTCCTCAAGCAAAAAAACATCAGAATCATCTAATTCATCAAATTGAGAATGAAATAGGTATTTCTCTTGAAAATGATGATATTGAATCCTTATTCTCTGCTGATGAAGAACCATTTGACCAAATACTTTGTGTCATTCCCTCTTACCAAACTTCCAATGACACTAAGTCGGACTCATAATCTGAAGACACTTTTGACATATTCCCCACATCTTTAGAACCACATCTTGACATATTCTCAAGTCAAACCCACTGTCCCCATTTTCCTGTAAAAATTCTCACCTCGAAGTTTGTCAAACCTATCAATGATTCAATGTCATTGCTCTCATTGATATCGGAGCAAGTTGCTCCATTCTAGATACTAAAGTTCTGCTTGAAGAATATTGGACTCCTCATGTCCGATATTTCAACTTCGCCTCTGGAGATACTTTCTCCACAAATGTTAGAACCATTCCAGTTAATGTTCAATTCTTTCCCCAGTGTTCCATAAATGCAAAATTTTTTGGATCAAACCTCCCAAATAAAGATTTGATAATTGGGTGGGACATCATGACTCAAATCTCTCAACTTCGCATCATTCATGGAAAATGTTTTAGATATAAAAATCAGTTCTCTGAGTTTGTCAATATCCAGAGACTCTTTTCCATTCAGATGAGTCTACTAGATCCAATAATGCAAGAGTTGCTAGAATCTTGTTTAGAATCTTATTCAGAATTCGCTTAAAAATGTTCTCATCATTTATGGGAAAATCCATAATTCTTTGTTCGCCTCCCTTTCAAGAAAAATGAAGACATCAACCCAACAAAGGCAAGTCATATAGGAATGAAGCCAGAACACTTGACTTTAACTCAAAGGGAATGCTCAGAATTATTGCAACAAGGCCTTATTGAAATTTTTGATTCTCAATGGGCTTGTGAAGCCTTTTATGTCAATAAGCGCGTCGAGCAAAACAGAGGAAATATGAGACGGGTGATCAACTATCAACCTCTCAATCTATTTCTCCAAGATGATAAGTTCCCTTTACCATCCATAGATTCTCTTTTTGTTGGTCTAACCAATGCCCATATCTATTCCAAATTCGACCTCAAAGCTAGATTTTGGCAATTGGGCATCCATCTTGAAGACAGATCCAAGACAGGATTTTGTATCCCGAACCAGCACTTTCAGTGGAAAGTTCTTCATTTTGGCCTAAAAGTAGCACCATCCCTTTTCCAAAAGGCCATGTGTCGTATTTTCCAATCAATATTGTCAAGTGCAGCCGTATACATCGACGATATTCTGCTCTATAGTCCTGACGAGCAGTCCCATTGTAAAATGCTTTCTCAAAGGAAAATGAATATTGCCCAAATAGAAATCGAATTTCTTAGTATGCACCTCAACAAAGGTACATACTATCTAGGGTCACATATCGCTCAAGAATTATTGAAGTTCCCTGTAGAAAACTTCACGACAAAATAAGTTCAGGAATTTTTTGGGATAATCAATTATCTAAGGGGTTTTGTCCCAAACATTGCAAAGCTGCTGATTCCTTTGCAATCCATGCTGAAAAAGAATTCCCCACCTTGGGGAAAAATTCAAACTAAAGTAGTCGCTGAGCTTAAGGAGATTATGCAGAATCTCCCACTATTACAAATACCATCAACAGGAAAAAGAATTCTTCAAACTGATGCCAGTGATGAATACTGGGTGGCCCTCCTGTTTGAAGAAATTGATAGTACAAAACACATCTGTACTCACAAAAGTGGAAAGTTTTCTCAAGCATAAATACATTACCATTCCACTTTCAAGGAAATCCTAGCAGTAAAAAATGGAATAAAAAAATTTGAGTTTCATCTCATCGGCTATCACTTTTTGGTAGAATTAGACATGGCATCTTTCCCCTAAATGACCAAGTTTAAACTGAAATAGATTCCAAACTCTCAATTGCTTCGATGGGCTGAATGATTTTCAAAATACTCTTTTGAAACCAAACACATTCCTGGAAAAAAGAATGTGCTTGCTAACTTTTTGTCAAGACCCAAAGCACCAGCAGAAATCAACATGTACATCAAGAGGCCTGCTTTCCATATGCTCAATCATGATGTGAAATACAAAATTGAGAAAATCAAAGACTTACAAAGCTGGAAATACCCACAAGAGATTATTTAGCAAATTTAGAACGACAGTCTTACTGAGAACATGGAAAACCTCATGTGGCAATGCCACAAAGACCTATTCAGATTCAATAGAGGTTCGATTCTTTATCCTTTCAGGTTAAATTTGAATTATCCTTTCATTTATCCTCTTATCTGGAAAGAAGATAATTTCCCTGACCAGCTCAAGACGTTGTTATGGTACTTAATCAATAAGTACTTAATAGCTATTGAAATTCCCACTAGAAGATTCATTGCTAATCTCACCAAGATATTCTTGCTCGGAAGAAACATTGAAAAAGAATGTGATAGAAATCTTTTGATTTTCTAAATTTGTTCTATCATCCTACATGTTGGAAACAAGACTTGGAAAAAGAACTGAGAACCATAACACCAAATCCTGAAGTTCATACCATCCTGTTTTTCTGACGTCCATGGAATTTTTGCAGAAATAATGGTAGTATTTTCAATGCACCACTAGAAATAGGAACCACATCCTAAAAACCTCACTTGAACAGCCGAGAAGCCCGGATTCACAAATCTTATCTAAGATCTGTTAGATTTTGTGAACATGAATACCGAGAACTCTAGAGAATCCTATGCCAGGAAAACATGACCATTCCTGAAAATGTTTGGAATAATGCACCCACTACGTGAGATCATTATAACCTAGCACCATAAGCTAAGGAAGCACTCAGGCAATACAGACAAGCTGCATCGTCCCAAGAGTATGAAATGACAAGCGAAGATGACATTGTCCAGTCTACTTAAGACCCCTACGCACGCTTTGGAGGTCCTCTGTCCCAGAATCCCTATGAACAAGGACCTTCGTCCTCATTTCAAGACATGAACACATTCTTTTATGCACAACCATCCAATTGGCATTAGCCAAGTATTCCTGCCAACACTACTAGTGAAAATGTAAATTGGGCAGAAGAAGAAGCATCTCATTGGGCTCATGAAGCATCCTTATCTCGAAGGTTGAACCAAATCCTCTCATCTCAAGACCTTGAAGCCCTTCAGCAGAAATATGAGACACATCTCCTAGAAAACAGCTCAAATGATGACTCAGTTTGTAGCTACAATGCTCGTGATGAACGAGACCGTTGAGTTTGTACAATTTCACTGTAGCAAAATGATTGTTCACTTTTACTATAGCACTAGGCTAGGGAAAGTACTGTTCACAGTACAGTTACTGTTCATAGTGTGCGAATAATTCCCTCCCGGAAGTTTCCGGTGTCGTTGTTTGTATCTGAACCCGTGAGTTGGTTCCTGTGTGTGTCCTTGCAGCCTTTCTTTGCCTATATAAGGCATTGTGTGTGTAATGTTTTGGGTATAGTCCCTTGAAGTAAAGTGAGTGTTTATGAAAACCTCTCCATGGCTTTCTAAATTCCTCTTCTTCTCCAGCCTGATAGGATCCTCCGAGAAATGCAGCTTGGGTGTAGGTTAGAAACATTTCCATATTGGCATATTTGAGTGTCTCTAGGCTTTGAACTAAAGGGCTGAGTGGTTTTTTGCTAAAAGGCTGTCCTTGAAGGGCTTGAACGGGAGTTGTTCGCCCACTATGGGATGCATACTTGCAGGAAATTTACTCTCCTTCCCTGGTTCTAAGTCTAGGTCCATTCATGAACTTCGGGTAAATGTGTCAAATTAGCAAAGTTTTTGGGATTTTCATGTCACAAAAAAGTTTGAAGTAAACTTGTTACTTTAGATAAAGTTTGGATTTTTTGTGGCTTTTTTCCTTACATGAATGAGTGAAGTAGTAATATTTTCAAGTGTTTAGGTTTCAAGATAAGCCAATATGTATAATAAAATTACTAATCATACTATTATCCCAAGTAAAAGGTTCCGACAATATAGCTTTGAAAGAGAGTAAGCCTTCACTTATAAGACCATGTCATAAGCTTTTTCATCATATTATTATTCAAGGAAAAGTAGTAACTAATAAAAAAAGAAGAGTGAATTGCTGTCCTATTTTTGCATATCTAGCAAATAAATGAATGAAGATAGAGCAAAATATGGGTTTGTTTAACGTAAAATAAATTATTTGAAAAATATTTTTTTTAGAAATGGTTACTTATAAAAAAAATATTTTCATTATTCACGAAATAATTAGATATAAATATTATCAATAATGAAAATAATTTTTATTAACTAACTATTTCAAATGATATAAGTGATCATTTTTAGGAAAATATTTTTTAAATTATTCATTTTTCTACAAAACACACGGAGTCTTGAGGTTAGTTTGATGTATAGGAAGCACGTCAAAAGTTTTTAAGGTAGAACGAAAGCAAAGTGAATGTCAGAATTATATTCCTTTCTTTTCTCCTTAGTGAATTGGCATGACTAATTACACTAATTTGCGCACGAGGAATCCTACCCATAGGGCCTTACCTTTTTTTTTTTGACAGAAACAAGAAACTATATTGGAGAAGTAAAACCAGTACAACCAACAGCTAAAGCATCCGCACAAATAAGATCGACTAAGTAAAACGGGGAAAAACAGCCCAACTCGGAAATAAAGAAGTATGGTCATGGGCCTTTACGGCCCAATCGGCAGTAACGTTGGCTTCCCTTCGATAGTGCCCTAACGAAAGATTAGGGAAACCTGAAAGCAAGGAGGCGGCTTTGAGGAAAAGAGACCGATCCTCCCATGGCGGCTTGCAGCATCGATTCAAGATCTCCCCATGAAAAACGCCTAGCAGGAGAAAATGGCAAGGACTACTATTGTTTTGATTACTGGATAAATCGGATCCACGTTGAAATACTAATCTCGTGATTGAAGAAAGCCTATGGGGTCCACTCAGACTAAAGATTGTGTTTACCAAAAAATGTCATTATGTTAAGGTTTTGATCATTTCACAAAAAATATAGTATTTTTGGAAACAAAATTCCAAAAAGCTATTTTTTAGGAAAATAATCATATTTTTCAGTGTTAAGCTAAACTATGAAAATGAGTTAGAAAATATTTTTCTCTATTTAGTAAGTAAAATCTTTTCCTCCATGCACCAATGTCAATAATTTTTTTGTTATTATATTTTTTAATTGATATTTAATTACATTGTATTTTTTCCTCCATGCACCAACGCAAAATTTGATTTTTCGCATGAAAAGCCCAAAAATAGTGTTAATTTCAATTTTGCATTGTCAATTTTCTTTTTCAAAAAAAAAAAAAAGATCCCTTAATTGACATTTTAGTGACAAATCACTATAATGTTGACTTTTGATCAATACTATGTTCAAAAATTGAAATTTTTCAAAATCTCCAAATCATCCTTTTTTCACCTTAATTTAACTTTGGCATTATCAATTTTGCAAAAAGAAATTTAGAACCAACTTTTTCCCAATTTGTGAATTTTGGTTCAAAATCAACCAAAAACAAAATTAGTTAATTTCTAGTCATTTTGTTGAAAAAATTCCTTTACAACATTTGATTACAAGGTTGTCCCACGTTCAATTTTCAAGCCAATTTTCAGATTCCAAGCAAAAAGTAAAAGTCCTCAATTTTGACTCTAATTAGGGGTTTCAATAAGTCCTTTATAATTAAATCACGAATGAGTCCATTTTCTTAGAGGCAACTCAAATCCGATATCAATCTTGATGAATTCACATCAATCAATTTGATTTGATTGAATTAACATATCAAAGGTTTACAAAATCAAGTCAACTTAGTCCAATTGGTGCGATTCAACTTAATCCATTCTAAGCTAGGGATCAATTTGATCAATTAAGATTCAATTTGATGATAAAACTTCATTTTCCTTTAGGGTTCTGCTCATGCAATCATATGAGGGTCAAATTGCGTGCATTGAAGTGTCCCAAGCCCAATTAATTGAACCAATCAAATACTTTTCAAGTCAATTAGTTCAATTGAAATTGGCAATTGGGAACAATATTAATTGAATTTAAACCCCTAGTTCATGAGGCAATTCAATCAAAATAAAATTCATCACCCATGAGGTAATTGGACTAAATTAATCCAACTTGTGATGTTAGTGATGAGTTTGATTGAGTTGATTGATTGGATTTGGGTTGTATTATTCCAATTTGGCTCATTTCTTTGATAACTAATTGGAAATTCTTTGCGATTATATGGCATCCTCGATTCAAATCCCTATTTAAGACCATGAGGGATAGACTAAGGATTGGCATGTTAGTAACGAAGACAAGTCATGACTCAATCCTAGGGAATGTTCACAAGTTGACTAGTTGATTAGGGGCTAGGCAATTTAGAATTAGGGTTGTGATAAACTAGAGCAATCGACCATGAAAGGATATCTCAACTATAAGAATCGCTGTAGATGACCATGTACCATCACGAAGTTAGTTGTAGATGACCACGTGCCATCAGGAGTTAGTCAATGGACCAGTATAAATTGAGTTAACTCAAGTATATATTGATCACAAGTGACGTCGTACAATCGATGTATTGATTGTGAACGACCTTAATTAGATCTTGAATGACTGTGAGTCAGGGCAAGCTGATCGATCATATTCAATTACATGACAATCGAGGGTCATTTGTGGATCAAATAAGCTCAACTAAAAGTCACGCATAAAACTCTAGACAAGTGTCGAACTTAGTTCAAGTCTAATCATGTGAATTCTGCCAATGCCACCTAAATTCGCATAGGTCATGTTAAAGTCGCTTTCGATTGAAACCTAGCTACAATCCTTGGTTCAATCGCCAGTATAAAAAAATAGATTTTATCAAGTCATTCCTTTCCAGTATTAAAATGATTTTAGTGAGCCTGGTAGTGCATTAATTTGGGAAATGTGCTAATTTAAGGATACATACTTTAACGGACCTAAAGATGAGGCCAATTTAGCCTATTAAGATATAAATTGAGGTGAGTCAAACTTTGTTTGGCCATGAACATAGGGTATGTGCCACTTTTGGATAGGATAGGAGGAATGAACCAAATTGCCCTTTGAGTCTAGTCAATAATTGAAGTCTCAAGAAGCAACCCTAGCTCTTGATCTTGGGTAAGGCACGTGACTAAATGGATGGCCAAGATTGCTTCTTGACCCCAAGTTTAGGGTCATCATGATGGGGAGGACAACAATTCAAGGTGCAATTAATGCTTGAGAGACAAGCTTTCCCTTCAAGCTTCTTCTTCTTCTTCTCCTTCTCTCTCTCATTCCCTCATTCAGTCGACTCCCCATCCCTCTCCTCTATCTCTTTTTCTCTTCCTTTTTCCCTTCCTTTTCCCTTCCTTTCCTTCACCATTTAACCGCCCACACCCCCTTTTCTCATCCGCTGCTTGCTTAGACGTCTCTTCTATCGTTGCTCCTCCATTGGTCACATTGAGCTGCTTGCTGCCTGTGTCGCCCCGTGCTACTATCGCTGGCTGTCCATTGCTGTGAGTTGCTGCTGCTCACTTGTCATCCTCAAGCCGCCACTAAACACCCCTCACCTCATCTCAGTTGTTAGTAATTAGCTTTCCTAAATGTTGACTAGGCTGTTGCATTATGCGACTCAAATTATGATCGCCTTTAGTGCCATAGGATTCTACTAGGTTGAGGAACTCGTGTTATTAATTTTGTATGGTTTTCTCATGATATGCTTGAGCTATATAGTTCAAGATTGAACAAGGAACAATTATGTGAAGGTTGAGATTGCTTGAGTTTGGCGTGAGTTGTAGAAATGATTCATTTAGGTTAAATTTGTCGTGGTTGATGTTGTGGACCGTTTACTATTACTACTTATGCTTGATCTTCATACTTGGATGCCATGAATGGTTGTATGAGTATTATATGAAGTGATCTTTATATATAGATGTCCATAGGTCATGGTCAATGCTTGAGTTCACATCAAGTCGCTGAACCTAGAACGGCATTGATTCTTGGATGTGCGTTGAAGTGCGTCGGGCTAGGTCATTCTCTTGGATCAGTAATATTAATGTGTATCATTCGATTCGGGTTTGACCTAAGCTAGCACTCGAGCATCAGGGGTCAAGCCACGATTCTCGTTTCATGTATTAACCTATGTCTTGTAGACCCACTTGACGCCTATGATCTTTTTGTCCTTGGGACGATTGACAAGTTCCCAAGTTTCATTTTTCTCAATTATCTTGACATACTTTATTGTTGCATATACAATAAGTCATGAGTTACACATTGTTTGAGATACCCTTGGGGCATTCATACTTGGACTAATATGAGAAAGATAAAACCGATTACATGAATGCTTGATTCGTATTATCATACAAGGAATACTATCACCAATGGATTTCGTGATAATACCTCCAAGTCAATAGGATGCCTCGTTAGTGAGAACGAGATGATGTTCCCACGTCAACCGAATGTCCCCATGCCAATGAGATGTCGTTCGCATAATCAGAACTATGCTCGATGGATTTCGGATGCCATGCTCAAGGGAGCGTGACAATGTCTCGGAGGTTTCCAAAAGAGCCGTGGGGTTTCAGCTATGTGTGATTAATAATTAGACTTGAGATAGTGTGGTAGTATAGGATGCTACGTAATTCTCGAGGTGCTAAACGTGTACGAAGTATTTGAGTGCTATATGCATACTCTGAAAGTGATGCTATGGCTTGCATATGTTTGACATGGACTTTTATGATATGCATGAGACACATGCATGATTTAAATGTTATTTTAGTGACTTAGAAGGCATGTGCATGGAGTATTGAACACTTGAAGTGCCAAAATTTGGCACGAAGAGACACTAAAGTGACAAAAGTTAGGAAAGTGACGATTAAGTACCAAAATTGGAACAAAATGGATCACTTAAGTGCCAACGGTGAGAAAATTCAGCTAAAATGCTTATGTAGCATTTTTTCGGCAAAGCAAGTGCACAACAACGTTATTTTGCACTCTTATGTGGCTAGACAAGTGCAAAAACGACCTCGTTTTGCTGCTGGATAAACAATTAATAAAAAATTAATTAAACTAAATTTAAAAATAAAATTATTTAAAAAATAGAGAGAGAGAGAGAGAGAGAGAGAGAGAGAGAGAGAGAGGAGCTTGTCTGGTTAAGGGCTTGTGGGCCAACCCGCCTTGCAACTATCTTCCTTCCCCCTTTTTCTTCTTAAAATTTAAAATTTAAATTTTTTTATAATTTAATTTAATTAATTTTTAATATTAAAATTCAAATCCGTGCCAATACGATGTCGTTTTTGTATTTATTTATTGTGTCAATTCTCCGGTGAGTCACGTAGTCAAGCAAAATTAACAAAAAATTGTCACGTAAAATTTCTAGCAGGGTTCATCGGAGATGGCATTCAAGTATCCAATTTTTCAAAAAAAGTCACACTTAAATGTCACTTTTCTAATTTTTGGCATTTAAGTGTTCCTCTATACCAAGTTTTGGCACTTGGGGTGTGCTTTTGCCCACGTGCATGCTATGACCAACTTTGTTATGAATTGAGAGGCATGTGAATGTCCTAAAGGTTGTTGTTTGAGTCTCGAAGGCTTGATAATGTTGTGGATGCTAGTATCCATCACGTGTGAATATTCTAGCTATTATTTGCATTAATTGTGACACGTGTGGATTTGTATACCTTTGATTAGGACTCGAGGGATTTAGGTTGAGGTTAGATCTCTTCATATTTATAGTTAAGGCAAAATTTAGGCTTTGCTATTGATCTGCCATTGATATGTTTAGGTCGAGAAATCATAAGGTTTAGATGCAAGGCATTCACCTATACAAGGTTTAGGATATTTACTTATTGAGTTTTCAACTCATTATTATTGTTTAACATGTTTTAGGTCAATAGGTATGGACCACTTACCTCACCACTTCATGCATTTTGGGGTATCCATTAGCATGGAGACTATTGTAATAGATGTATTTAGGAAGGATGCTATGTTCCAACGGGTCACCACTACTGTTTAGGTTGACGAGAGGTTGCACGACCTTATCCTGCACTGCTAGCGAGCATGATATGCTAAGTACAACAATGTGATATGCTTACAAAGCATATCCTCTTTTAATTACCTCTTGAGTACTTACAAAGAGTGATGGATGAAAATTGGACCACTTGAACACTATTAAAGAATAGATAAGTTCATGGATCAAGTTAAAAAAAAAAAAAAGAGTCAAGAATACTGAAATGAGTATCGACAATTTGAAGGACCAAAATCTAATTAGCTCTCTGACTAATTTCATGCCTGGTCGTAATTGATAAAGAAATCTAACCAAACAAGACAACAAATTGAATGTTTATCTATAAATTGGTAGATAAAATATTTTTAGGATTTCATATCTTGAAATATGGGGAAATGAATTTAATTCACCGATCGCAGAACGGGACGTGGGTAGGTTTAATTGGAGGCGCGGCCCTATAAATCGCAGTTAATCCCTACTCAATCATGTGCGAGTGCGAGAGTCAATCTCAAATATATACAACGATGGACAATAAGACTCAGAAGAAGGATGCTCCAAAAAGTCAATCTCGTGATCCTAGTAGTGCTGCTGACCTCTACTCGGAATGTCCGTTGGAGTTGATCGTTGAGCTCTTCACCTTGGGTTATGCAGCCCTGTCTCTTGGCCGTCCTCGCAAGCAAGATACTAGGAGAGCTATTGACATCTATTCAGATTGTGCGTTGGACTCGATAATTGTACTCTTCCGCCTGGGCTAGGCAGCCTTATCTCTTAGTTGTCCTCAAAATCAAGCCAGTCTCGGCCGAGTTGAAGATCCAGGCACATCCCCTTCTCATGTTGTTAGCCAATCTGAAGGTGAACAAAGGGAGAATCTACATGAGCTATCTGAACAAAACTCAGAATTGTCGAAGAGATTGGGAGCTACAAGAAAGGACCTTGTTGAACTCCGGCGAGAGGTAGAGAAATCCCCAATCGAAGGCCGGTGGCATGCACCAGTGGATCAACTCTCCTTGGAGGAGCTGAAACTTTATAAGAGAAAGTACGAGGAATTAAGCAAGATTTTAACAAAAGCAATTGAAGACCGGACAACTAATTCTCATGTCAACAATTCTGAAGAACCTCCTATATTTGAAATAAGCTGTTTGATAATGTAGTAAGTGAGCTCATGCCGCTCATAATCTTGAAATAAAATGTGTTTTTTGATGATATATTCTTCTTGCACATCCACCTTTGAGCAATCCTAATCGATAACATAAAGATTTCTGTAAATGCATAAATTTGGTAAGTCAAAGGACTCAAATATGGTAGGTTTTGTTTTCTAGATGCTTATCATTTTATTTAATGGAAATGATCGTGGTCCTTATATAACTTTTGGCAAGAATATGATTAATTACTTGCCTTTATAGTAAATTATGTGTTTTTAAGGATACTAAGAACAAAAGGCGGGGAGACTCAATTGTCTTCTGAAAAGAGACATAGCTATGTTGAAGAGACAATTATCTCACTTGCGAACATATTTGGGCAAGATTAAATATATGACGGGTTACTTGATATTGTAATTATCGTTGATCAACAAGAAGAATATACTCATATCAATCAATCGAATTTGTTGAATGAATGAATAAATAAGTTGTATTAATTAATCATATATTATAAATTATAGAAATTAGAATATTCATCAAACGCAAAAATTAGAATACTCATAGGTTTGAGAAAAACTTAAAAAATTGAAGTATCTTGGGCCAATCTCTTTGGATAACGCTTGCATCTTCTGTATTATTGTGGCTGCTACCATGAAGTTAGGCGATGCTTATTCCCCAAATACTATCATTGCTTCTTCTCCAGGAAATAGGGCTCAAACCCGTAGCTTCTGCCTTGATAGGGCAGTGCTCCAACTAAATTACAATCCCCATGAAATAAAGTGTAGTAATCAAGTGTAGAGTATACTGCCATAATAACTTCCTCCAATTAAAGTAATTTCATTGTACATGCTTGTGCATTACTGAATTGTCTCTTATACGGCTAATGTCTCTAACAAAGATTAATGAAGTATTTGCGCTTCACCAAGGAACTAAATTGAATTTGAACAAATTAACCCTTATGCACACACTAGTGCTTCTTGTAGTTTTAGTGAAAAAGATAAATACAATTCTTGCTAAAAAAATCAAAGAGAAAAAGGAAAAGATAAATGTTTACATATGAATTTCACCGAGGAGTTCATTATGTCTCTTCCAAATAAAATCATTATAGGAATCAAGTTTGTCAGTAATGACGGGAGTTGACCCCTTTGAAAAAACAATAAGTTAAACCAATCTCAAAACGAAAAGTGGGTAAGTTCAATTGGTGTTATGGTCCTACAAATTGTTGCTAATCCCCACACAATAGTGTGAGAAAGTGAAGACTCGGTGAGACAACAATACCCTCACCTTTTTTAATAAGATTTGTAATGGTTTAAATTTCGAGGATGAAATTTTATAAGAGGGAAATAGTTGCGACATCTTGATTTTCAACCTTGTACCGATAATATGAATTGGGCTTTTTATTGACATGCTTATAGTCTTTTTCTCTGAGTTGATCACTCACGAGATAACTAATCTATAAGGTGAAGCCATTAAGGAATATAAACAAGATTGACTTGAGAATTTGACCAGAAATTAATTACTCGATCGTGCTAATCTGCAAGGGTCAATACGGCATCATTAAAATTGATTAGAGACCGGAGATAGGTCGATTTGTCAAAGGCATGTAATTAAAGTATGGTGATTCTACCTAATTGCAAAATTCGCATCGAACGGCACTAAACCGATTTTTCTATCAATTTTGTACCCTGTGCTCGTAATTGAAACCTTAAGATTGTTACGACAACCAAGAGTTGCCAATGTGTAGAAAATGAATAATGTAGATTGAAAATAATCGACCATGAGTCAAACGCGCTAAAAATTCCTAAAAGTTACTCGGTAGGTTAGGTTACACTAAAATCACATTCAGTTAAAATTAACCACAAAATTGAACTCGGTTTTAGAAATTGAAAGTTTCAACATGTCACAATTTATTTTTAGGACGTCGACTCATCCTTTGAAGAATTTTTGGCAAGCCTGAGATTTTTGGTGAAAAAATAAAAATTTGGCGAAATTGGACCGGGAAATTCGGAGGGCCATTTTTTTGTGCATTTTTTGCCTTCAAGTTGGATCAATTGATGAGGAAAATTGTGGAATTTGGTGTGGGCTTCCTCCTCATCAATTTGGCCATGAATTGGAAGCCATTTGGAGTGGAATTGAGTTGCTTTGGTGAGGGAATTGCATGAACTTCGTAGGCCATGGGGGCTGCAACATTTGAGCATCAAAGCTTGGCTTGTTAGGGAAGATTTGGAGGGAAAATATCTATTGGATGAGGCTGAAGGTTGGTGGGGGCAGCTACTCAAGTGTTTAGGATATTTTGGTGAGCATTGAAGGCTCTTGTCCCTTCTTTCCAGTTGCATCTCTATCTTCTTCTTCATTTCAACTAGCTAAAGACTCCATTTCCAGAGCTACAAGTCTAGCCAAGCCCCTTGCCAAAGTTGCCAACCTCACACCGTTGTTGCCAATCCGCTTGAGCATCCCGCACACTCATTGGTCGCTTGCGAGCTTGTTTCCGTCCGAGCCGAGCTGCCGCAAATCCAGGCCACTAGCTGTGCGTTTGCTGTCCAACTAGTTGATTCACATCGTAGCTCTATCGACCAAGCTGCTCATATGCTGTTCCAGCCCATCCCCATCGCCACCTAGCCCCGTTTGGTTATCCACCACCCTCCTTCTCCTTGTGTCGTGCCCCAAGCCAACCCTTCGTTCAACCATTGAACCGAAGTTCTAGCTTAGAGTTGATGCTTTTGTGGGCCATTTCTGGGCCCTTCCGGACTTCCTTGGGTGTCACCGTAGGCCTAAGTCTTGCTAGCCTCCGCGTTGCCGTCGTTGTGAATCGGTTTATTTGCTAATCTGGTGAGTTTATGTCCTAAACTTTAATTAGGATGTTAATTATGCTTAGGATGGTTTAATTAGCCTAATGAGGGTTTAGTTAAGTTTAAGTGAGGTTAGAATAAATTAGTTAGTTTAGTAGTTAATTAAATTGTGTAATTAGGTTAATTTAGCAATTAGGTGGTTAGTGATTTTAGTTAGTTAGCTTAGTAGGTTAGATTAGTTAATTAAGTCCAATAAGGTGGTTAGATTAGTGTATATAGCTTAATTAGTGATTTATTTAATTATTTTGCAATTTATTTAATTATTTATTATTTTCTGGAAATTATATCGGGATAGCCGGTTGTTAGAATTTCGTGCTGATTGTCGTGGTGCAGTTAGGTTGTGCAATTGATTGTTAATTTGTGCAATTGGATGCTGATTGCTGAGGAATTTTGGTGTTTAATTAGAAAAATACTAGGTGTCGGTTTTTGACGCCAAAAATATTTTTAAAGACTATATAAAATCGTGGGATTTTTAAAAGAGAGGATATCGTGCTTTATGGTTCGATTTGATCGTGTGTCCATGCACACCTATTTTACTAGGTGTTTTTAATATGAAGAAAATAAGCCAAGTACATTATTTAAATTGAGGCATTTGAGTGCAAAGCACAATGTCCTTGGCTAGAATTAGATGTGCGTGTGATCGTTATGAGAACCCATCATGAGCTTTTATGCCGGACAATGCTCCTTCGAATGCCCCATGTCAACGGATGTTGGTCACTGTGGAGGCTGGGCCGATGCTCCTTCGAGAATGCCATTAGAGGTAGACATTGCCATGCTTGATGGGGCGAGACAATGCCCGACTATGCCGGATGACCGCTGAATGTTAAGTCAACCGTGGCCGTTGGGTCGTAATTAATTGGAACACTTGATTGAGTGATTTGATTGTGCCTAATTCTAAGACAAAATTGTGTGGCATGGAATGGGACGTGTCATAACGATTTAGCCTTATAATCGGGACCCCTGTGATTAATTGATGTGTGGAAAGTGAAGCATTTCAATTACCGAATACATTGACTGTATGCATATGTTATATGAACTATATTGACATGGAGGAAGGTGCTGGGGTGAGGTAAGTCTTATGTGATGTGCGTATAGGCTATCTCTAGGTGTATTATCTTCCTAATATGGGTTTAGGGTGTAGACTTGTTGAAACATTATCTCACCCCGTCGTGGCTTACAAATTTCAGTCCTTAGATGGAGGCGAGACCCATTCATTTTTGGTGGCCACGAGAGGCTGAAGAGCAGTGTACCGTCTTTCTTATCCCTAGGAATCCTTGGACCTACGAGCTCGTTGTGACCATGATCTAGAGTTGATGAGGGCCAACCTCAGTTGGTACCTCATTGATTCAAGGCATGGTTTTGTCATGAGCCTGACGGGGTTTGGGAGGGCCCCTTGGATGGTTTTGATGGACTTTTCAAAGGTGCTGAGTTGGAGGAGATACTCAACCCCGTGTTCGATGCCAAAAACATAGCCGATATCGAGGCAAACCAATTGCCCAAGGTTGAGGAGCCCTCGGTATAGATAACTGACCCATTAGACATCAACATCCCTAACGGTGTTGTGGTAGACTCGGATCCCAAGTAGATGAGGTTTGGGGCAGGGTTAGTTTAATAACTCTTTTTGGGGTCTAGACTTTTTTTGTATATGACTTGGTTTGTTTTTATAAGTGTGTTTGTGAAATTTGATTTTCCTACTTTTCTATCACATGTTTATTTGTTGTCTAGATATTGTTTATTTCGCTTTCGTCTGTGCAATAAAATGAATGGGTTGGCGACGCGTCTTGGGAACATCGCAATTCGATCGACCATCGAGGGATGTGCACATGCTCGAGGTTTGAGGCGTGACAGATTATCCTTGCTATTTTGAGTTTGATGCATCTACCTTTTCTATCAAGGACTCTAGGACACACCGGGTATTACTGCTAGGAAGTAATCATCAAGGTTTATATACTAATAAGGACTTGCATTTCATGGTATTCTCTTCTCAAAGAAACAAGGTTGTGGATGAACTTACATGGCATCATCGATTAGGCCATCCTCATAGTCATGTTTTATAGCTTTTACGATCTAATAATTTGATTTCAGTAAATAAATCCACTAGCACTTTATGTACAAATGGTTAGATTAGTAAATGTTCAAGATTGCCATTTCTTTATCTGATTCTTGATGTTCCCATCCATTGGAGAAAATACATTGTGATCTTTGGGGACCAAGCCCAATTCCTTTATGCAAATATGTTGATATCATTGATGATTTCTCTTGCTACTATTAGTTTTATCCATTGAAGAGTTAGATTTCTATGAGATTTTCCTAGCCTTTTAGAAATTAGTTGAAAATCAACTTGATAGGAAAATTAAAGTTTTTTCAATTCGATAGAGGAGAAGAATTCACGAGCAATAATTTTTTGATGCATCTTCATGAATGTGGCATACAACTACAACTCTCTTGTCCAAGTACACCAGAGCAAAACGGTGTTGCTAAGAAGAAACATTGACATCTTGTTGAACTCGGGCTTGCTACATAGTTTGAGGCACCTATGCCACTAAACTATTGGGTGGAAGCTTTTACATCAATGAATTATTTAATAAATCGGCTTCCTTCCACTACTTTAGGCAGTTGAAGTCCATACTCAATCTTATTCAAGGACCCTAATTACTCATTACTCTGAGTGTTTGGCTCTCGTTGTTATCCATATTTATGCAACAATGCAATGAACAAATTTGACAAGTGCTCTTTGGCTTGCTTATTTTTCGGATACAGTGAGAAGCACAAAGGATTTCATTGTGTTCATCAATCTATTGGTCGTGTTTATATATCTCGACACGCTTTTTTATGAGCATTATTTCATTTTGCTTCTTCTTCTCAGATTTTTGCTATGACTAAATGGGAGCTATTGCAATGGAATTCAACTATAAGTCCATCACAAACAAAATTTTTAGCCAACCTCATCCAAAAGTTGATCAAAATGTTGGTTCACCAATAGATCTTGAATCTACAAGTGAATGTACATGTCTATTTGCTGAGATAGAACCAAATTCAAATGCTTCATCAGCTATGCTTTCCAATCATGTGCAACAAAAAAGAGTGAATCTTTAGTTCAATCTCCATCTGAAACTTTTACATCCTCAACGCATCTCATGGTTACATGTCCAAAGGCCGGGATCTTGAAGCCAAACCCCAGGTATGCCAATATAGCAGTATCATCTATCCCTCCCAAGCCCCATAGTGTCCATCCAACAATAAAACAACCTAGTTGGACAACCATTGTGCTTAAGGAGTTGGATGCTCTTGCAATCAATAAAACATGGGAACTTGTTTCTCATCAACCCTCAATGAATGTAGTCGGATATAAATGGGTATACAAGACAAAACTACATGTAGACGGTTCACTTGCTCGATCAAAAACCCAACTTGTTGCAAAAGGGTCTCATCAAAAGGAAGGAGTTGACTTCCTTGAAACTTTTAGCCCGGTAGTTAAACAAGCTACAATTCGCATTGTATTGTATGTTGCTACTTTTCAGAATTGGGAATTCGCCAATTAGATGTCAAGAACGCCTTTCTACATTGAGATATAAATGTTCATGTCTATATGAAACAACCACTGGGCATCTCTATTCATCCTATCCTGACCATGTTTGCTTAATCCAATAGGCGATATATGATCTCAAACAAGCTCCTAAGGCATGGTTTGACAAGTTCAACAATTTTCTTTTTGAGTATGAACTATTCTACAACACTACTGATCCATCATTATTTGTTTATTGTCTTTATGGTCATACTATTATTCCATTGCTCTACGTGGATGATATAATCCTCACGGTGATTCTCTAGAATTGTTGAACTATCCCGTGCAGGCACTTGGTCAAGTGTTTTCCATGAAAGATTTTGGAACTCTTCATTATTTCTTGGGCATTGAAGTCAATCGCTCCACTAATGGACTCTTTCTCTCCCAACATAAATATGCATTAGATCTTTTGAGTCGAGCATCAATGTAAGCCAATGGCTACTCCAATAGCTACCAAGCAACCTCCCTTCAAAAATGGTAGTAAGCCTTATGCTAATCCATCCCATTTTCAAGCATTATAGGTGCTCTTTAGTACCTTACCCTTGCTCGTCCGGATCAACATAGTTTGCCAATATATGCATGCCCCAACTGTTGCTCACTATTAGATGGTAAAGCGTATTCTGTGATATGTTCGTGGCACTTTACACCTTAGGCTTTGCATTTTCTCTTGTAGTTCTCTCCATTTGTTTGGCTTCACCGATGCAAATTGGGCTGGGTGCAAAATCACCTGACATTCTACCATTGATTGTATTTTTTTGGATCAAATTGTATTTCATGGTGTGCCAAGAAACAAGTTACTGTGGCCCACTTCACAATTGAAGTCGAATACCAAGCTCTTGCTTCCGTAGTTGCTGAACTCACTTGGATTTCATACATACTACATGACACTGGGACCTACCAACATCAACCTTTGTTACTTTTCTTGAACAACATATAGGCATTGCATCTCACAACTAATCTAGTTTTTCATACTTGGACAAAGCACATTGAGATCGATTATCATTTTGTTAGGGAAAATGTTACTCTTGGTTCTATTGTAACACGCTATGTTCCGTCTTCCTCACAAATTACTAATATTTTCACCAAACAACCATTGACTCGAGATACGTTCATCAGTTTACGAATCAAACTCAGCCTTTGGTCCTCCCCACTAAACAATTTGAAGGGGAGTATTGAACTAGAAAATCAAAATCGAAAAATTGAGGTATGGACACCTGGGTCCCAAAACTTTGGCAAAAGTAAAGTGACAAAATTAAAATTAATCCACTTAAGCCAAAATCCGGCCAAATTGCTGACGTGACAATTTTCCGATGAGGTGAATGCAAAAACTGCATCATTTTGTATGTTGACATGGCGAGAAAATACAAAAACAACGTCGTTTTGTCTCTAATGTGTAAATAATTAATATAAAAAATAATTAAATTTATTTAAAATATTCTAAAATAAAAACTTAAAATTTTAAAAAAAAATGGGGGCCAAAGGGAGGCGGCTAAGGGCTGAGCCCTTGCCGCTGCCGCCTCCCCGTCGCCTTCGGGAAGGGCTAGCAACAAAGGGGGGAGGGTCAGTCAGGGTCGCCAGTCCCTGGTTGATTGGTGGCGAGGGCCATGAGCCCTTGTCGAATTTGGGTGAGGGCCGCAACCCTCGCTGGATTTGGGCGAGGGTGCTTGCGGGCCCTCGCCACTTTTTTGCTGTCGCCGAGAAGGGCCGGCGATAGTAGGGGGAACATCGGTTGGGGTTGCCGGGCCCTGGCCAGGGGCCGGTGACGCCGGCCGATCGACGGCGAGGGCCCGCGAGCCCTCGACCAGATCTAGGGCGAGGGTTGTGGCCCTCGCCTAGATTCGGCGAGGACTCGCGGGCCCTCGCCGCCTCCTTGTTGTCGCTAGGAAGGCCCGGTGACGGTGGGGGGAGCATTGGCTGGGGTCGTCGGGCCTTGGCTAGGGGTTGGCGATGCCGGCGATCGGCTATGAGGGATTGCGATCTCTTGCCTAGATTTGGGGCGAGGGTCACGGCCCTCACCCAGATCCGATGAGGGCTTGCGGGCCCTCGTCGCCGGTCAGCCAAGGGCTAGCAACCTCGGCCGACCCTCCCTTCTCTGTTGCCAGCCCTTCCTAGTGGCTGCGGGGAGGCGATGGTGAGGGCTTAGCCCTCGCCTTCCCCCTTCACCCCCCCCACCCCCCAAAATTTTTTTTTTTTTTATTTTAAGTTTTTTATTTTAGGATATTTTAAATAAATTAAGTTTCAAATTTAATTTAATTAATTTTTATATTAATTATATACATATCATAGACAAAATGATGTCGTTTTTACATTGTTCTTGCCACGTCAACGTGCAAAATGATGCCATTTTGCACTCACCTCGCCGGAAAATTGTCACGTCAGCAATTTAGTCGGATTTTGGCTGGAGTGGCACTTAAGTAATATATTTTACTTCGATTTTGACATTTAAGTGTACCTTTTCAAAATTTTGGCACTTAAGTATCTCTTCGTGCTAAGTTTTGGCAGTTGGAGTGTACTTTTGCCCCTAAAAATTTATATTATTTGAGTTCAGAATTTTCAATAAATTAGTATGAAAATAACAAATCAAATAGAGCATCAACAAGCTGATCATTTGGAGATATTTTGTGATTTATTTTCCTTATAGGTAAAGTTGTTATCTTTTATTTTTATCTTTCACCATAATTATAGGTGGTGATATCTCTATATACATATTGTACAACATATCAATGAAAAATTATGCTTCATTGACTCAATTTCTGAGTTTCTTTACACCTGTGCAGACAAAACATTTCGACTTAATTGATTCATGGGTTTTGCATAATGTTTCGTGGGTATCTAGTGTTGGGCATTCTGAAAACTAATGTTGGAATCCCTTAGATTATTTTGACAATCACAAAAATTTTATCAAAGTCTTTAAAGAGTTCGTTGAGTGAATGCAGAAAAGACATCGCGTAATGATAATCTTTCATGAGTCTACGCTATCTCATCTGATATGAACCTATGAAGATACCAAGTGGAGATATTCACGTCTTAAATATTATATTCACCTCATTAGTTTTCACATGTGTAGTGAATTTCTCGAGATGATCCTCATGAGAGCTACCACACCACTAAGCGGCACAAATAATCCTCTAATGAGATGGCATCTATGCATCGCACGGACTCTCCCGAAACTTACCGATCTCAACTTGATTTCTCTGAGTCATTTATGATTATTTTTTAGCCACTATAACTTTATTTACTAGGCTGGTCGGGAGCCAGTAAAGCGCGGGAGATCGTTTCGCATTTACGAACCAAAGAATTGGCCTCGTGGAGTGGGTTATATTACATTGAAATACCACTATGAACCAACTCACCGTTTCCAAATCCATGTTATTGCTTATCGTGGACAGAAATAGGGGTATGAAAATGAACTGCCTAATTCCATGAGCTTGGGCTTTTGTTGCGGAAATAAAAACATCCCTTTCCATATCTTCGGATCACATTATTTGGATACAAAAAAGCAGTCAAGATATGATATATTGGTCATTTCTTATGTACCCATAGGTGCTATATTGGATTTGGAATATCTTCCCTCCCTTTATTTTGCAAGATATTGTATACGCGGATGCAATAGCTTCTGGGTGTACTGTTGTGACTATATAAATAATATCTACCTTTTCGACCAAAAAAAAAAAAAACCAAAAATCCCATACCAAATCGAATATAAAATTTTGGATCTTTCTCGGAGTGAGAATCCATTATGTTTGGGCGGTATGTAAAACAATGGGCCTCTGATTAATTTCAAGTCATTAACTCGAACTGACCAGAAACACGTTGTCCAACTTGTTTCAAAACCAAAACAATCAGGGTAACCGGTAGCTGCGAAACACCAAACTCAAAAAACATGTACTTGATAAACCCGAATCATTTCTTGATCTGGGTTCTATGCGATTCGCATCTCAGATAAGGTGACGAAAAAGAAATACGCTTATGTGCTAGTTAGTTAGGGGTCAACGGGACCTAAACCGAAACGGTCCATCAACATCTCTACACAAAACGACCCAAATTTTGCCTGATATACCAAATAAAATAGTCAAATAAGTCTATCTCGCAGTTGACAAAAAGATTGATGGTCTAATATAACAGGACCTAGAAATAAGTAACCGATGGATGTAAAACCAAGCACTCGCATGAAGTATAAATTTCAGCCGCACATTAGAGATTTAACGGTGAACATAGAAGAATTTACACACCAATGGTTGGAAGACCACATATGAAAAACATGCCACCTCAGTAGACGCCGATTGATATTATTAATACATTAATATCCTCTTGGTTTTCATGCATTATTGATCCTTAGAAGAATTTACACACCAATGGTTGTTTATTACTGATTGAACAGCCTCAATAATTAATTGCTTAAATGATAATCTTGACCCTCCTACTATCCTTTAGCTCCATTTCACTGTATTCGCATGTGAAAGAACATTTTCATGCTTGTTTTGAGGTTTTTCTATTTTGGCTTTTGCCTGTGTGGGGATTTTGAAAGCTTTTTGGATTCTTAAGCATTCGGCAATTAAAAGTCCCAAGATCATTAATTAACAAAATCAAGCATATATATCGGATTTAGACATTTGTAAAGCAAAAACTACATAAGATTTGAAATATGTTAAAAATAAAATTTAGTTGACCTCATTAATGAGGAGGAGCCAGTTTTGTAATTATTAGTGTTATGGTAGGTTCAGATTGATAAATCAAGCACGACAATTTAATTGATTGTGATTTTACATAAACATATGTCCACAGAAAACCCTAGTAGACTTATGTAACTAGCCAGGCAGATTCTGCAACACTCCACGGTTAGTCCTGGATAACATGGCCTAGGAAGCATACGGCGTATTGCAAAAAATTATTCTCTTGACAGAGCATATTTACGAGGTGGATAACTGACAAGCACTTGTAATCTACCCACCCTAATTAAATCGAATCTCAGAAAAGTAATTCACAATTCCAACAACCTTAATTAATCAAAAGGACAGTTTTGTCGGCCAATTTGCATTACCCAAATTCCCAAAATAGCCCAACATGGAGTAGATTTTCTCAAATTTTCCTTTATGTCACACCGTCGAGCCCTTATCCTTTCAATCTACTTAGGGCGAACCGAGTTTTAACCCTCTGGATTTGTGCAAGTTATAAACGTTTGCGAGAAGTCGCAAAGTTATCGGAAGTGCAATTCAACGTAGGCAATTTCCGGTCATTTAAAGCAAGTTCATATATTGTTGACTCCACTGGCAGACTTATGAGGTTCATAGTGGGTCCGAAGCCTAAGTTGCAATTTTTTCAAATGTCGGTTAAGCATAAAAAATTTCGGAACTGTCTTTGAAATTCTTGGTCTACCAATATACACTGGATGGATATTTTGTCGGAAAATGTTTATTGCTCAATTACATTCTCTTCGCAAAAAATTGAAGATTTTAGTGAACTTTTCTTTGCTAACATAGTTTTCTCCCTAGTTTATCTTATTATTTTTTGACAACATGCTTCAAGAAGATTTGTTTTGATTAGTCGCTGGTGAAGAAAGGAATGTCTCTTATCAAACAAAATAAAGAATAAAAACAAAAAGAAAGGAATATTTATAGCTATGCTTACATTTAAAGCTACTTTAGCATCTCTTATAATTCTTCTTGGTGGTTCATTTTTCGTTCTCTTCTGTATGCGATGTTCTTGTCACCTGCGAAACATTGCTCTTTCCTTCCTTCTTTAACTCTCGGAAGAACCATCTCCTTTCTCCAATACAGACAATCAAAATGAAAGATCAAACAGGTAATCCTTAATTCCTTCCGCTAGGTAGAATTTCTTTTATTTTAAATGTTTAAATTCGTTCTTGTTTAATGTTATATATGTAGAATTGTCATTATGTAGAATTTATTCAATCATGCGAGAGGCAAAAACAGCAGAACAATATGATAATTTGAATTGTTTTTATTCATTCCAACAAGTAATTTTCATAAAAGATTGGTAAACGTAAATCTATAATTCCTAGGATGAAAAATATAGATAATTATATCATTAGAGTGTTGTGTGTTGGCTTAGCAAATAAAAAGATAGACTATAGTTATGATTGTCACTAATGCTTCAATTCATTCATGAAAAATAAATGGTTTGGAAAATATTTTCCCCATATAGATCACTTACAAAAATAAATAAATAAATATATTTTTTATAGTTAATACATTAAAAAACCCCAAACCGATATGCCTGTGATAAATTTATTCCAAACTAATTTTTTTACCACTAAAAATCCCAAACTAATACACCTTTGACAAATTTATCCTAAACTGGTATAGTGGTGATAAACTTACCATCTATTCCGTTAAATTTTATTGTCAAATTACTAATTTGAATGACACATAACAATTGACTGGTATACCAATTTGGGATTTCATTCTCCGTTTGTTACCGTTATATAATTTTTGTGATTTTTGTGATATTAATCTAATTTAATGGAGGATATATTTGTCACAAATATATCAATTTGGGGTTTTTAGTAGTCGAATAAATTAGTTTAGGGTAAATTTATCACAAGTATACCGGTTTATGATTTTTTTATAATTAGTCGGAATACATTTATCATAGATGTACCGGTTTGGGATTTTTCATGATAAAAAAAAAATTAGTTTTGGGTAAATTTATTACATGTGTATCAATTTATGGGTTTTTAGGATATTAAACCTATTTTCTATTGACTAATTAGCTTAAGTGATACAAGAAATCATTTTTAGGAAAATATTTTTTAAATAATTTATTGTTTGAATAACAAACGGATAACTTAGGTATCTTCACGTTAATTGTTATTTAATTATACATGGATTCTTTTTTCCCGATCCATAAAGTCTTCATGTCGCTAAGTATTAACAATCTTCTAAGAAATGACATTAAATGTCATGCTACAGATAAGTGCTTTTTTGTTCAGATTGATTGAAAGTTTTCGTAATTTAACCGATAAAAATTGCTTTATTAGAAGAATAAAGATAAACTCATAAACTAGAAAATATCGCTGCATTGCGACCAAAAAATGGGTTGCTAGAAATCAGGACTTTAGGGGACCAAAGTTGGTCGACTGATGTTCTCGTGACCACACATTATTTGGTAGCTAAAGGTTTATATGTTGCGACCAGAGTATTTGGTCGCAGAAGTTGTAGTTGTGGTCACAAATATTCCCTGAAAGGTGGTTCTAGCCCCCACTTCTAACGACCAGAGCCTAAAACCTAAAACCGGAGTGTGTCGGGAATCCTTGATAGTAACTTAGGTTGTACCTCACCACAAACAGGAATCAAAAAGCTCTATTGAGGGCTGCCCCACCCACTAGATGACCTTGCTAAGTTGATAGGATTGCGTTCATTATATTAATATATTAATATCCACATGTCTCAATCCCTCGGTTGGGGAGATATTTTTTCTTCTCCTTCTCAAAAGGAATAACGCTAAATTTTACTGTCCAGAGTTCAGCTGTAATAGTTTAAGAACTTGCTAAGGTCTAATTTGAAAAAGTCGTAAATGTATCTGCTAATATTCCCCCAAAGGCGGTTCTGGCCCCCACTTCTAGCGACCAGAAGTGCTTTTGGCGACTGACTGAACCATAATTGGTGGGCGGAAGTAATTTAGGTGACCTTCGAGAGATGAAAAAAATGGCTCATTGGTCGCTAGAAGTCGTATAAGAACTTTTTACATCTTGCCTTTTAAAAAAAAAAAAAAACACATGACACCTATATATAAAACAACACTCAATTCATATAATCTCGTCCACCTCAACAGAAAAAAAGGTACAAATTCATGAATTCGCACATCAACTCACCCACGAACAAACAATCTACATGTCACTTGTCCCTCGATAGATAAGAAATTTGTCATGATACCATTTTCTTGTTCTTAAAGTGTTATCCACGATCCAAAACAGCGTTGGTGACCTTTCAGCTTACCCGTTTCCTAATGCAATTTATTATATAACGACAAGAAAAAATTATCCAATCAATTCTAAATCTATTATTTGAATGTCAAATCAATTTTAGACTTTCAAACTTCAATAATTTAGTTATAAATCTTTACGTGAACTTTTAACATAGTCATTTTGATTAATTTTTGCCGAAGTTACTAGCTTAATATCTAGTCATTGCCGGCCGTCCTAAATAGCATGGCCGGCGGTACAACGTTTTGATCTTGTCTGAATAAATAAAGTCAAATTCTGGGTCTTTAGCATTAAGCATAAAAACAATATATTTAATCAATCATAAATTTTCAAAAATTGATTGCCATCATTCATCAAATGTCATAAAAATTTTCATTAACAGTATGCAAAACTCGCGTGGTCATATCATAGGATGTAACCACATGACAGCATTACCTCACTTATATAAATACATATGCTAGCAATTTCGTTAAACAGTCTTACTATATTCATCATTAACCTTGTATATATATTTCTTACTAAATGGGATGTGGGTCTTATCAACATCTCACTAGTCACTTTTGTAACAGGCACATCATGCCCTTGTCCTTCCTTCAAATCTTTATCCAACAAAGTGGGAAACATACTTTGCCATCGTACTTCACAAATTAGGTACAAGCGATTGGACACGAAGCTTGAAAAGAAGGTGCTCGAAGTGAAGAACACATCATCATCAAGGCTTAATGAGTTCCAAAAAATCGATAGCATCATCATGAAGTTTCCTCAATTCAAAGAGGGATTGAAGAATATTAAGGCCGTTTACCATCAATACGGTGAGTTTAACAATATTATCCATTGCCCCGTATGTTCTTTTGTTATTACTAGAGTAAATGCACAAGTGATGCATATTTGCATTCAAAATTAGTAGTGTTATCTAAATTATCAATTAAAACAATATGTATTTTGTTTCTTAATCTTTGTGGGTTTGCTAAGAAACCCAAAATTGAGCTCATTATGTTTTTTTCTCTTAATCTTATTTGGTAAAACTAATCAAATCCATGCTGTAGATTATCAACTTGTCTTAAGAAATTTACTTACAGTTAGATTATGATGAATATTTCAGGGTCATCATTGAGATAGTGAATGATGACGCCATAATCTAAAGTTAGAGCTATTAGATTTTGAAATAAGTTGAATTTTATACTTGCTATGAACTATATAATTAATATTTTGTTGTATTTATAAGTATATAATATATACTAATAAATTTGAGTAATTAGTACATATTGCAATATCCTCTCACCTTTAAAGATATAGATTATATTGCAATACTATTATTAGATATGAAGGCAATAAATATTGCAACCTACTCCCTCATTTCTTCTTTTCATTCCAGATGAGAACTCAAACGGGAAAATCGATAAAGAGGAATTAAAGAAATGTTTGGATGAAGTGCAGCTTCATCTCTCCGAAAAGGATATGGAGGACTTGTTTCATTCTTGTGACATTGATGAGAACCAAGAAATAAGATTCAAAGAATTTATCGTTCTTCTATGCCTCATCTATCTCTTGAAAGAATCTTCATCAACTGATGAGGTATTTATATCTCTAATCTAATCTACTTGGAAGGCCAAAAATTAGCAACAAACCATTTTAATATTGCATTATTAACTATGACATAATTTTCCAGACGGAAAAAGTAGGTTCACCTTCAATACAAGCAACTTTTGATACGATCATTGAAGCCTTCTTATTTCTGGACAAAGATGGCGATGGGAAGTTGAAGAAGAAAGACGTCATTAAAGCACTGAACGACACCTCACCGAGGGAGAAATCTCCTCGCCACGTTACGGGGAAACGATTTAGTACAAACCACAAAACCCTAGCTATAATGCAAATATTGCGATGCGGTTTATTTCCCAGATTATAGTTGACATTGGTCCATTTTTTCAATGAGTGCAGATGAGATGGATTGGCGTAGGAAAGGAAACGTTAGCTTTAGAGAGTTCCTTTTCACTTTCATTGATTGGGTCGGTGTGGAAACCAACGTCAACGGTGACAGCTTCAGCTACCGCGATGTCCATGTCTACGGCGACGATCTCCCTCGTGAGCACCACTTGAGAGGAAATATTGCCCGTGACATTCATGTATCATTAAATCACTGTAAATGTGATTTGAACGTACAAGAAACACAATTGAAATGCTCTGTCCGTGTGTAGAATATATACTTGTCCCACCTGGGTTATTTTGTGCGAAAGTTATATCAACTAGTTGCTTTATCAAAGCACTTAGGAGGGATTTGCCTGGACATGTATTCGCTTTTTATATGCAATAATGCTTTAATTGCAGCTAAGGCGTTTGTCGAAGGGACACCAGATGTGCATGTGAGTAGTAAAGGCGGAGTCACCGTGGGCGTGTCGGTAGCTCGCCAGCGCTTGGAGTTTTCGGCGGGATAGGGCAGGTGTGTATCGAGCTTCTCAGAGGTTAAGTGAATTTCTGCTTTTCTTAACCGTGTGCATTGTCTTTGGATATGTGTTTTTGTTACCTCCCCCAGAATTCGAGACGTGGATGAATTTGTCCTATATAATGGTTGAGAGTCTTGTCTACATATGGTTAAATTTCATCGCTGAAGATATGCTCAATATTCTCTGCCCAGATTCCTTTCTTTTGCCGAACGCGCTCGCCTCTTTTATGCACCGAATCAAACCACATTTATATTGTTTAATATTTCGTTCAACTAATGGGAAAATCCCATTGATTTGTTTCTTCATCCACCTCAACACAAATGCACCAAATTTTGCCTTTTCCTTTCCTTAAACCTCCCGTCAGTCTTTCACTTTGTCGAGAATCCTCCTCAACGATCCAGGAAAATTATCTAAGAAGGCCTAGACTTATTGTGTTTTTGTCAATTCAAGTTCTAAATCCTCCAATTTTACCAATTGAATCGTAAACATTTTCAACTTTTTGCAAATTAATTCCATCTGACCAATATTGACTGGAAATCACGAACATGATAGTCTAGTCAATACCAACCATTTCACGTGGCAAGACTACCACTAACGTAGACAAATTTTAGTTATTTTTTTTAAAAATATTTTAAAAAAAATTATTGATTTTTATTTTTATTTTTTTCTTTTCTTTTTTTTTTTTTTTTTTTTTTTTTTTTTTTGGTTCAAAGGATCGGCAGTGCTGGCCTAGGGCCAATGACCTCCTTGCCATCGGGTAAGAGCCAACGACCCCTACCGGTCCCTAGGTGAGGGCCCAAAGCCCTTGCCAGATATAATAAGGGCTTATGAGCCCTCATTATGGCTGGCAAAGCCACATAATGCTCTTGCTAGATTTAGCGAAGCGAGGGCATACGGGCCCCCGAAGACCATAGCAAGGGCAAGTAAGGGCCACAACCCCTCACCCACGGTTGGTAAGGGTTGTTGGCCCTCAATCAGTGGTTGGCGAAGGTCTTTGACCCTTAACCAGTGGTTGGTGGCCCTATCGATTCTTTGAACCAAAAAAGAAAAAGAAAAGAAAATTACTCAAAAAGTTAATTAAAATTTTTTTAAAATATTAAAATATTATTAAAAATTGTTTACATCAATGCCAACAATGCCATTAGGATGCCTAGCATCCATGTCAATGATTTCTTGCCAAAATTGGTTGAATTGACTCATTGACAAATTGTAAAAGAGTTAGCACTTAATTGGCAAAATTAAGTGATTTAGAACTAAATTGGTAAAAATGCAATAAGTTAAAAGACTTTTTAGATAATTTTCTTCCTTGATCCATTTGGCTTTTTTCGAGTCTCGTTATAGCGTTCCTTATGTTGGACGTGGGTTTTCTCGCTCTCGTGCCCCACCGAACTTTGCCTTCCTCAATTTATGGCTCTTGATCCTGTCCCCTCGTGACCGCAATTAAGTGCGCAGAATATCTTCCTTGACGACCGCATGTTTTCTCTTTAAATTCATGGTAGAGTCCTTTCCAAATTCATACTTTGCGGAGGCTATTTGCTGTAGACCACTCACCTCCCGAATTCAGAACATCACATATATTGCATATATGATATCCAATCAAACAGAGGAAATGAATGGGTTAGGCCGAACTTCCCTATGAAATGGGCTTAACCTTGAAAATTCAAATATTAGGAACTCCATGCTTAAACCCATTGGCACCAGTTTATTGGAATGCAATTCACGTGGGCTTATTTATTATAATGCTCCTAATATGCAAATACAAATCAATAATTTTTGTTAAGGGTCGAGACCAGTCCTAATTTTTTATGCAATGAATGATTGTGGGTCATCAAAATTTGGGTGTCAACAAGTTATAATTAAAACAAAATGTAATATCTTCACAATGAATGCGATCTTCCAATTACCTCTTGAGTACACAAAAAAAAAAAAAAAAGAGCTGAAAAAGGAAAAGGGCAAATACCAAAAAAATAACTTCTAAATTATGTCAACTATGACACAAATACCCCATACTTTTTTATCACCAAAAATCATAAACTTTTTTCACCATGACACAAATACCCCCAACTTCTTTTTATGTCATGAAAAGACCAAAATTTATAAGTGCGTATATATACCATGTATTTTAGTTTCATCTTGGGTATATTTATTATACCGGTATAAGCTCTATTTATGACAAAAACAAAAGTTTAGGATATCTGTGTCTCAAGGGAAAAGTTTAGAGGTCTTAGTGACACAAAACAAGTTCGGATTATTTATGTCATAGTTTGAGTTTTTTGTGGTATTAACCTAGAGAAAAAATAAACAAATTCGAGTACTTAAATAAGTATCAACAAATTCAAGGACAAAAATGTAATTTAACTCTCTGGTAGTGCATGGTTGTAATTGGCGAAGAAATACAAACTGAGCAAGATAAAAGATTGACTGTTTATCTATAGGTAGGAAACTATGACATCTTAGGATTCCCCGTCCAGAATATGCTATGTATAAAAACGAATTGAATTGACCAATCGCAAAACGTGATGTGGATAAATTTAATTGGTGTCACGGCCCTGTAAATTGTGGCTAATCCCCACTCAATTATGTTTTAGTGTGAGAGTAATGCTATACGATCTCAAATATATTACGAAGATGGACAATATGATTCAGAAGAAGGCTGCTTCGAAAAATCACTCTCGTGATTTGAGAAGGGCCTCTGATATCTATTCACAATGTACGTTGGAGTCTTTGATGGTATTCTTTAGCCCAGGCAACAAGGCCTCATCTCCTGGCCTCATTCGCGATCAATCGATTCCCGACCGGGTCGATTATCTAGGCACAACGGCTTCTCATGCTGTTGGACAATCCCAATATGAACGAAGGGCCAAGCTACGCGAGCCCTCCCAACAGAACTCAGAATTGAAGAAGAAAATGAGAGCTGCAACAAAACATGGGGTTGAACTTCAACGGGAGGTAGAGAAATGTCCAATCAAAGGCTGATGGGAGGTGTCGGTCGACCGACTCTCCTTGGAGGAGCTAAAACTTCATAAAAGAAGGTATGGAAAATTAATAAACAATTGGAGATCGGACAATTGATTCTCATGGCAACAATTCCAACGATCTATGATTTTTAGGAAAGTTCGACGTCTTTTTTTTTTTTTGGTCGAAATAACTGATATATTAGATGAAAGGAGAAATACAACCAGCTAGAAGAGCATCACTTAGTACAATATTCAGGAAAAGAGGGGGAGGGAATACTATCCAGTTACCGGATGAGCCTTGGGCCCTATGGGCTTTGGCGGCCCAATCCGCTGCTAGGTTAGCTTTTCGACTAACATGATTGATCGACGCATTAGGGTACTGGGAGAGGAGATCGTGGATAGTGGCGAAGAGGTGTCGTTCTTCCCAGGGCTGCGGCTGCGTCTGATGAAGGACTTCCAGCAGTGTGAGGCAATCGGATTCAAAAGTTACACGATGGAGTTGCAAACCCTGCTTGATGAGATGCTGGAGAGCCCTAATCAAGGCGAAGATCTCTGCTTGGAACGCCGACTCCGCAGGTACAATATCGGTAAACAGATCAGTGATTTCACCTTTACTATTTCTGTAGATACAAGCTATTGCTCCGTGTCGGTTGCCTGATACAAAAGCCCCATCGATGTTGCATTTTATTGATCCTTTATCTGGTGGTTTCCATCGGTGATCCATGCTAACTTGTGATTTTGGAACCCTAGTTTTTGGGGATTAAAGGCTGTTGAATATTCCGCACTGAGTTATTGCATTATCCACTGCCTGGATGGGATTCGGAACTTTCTGCTGGAAGATGGCATTGTTGCGATGGCACCATATCTCCCACAACAAGTTAGCAATCACTTCAAAGTTTGGGGAAGAGTGAGGATGAGTTGCGCGAGTAGCCAACCATGCGTCCAATCTTTTTACTGAGGTGAGAGAGACAGGTATTCTGATCTGAGCGTTTGTCCATATGCTGCGAGTCCAGTTGCAATAGAAAAATAAATGTTCTACGGTTTCTGGAATTTTGTGTTCACAAAGAGTGCAGTAGGGATTGGGAGAGAAATGTCTGATGTATAGGTTGTCTTTTGTTGCTATGGCATTTTTGCAGGCCAACCACAGAAAAACTCGGATTTTAGGAGCTGTGTTCATATGCCATATCCTTTTCCACAATTGAGGAGGAGGCTGATAGGAAGATGAGGCCATTGTAGGTAAGTTTCGATGTGTTGAAAGTAAGTAGTGATGGCAGCTCTTAACTGTAAAGGATCCTGATAAAGTGTCTGTCCATACTAAGTGATCAGAATTGAGTGAAGAATTTATAGGAGTGTTTTGGATAGCTTCACTAACCTGTTCATTGAAAAAGTTTGTAATAAGCTCCAGGTTCCAAGTTCCCGACGAAGAGTCTAAAATATCAGCCACTTTAAGTGGTTCCCCTGCAGCTGCACATCCTCCTAATTTACCAATAGATAGCCAATAGTCTGTTCGGATGTTGATGTTGGATCCATCTTTCACCAGCCATCGAGTTTTAGGAAGGATAGCATCCCTACCCTTTAATATGCTTTTCCACCCCCAAGAAGGTCTATAGCCTAAAGTAGTATTTTGAAAAGAAGAATGTTTAAAATATAGACCTTTAAACAACTGAGTCCAAAGTGCATGGGGTTGCTGAAGAAGACGCCACGCTTGTTTTCTGATCATCGCGAGATTAAAAGTAGTTAGATCTCTGAATCCCATTCCCCCATCTGTTTTCGATTGCTTTACCTCAGACCATTTCATCCAGTGTATGCCCGATTCATTTTGCTGTTTACTCCACCAGAATCTTGATATCTTGCTTTCCATTAATCTGCAGATTGACAAAGGGAGCAGAAAGAGGGACATCGCATATTGAGGTAAGGCCTGTATGACTGCCTTAAGTAAAATCTCCTTACCCCCTTTAGATAAAAAGTTTTCCTTCCAACCAGCTAATTTTGCATTTGTTTTTGCCAAAATCCAGGAGAACATCTCACGTTTTGAACGCCCCCAATCAGAAGGGATTCCCAGGTACTTGCCAAATCTACTCACCACAGGTATGCGAAGTTCTCTTTGTAAAGTCTCCTGTAATGTTAGAGGACAATTCTGGCTGAAAAAGATGGCAGACTTATTCCTGTTTAGAAGTTGACCAGTTGCATGGTAGTACTGATTCAATAGTTGCGTGAGATTTTGGCATTCAGAGAGTGAAGCTTTGAGAAAGAAAACTGCATCGTCAGCAAAAAATAAATGGGAAAGCTGAGGGCATGCTCTGTTAAATTGGATCCCCTGTAAATGGCCCATATTGATTGCTTGCTTGAGAACTGTTGATAAAGCATTAGCCATTAATATAAAAATGTAGGGGGAGAGGGGGTCTCCCTGACGGATTCCTCTAGTAGGTGTAAAATATGGTAGTTGTTCTCCGTTGAAGCGAATACTATAGGAAACCGTTGTGATGCATGCCATAATCATCTTTACCCATTGATTTGTGAATCCCAACTGTTTTAAATAAGCTGCGAGGAAGTCCCATTCCACACGATCATAAGCTTTCTGCATGTCTGTCTTGAGAATAAGGTTGAATTTTTTTGTTTTAGATCTAACTTTAAACTGGTGGAGTACTTCCTGAACCATCATAATGTTATCTTGAATCTGTCTGCCACTGACAAAAGCTGCTTGTTCTGGATTAATCAGACTAGGGAACCAACATTTCAATCTGTTTGCCATGACTTTTGCAATAATCTTGTATGCAAAGTTACAGAGACTAATAGGACGATACTGGTCAATGCTTTCAGGGCGATGAACTTTGGGGACCAAGGTCAGTATCGTTCGGTTTAAATTAGGAGGCATATGACCAGATTCGAAAAAGTCTTGCACAGTCTTGACAATGATTTTTTTGATGATGTTCCAATGATGCCGATAAAAGAGACCATTGAGGCCGTCTGGACCAGGGGCCTTGGAAGGACCCAATTGAAAGGTAGCATTGGAGACCTCCTCTTCTGTTACTGTGCTCATAAGATGATTATTCATTTGTGAAGTAACTATTGGTGGACATTTGCAGAGGAATGGAATAAAATCCCTGGGACCCACAGATTGATAAAGTTGAGTAAAAAAAAACCCATTGTCATTGTCTTAAGTTGATCGGGCTCTCTATGCCAGTTCTGGTCTTCATCTTTAAGTAAGCAAATTCTGTTTCTCTGTCTCCTTTGCACTGTACAGGCATGAAAAAAATGTGAGTTCTTATCCCCCCATGCTAACCAGTTAAGTTTGGAACGCAACGCCCAGAATTGTTCTTCCTGATTCCAGAGCTGCTGAATTTCAGTACGAATGGTAGTGGCTAACTCTTTATCTCCACTTCGATAAGATTTTTGATTTGTAATGGTCTGAAGCTGTTGCTTTAATTGCATGATATGCTGCCTGGCATTACTGAAGCGAGAGCGACTCCAGCTAGTCAATTTGTGAGATACTGCTTGCAACTTGCAAGGTAATGAAGAGTGGTTTCTCTCCCATATTGCCTGAACTATTTCAGTACATTCTGTATGTTGACTCCAGTAAGCTTCATAGTGAAACCTCTTTTGTGGCTTAACATGCAGATGATGGGTATGCAACACAAGTGGGGAGTGATCGGAGCCAATCGATGGTAAAGCAAACACCGTGGTAGATGGGAATATGAAATTCCAGTCCGAAGAGCAGAAGGCGTGATCGAGCTTCTCCTTCACTAACTCATCCCCAACCCGATTGTTAGACCAGGTGAACTCGCAACCTTTACTATCCAGCTCTATTAAAGCACAATCATCAAGTAACTTCCGAAATGATGACATTCGGTGATAATTAGCTGGTCTTCTTCCCATCTTCTCCCAGGGGTATTGGAAGTCATTGAAATCCCCGATACATAACCACGGTAAGTTAGTTGATTCATGAATTATCCGGATCGTATTCCAAAAATCCTGCCGAGGAAGAAAGGAAGCAGGAGCATGTAGACAGGTAACTTGCATGGATATTGAGGTCTGAGTATCCAAAACTAACATATGTACATAGTACTGACCCGAAGAGAGAACCGAAATGTCAAACAGGTCATTCCAAAATATTGCAAGACCTCCAGATAAGCCTTCAGGATTCCTCAAAAAGGAGTGGGAGAAAGTAAAGCGACGCTGTAAGTTCTGCAAAACTGAAGCTGTATTTTTCGTTTCCATCAAGAACATAAGATCGGGCCTTTCAGAGGCTATCAAAGCCTGTAAGGCTTGAATTGTCAGGGGAGTGCCCAACCCCTGACAATTCCAACTTAACATTTTCATTTTGACTGTGGGGGCTGTTTAGGGCCAGCCGCCAAAGCCCAAGAAGAGTGGTCATCAACCTCAATAACAGGGGTGTCCAGTAAAGTGGATTCATCCAACTCGGGTATAGGATTTGAGCGGATCTCATAAGGGGAGTATCGCTTAGGTTTCTTACTAGATCCGACTCCTAGCTGTGATCTAGGAGATGTATGCTTTTTTTGATGCATAAAACCAGAGGATGAAGTTTGAGTACCCTTCAACTTTGTGTCTGCAGGGACCAAATCAGTGGTTCTGGGAGACATCGCAGCAGGTGCAGGTGGGATAACAGCGGAAGGGATTGGGATCGCAGGAGCTGAATCTGTTGGAGGTAAAGCTAGAAGAGGGGGGTGTATAGTGGGGGGAGTTTCAGGTATTGTTTCTTCCATTGATTCTGCCTGTGATAGAGGATTGTAAAAGGCATCCCAATAGGGGCTGTGTTGTTTAATCTCTGCTCGTAACCAAGGGCCATACACCATTGTTTCACGGCCCTCAAACTGAGATTCCTCATAAGGGAAGTCCTTACATGCTGTTGCATAATGTCCTAATTTCCCACATGAGTAACAATAATGGGATAGTCGCTCATACCGAAAATCAAGCCAAAAGGGTTTTCCAGCAATACTAATGAGCTTCCCTGATTTTAATGGTTGTTGCAGGTCAATCTCGATACGAATTCTCCCAGATGTATCATGTTTGACTTCCAACACACTACCTAGTTGCTGTACTGCTCAACGTAAAAGTTGAGGGGTGTTCCATTCCAAAGGTAAGCCTATGACATGAACCCAGAATGGACATGTGGAAAAATCATAACAATGTAACGCTGTATTTGGTTTCCAAGGTCGTAAGTTAACTAGATGACCAAAGAACAGCCAGGGGGTTCCATCTAATGCTCTTCGTTTTCTGTTTCAGTGCGAAATTTGAATATATAGATGCCACCATCACTCGCAGATATATCCATCTGATCAACACGCCAGGCTTTCTTCATTGCAACTTGAAAGGCATGTAAATTGATAGTAGGGTTTGTAAAAATATTACCAACCAGGATGAGGCGACACTCTTTAATTTTGTCGGTGGCTTGTATGTCTTCCCGTGCTTCCAATTCTTGTTCCGCACAAAGCCTTCCGAGTCGGTGGCACAATGAAGCAATACGGGATGAGTCATCTTTATCATCCGTAGTCATGGCGTTATTGGTAAGAGAGATGAAGATTAAAGGAGAGGGACCCAGACCAGAACACAACGATTCGAGGGTTGCATGTCAAAGATCGGCCACATGCAAATGGAGAATCGTCAGAATTCGACTAGAGAAACAGTTCAGGATGAACAATCCCAGAGCTATGGTGAAAGAAGGTGAAACAGAGAAAATTGAGAGAGAACGGAAGTGAAGATAGTCGAAGAAAAGAAGAACTTGTGCTGTTGAGGAGCTGAAAAAGGGTGTTCAGAAATAAGAACTCGAACATAATGCGAGAGAGAAACTCGAACATAACGCGAGAGAGAAACTCGAACATAACGCGAGAGAGAAACTCGTACGACGTCTTTGATATAAGGTGGTTTATCATGTAATAAGTGAGCTCATGCAACTTATAATCTTGAAAAAAAAAAAAAGTGTGCTGCTTGACCCACATTTGGATTATTGATGTACTTGATTGAAAAAAAAAGTGTAGGTACACGATTATAAAATGGACAAAAATATCAGGTACTTGCGATGTCATCACCCCTTAAAACAAAGTTTTGTGTGATCTTCCAAAATATATGTCGTTTGGTGGTCAAAATAACATGTCTCTTTTCGAAAATATGGAACTTAAAAGGATGCAATTATGATAATGGCACTTTTAACTAGATTGTAGATAATAAATAGGGAACGAATGACTCATGTATACAAAAATTGTATTTACGTTGACCCGAAACCACATTCTCTTTTGTGAGCAGTGAGATACATTAATTTAGGATACTACTAGAAAAAATGCTCTAGGCTTGGCACAAGTGGTTAGGATATTAAGAGATTTTCCACTCAGAAACCATAGGAGCATCCGTTTTAGTACCATCAATTGAGTGCAAACTGCCCGAGTCAGACCAACTTATATATAAGCCAAAAGTCTGCACTTAACCAATATATGGGGCTTGTATTGTGTTTTATGGGCAGATGTTGGACAATACACAAACTAATGTTGAAATCTCTTAGATTATTTTGGTTGTCAAAGTATTGGGGGAGTTGTTTGAGTGAATGTAGCAGAGCATCGCGGGATAAAGATATTCAGGTGCTATGCTAATCTCTTGTGATCTAAACCTATGGAGATTTCAAGTAGAGATATTCATGTTTTAGATGTTAAATTCACCTGATAACTATTGAAAAGGGAGGAAACGCAGGGGGGCCAAAACACAATATTAAGAGGAATGACGGTGGCCTCTCGACTACAATTATCTCACACCAAGAGAAGGCAACAGGCTAAGTTAAGGCCACCGTTGACTAAGAAAGGGAAATAAAGAGCTAAATAGAGAAATAAATTATCCGCCCATTAGGAGGAGGAAAGTTACTGAATGACCAGACATTTTTTTTTCCTTTTTGGTAAGGTGAGATTCGTATTGACTTTTAACAAAACAGAACTTTACAACAAAAGATCTCGGCACCAATAAAACTTGCACTCATAGTGACAAACAAGTCATAATGAGTGGAAGGGCGTCGAGAGAAAAAGAGAAAGAGATGACCCAATGAACTTGACAATCCTCACACAAACTTTACAACAAAAAATCTGACACCTCAGAAGAAAAAATAGCGAGGTCAAGTCCCCAACTTCTTTGAGTCCTCCTATTCCTTGGTGTATCTGCTACATTGCTGAACATAGTTGCCTTGTCCTTGACAGCTTTGACAAGATGCATTCTCATTGCAGGCATAAACAAAACATGACTTCAGAAAAATATGTTGTTCTGCGTCTTCCATATTAGATGACAAAGGGCCCCAAACACAAAATGAGCAAAATCATTGAGAGAAACCAGACATTTAATTTGTCCCTTTTCGAATAATTAATAAGTAAATAATCAAGCAATATGCATTTAGTTCATTAAAGAAACGAGAAAATATCATTTGGACTCGGCTATATGAAAGAGTTTCTTTCGGCTGTTTGAATATTTTCACTTAACATATGAAAGTTTCTTTTAAACGAATATTAACTGAAATATATATATATATATATATAAACTCTTGTATATATCAAGCTTGTAAGATATCATGGATTCTTTTGTTGACTTCAAAATATATTAGTAGGATTTCTCAATAATTTCTACCGTTTTATGGTGATAAAATCTTCCATGTAGATAATAAAATAATTGATTTGAATAGATTTGTGTAAGGATTGCTCGCAACAGTTAAGTCTTAAAAATATGAGTATAAGCGAGCAAGTGGATATGGTTTAAACTTGGATATCATCAGTTGGTGTAAGACTATTTCTATAAGAGAACTGTAACAAAATTTTGCAATATGTGAATGCAGTTTCTTATCAAACTTATTCAGGTTGTTCAGAGCGCAGAATATGGTCATGGTCCAGCTCTATTCTGAATGTTCTTCAGTGTATCCGGTAATATTAAAATTTCCTGTACTTCGCATTTGCGGTATACATCCGACAGTCATACTATTGAAATATATACTGCATTCAAGAGTAGTATGAAATCTAGCATTGAATTCCCTCCAAGTCTTCACGGACTCCCTGTTCTTCAAGAATTGTTCACATAGGCTCTTTCAGTTGTTTGAATCTCTTTGCTGAGCACATCAAAGTTCCTTTTACACGGTTATTACTTGAAATGTGAACAACTCTAGCATATATCAAGCTCATAAGATATCATGGAGTATTTTTTTCAACTTCAGAATATATTAAGAGGTTTCTTCCAAGAGTAATGCTATGAAAATTATATAATACAATCAGCAAAAAATTAATCACTAAGCTAATCTAACTAACCACCTAATTTCTAATTAAATTAAAATAAACACCCCTTAAACGTCATTAGCCTACTAAGAAGAGTTTAGTGCATAAACTCACCGGTTTAATGCGAAAACCGGTTCACCGTGACGGCAGCCAAAATCCGAACTTTCGGAGACATCAACGGACACTTGGGTTGGGCCAAAACGGCCTTGCAAGCCCACAGCAATTGCTGGGCTTGGTCTTGGGCTTGGGTTGCGGCTAGGCTTGCTTCGTGGGCCTCAAGTGGGTTGGACCAAAAGCTGAAATTGCAGACCGGGCTTGCGAAACTTGCTGGACTGGACTGAAGGTGGGCTGCTGGGCTTGAGTAAAGAAGCAGCAAAGGCTGCTGCTGGGCCAATTGAGAAGAAGCTATTGGGCAGAAACGCTGCAGTGAAGATGGGCTTCGAATGTGCTTGCATCTGAAATTCACGTGGGCTGAATTTGATGGGCTTCAAATGGGGTAGCTACAGGCGTGAATCCAACTGAAGATGGGCTGAAGAAATTGAGCAGCAGCTTCAGTCTTCGTTGCTAGGAAAGATGGAGGACGCGCGGTGGTGGGCCTGGTGGCCGACCAAGGAGAAAGAAAGGAGCTGGCACGTGAAGAGGGATGGAGGGTCGGTGGTCTTTGCTGGGTTGTTTGGTGAGAGGGAGATGCGAGGAAATTGGAGTGTTGCGGTCAACGGAATAGAGAAAGGAAGTGGGGAAGATCGTGGGGGTCGATGGGCAGACGCTGGTTTTTTAGCGTGGGGGTGGTCAAGCGGGGAAGATGAGAGAGAACAGGTGAGTGGCAGCAGCAAAAATGAAAGTGGAGCTGCAGAGTTTTGTCTCTGCTGGGTGGGAGCTTGTGGGCTGCGCAGGCATCAGATGCTGCAGACGTGTGGCAGCTTCAGTCTTCGAAGGAAAGAATGGAAGAAAAGCAGGGGTGGCTAGCTTCGGTGGATTTGCAAAGAAGACCAAGGACGCGAAAGTGGAAAAAAAAGCAGTTGTGGAGATTGGTTAAGGTGTTTGACGCAAGAGGGAAGGGAACATTGCCTTAAAAGTCAAAGGGAAATATCCAATTTCATTAATACCTTGTCCCCTAAAGTCTCAATGCTCATTTACTTGGTCCCCTAATACTTTCTTGCAAAATTAATCCACCAATTAAACCAAATTGAAGCCAAAATTCCAGCCCCATCCAAGGTTCCGAATTTCACAAAATAAGCTTCAATTTCTTCTCCGATTTCCCCAATTCGATGTCCAATTTTGTTGAAGAAAAGGCCTACATGATTTCTACAATTCCCTTTTGCCAAGTAGCTCACTAAAGATGCCAAAAATCCCTTCAATTTGGCCCATCTAAATTTCCGTTATTTTTCGAATCGTCCGAAGCGATTTTCTGTAAAAATCCTCAAATCACTGAAAAATCTTCGGAAGATAAGTTGATGTTCCTAAAATGAATCATGACATGAAAGAACTTTCAATTTCTGAAATCGAGCTCAAATTAGCGGTTAATCTCAATCTGACGCGATTTTAGCGTGACTTAACCTACTAGATAGCTTTTAGGAATTTTTAGTGCAATTGACCCGTGGTTGATTATTTTCAAACCACATATACATCTTCAACACATTAGCGACTCTTGGTTGTTGTGAAAATCTCGAGATTTCAAATATAGACACAGGGTACCAAAACGACAGAAAAATCGGTTTAGTGCCATTCGATGAGAATTTTGCAATTAGGTGAAATCACTCAAACTTAATCACATGACTCAGTCGAACCGACCTATCTCCGATCTCTGGTCGATTTTTAACTATGTTGTAAGGGTCCTTGCAGTTTAACACGGTTGAGCAGTCAATTTCTGATTGAATTCTCAAGTCTATTGCATTTATATTCCTTAATGGCTTCACCTGATAGGCTAGTTATCTCGTGAGTGGCCAACTCAGAAAAAAGGCTATAGGAGCGTCGACGAAAAGCCCGACTTATTTAATTGAAAACAGAGCCTAAAATTCAGAATGTCACACACCACATCCAACTGGTTTCCTCAGCAATTTCCAGCTACCAAGCTTGTCTAGGAAGCTCTTGAAATGGTCCAAAAGTGGTGTCCATGGGGGAGCTATGAATTTTGATTGAATTTTCCCCAAATTGGATTCAATCCTCACTTGATTCAACTCAATTTGGCCTCTATAAATTTAACTATCATACCCTTGATCAAATTGGCATTTTTCCTCGCCAATAGAACCCACTTGCATCCTAATTTCGTAATAAAAAACGATCCTCTGAATTTCTTGGTCAAAAACAACCCTATCTCAACTTTTCATCAAAAATCTCGGTTTGCAGAAAAATCTTTGGAAGATGATTCGACATTCCTAAAATGATTTGTGACATGACAGAACTTTCAATTTCTAAATCGGATTCAAATTCATGGTTAATTTCAATCTAGCGCGATTTTAGCGTGACCTAAGTTACGAGGTAGCACTCATAAATTTTTAGTGCAAATGACTCATGGCCGATTTTCTTCGAGCCACAATAGTCCTCCTCGACACATTGGGGACTTTCAGTTGTCGTAAAAATCTCGAGATTTCAAATACGGATGCAGGGTACCGAAATAACAAAAAAATCAGTCAAGTGCCAATCGACGAGAATTTTTTCAATTTGGTGGAATCACCCACGTTTAGCCATACATCTCAGTCGAACTGACCTATCTATGATCTATAATCGATCTTTACTATACTGTAATGATCTCTATAGATGAGCACGGCCGAGTAGTCGATTTCTAGTTGAATCCTCAAGTCTATTGCATTAAAATCCCTTAATGACTTCTCCAGATAGTCTACTTATTTCATGAGTGATCAGCTTTAAGAATAGCACTATAGACGTGTCGATAAAAGGCTCGATTTATTCATTTGAAATTAGGACTGAAAATCCATGATGTCACGGCTACAGTTGCCACTACTATTACCGCCAATGCTGCTATTGTTGCCGCCGCTGTCGCACCTGCTGCCACACCTGCTAAGGTTCCACTTGGAAACGTGGTCGCTATGAGGCCGATGCATAATCTAGTGGAGCAATTTCTGAAGTTGAACCCACCAAATTTTGCTGGCATAGGAGATCCCAAGGCTATAGCCCTATGGATCTAGGGATTGGAGAAGGCCTTTGCATTGCTGATGTACACCGAGGTAGAGAAGGTCATCCTTGCAGCCTATCAACTACAGGGAATTGCAAGCACTTGGTGGAGGGCCACCATAGAGATAGTGTTCCCTGAATGTGTGGTTCTGGAGTGGAACGCCTTTGTGGAGGTCTTCAACAAGAAGTACTTCTCTAAGAGTGCCAAAGAACTTAAGATGGCAAAATTCCAGCGCCTTCGCCAAGGTACAATGACGGTGAAACAAAGTTCGTTAAACTATCATAGTACACCCCTAGACTGATCAAAGATCCAGCGGATCGAGCTAGAAGGTTCAGAGATAGGCTTAGACAAGAGTTGAGAAGTCTGCTGGTGTGGTTCAATTTGAAGGACTATAATGACCTGTATGAACGGGCGAGTTAATAGAGAGAGACCAGAATGAACAAGCCACTACATCTGGGTCGCGGTTTGGTTCTAACAAAGATGGAAATCGGTTTGGGAAGAAGCCAATTATTAGAGGAAGGTACCTTATTTCGCTCAATAGGAAGGATGGAATAGGAAAGTCAGTGCAAAGACTGAATGGTGCATGTTCTTTAAGTGGAAGATGACATGGATCAGCCCCGTGTCATTCTAGACCAAGTGCTTGTTTTGAGTGTGGCTGGTAGGGTCACATGGCCAAGAATTGTCCTAGGAGACAGATGGGACCAGAGTTGCCGCTATCGCCACTGATGGGTCAAAATTGAGGATACACACCCCCAAATGCACAGTAGGGTGGACTGATAAGACCTCCAGCTCAAGGAAGGACATATGCTATTACTATAGGACAGACGGAGGACTCGTCTGATGTGATTACAAGTACTATTTCGCTGAATGACCACGCTACTTATGCTTTATTTGACCCTGGTGCAACTCATTTGTTTATAGTTAAGCAATTTGTTAAGCTAGTAGGATTGATTCCTAAATTGTTGGAGTGAGTGGTTAGCATATCTACACCATTAAAGGATAAGGTGTTAGCTACAGTGAGTTGTCTTAGTTGCAAGTTAGCGATTGGTGAGTGAGGAGGGGTGATAGATTTGATAGTCCTAGCCATGTATAATTTTGATGTAATAATTGGTATGGATTGACTCACCAAACAATGAGATAAGATGGACTGTTATCGTAAAGTGATTCAAATTAATCTGTTAGGGAGTGAAAGTTTCAAGTTTATTGGGAGTCGAGGAGGACCTTCGATTTTCTTAATCTTGTCGCTTGAGGCAACTCGTTTATTAGACGGGTGTTGCCAAGGTTACTTAGCAACTGTCATGGATACGACAGTTGAGGAGCTGAAGATCGAAGACATAGTAATGGTTTAGGAATTTCCACATGTGTTTTCAAAAGAATTGCTAGGTCTGCCACCAGAGAGAGAGAGATTGAGTTCGTGATTGAGTTAGCACTTGGGACAGAGCCATTCTTTAAGGCTCCTTACCAGATGGTGTTGTCTAAGTTGAAAGAACTGAAGGTGCAGATGCAAAAATTGTTGGATAAGGGATTCATACATTCCAATGCATCACCTTAGGGAGCACCAGTTCTCTTTGTGAAGAAGAAAGATGGTTCTTGCGCCTATGCATCATCCATCGTCAACTCAATCAGGTGACAATCAAAAACAAGTATCCAATGCCGAGGATCAACGACTTGTTTGACTAGTTGCAAGGAGCGTCGATATTCTCTAAGATCGACTTAAGGATGTGATATCATTATCTGAGGATCATGAATGAGGACATTCCAAAGTCAACTTTCATACTCGATATGGCCATTATGAGTTTACTGTAATGCCGTTTGGTTTGACAAACGCCCCAACTGCTTTTATAAATCTAATGAACTGTGTGTTCAAGGAGTATCTAGACCAGTTTGTGATCGTGTTCATCGACAATATCCTGGTGTATTCGAGAAGTGCTGAGGAGCATGAAAGGCATTTAAGGATGGTACTTCAGACATTGAGGAATCATGAGCTATACACTAAGTTTAGCAAGTGCGAGTTTTGGCTAACTCGTATTGCATTCCTAGGTCATGTGATTTCAAGCGAAGGAATCTTTGTGGACCCGACCAAGATTGAAGCAGTTATCAACTAGCTAAGACCGACTACCATGACAAAGATCAGAAGTTTCTTGGGATTGGCAGGGTACTATAGATGGTTTGTGGAAGGGTTTTCAGTGTTAGCATCGCCGTTGACTCGACTATTGAAGAAGGAAGAGAAGTTCATGTAGATAAACAAGTGCAAGTTTAGTTTTCAAGAGCTTAAGCAGAAGTTGACTACTGCACCCATGTTGACGATTTCATATGGTCCTAGAAAATACGAGATTTACAGTGATGCGTCGTTTAGAGGACTTGGTTGCGTGTTAATGCAACATGGTAGAGTCATTGCATACGCATCCCATCAGTTGAGACCTCATGAGCTGAATTACCCAACGCATGACTTAGAACTCACAGTAATTATTTTCGCTTTGATGATTTGGAGACATTATTTGTGCAGAGAAAGATTCCAAATCTTCACTGACCATCAAAATCTCAAGTATCTATTCTCTCATAAGGGGTTGAATATGAAATAGCGTCGCTAGATGAAGCTTCTGAAGGACTATGATTGTGATATTCTGTATCACCCGGGAAAGGCGAACAAGGTCACAGAAGCACTAAGTTAGAAGTCTTCAATCACATAGATATTACTTAAGGAATGGATTTTACTTGAGAGGGCTTGAGATTCGATTTTCAAATTTGAGGTAGGCCACCTTTCAAATCTTATCGCTACCCTCATAATTGAGTCGGAAGTGCATATCAGAATCAAAATGCTTCAGCCGACGGATCCGGATGTTCAAAAAATCTTGCAAGAGGATACTAAAAAGAGGAAGGCTAATTTTTAAATTTTTGAGAATGGAACACTAAGGTTCCAAGGATGATTGTGTGTACCTGTCTATGCAGTGCTTAAGGGAGAGATCTTGTCAGAAGCTCATCGTAACAGTTACAACATTCATCTTGACAGTACGAAGATATATCAGAATCTACGTCAACATTATTGATGATCTGGTATGAAGGCGGACATCAGCAAGCATGTCGCCAAGTGTCTGACGTGTCAGCAAGTGAAGGCACATCATTGTAAGCTGGGAGGGCTTCTGCAACCTCTCGAGATTCCCGAGTGGAAATAAGAACACATTACAATAGATTCTGTGACAGGCTTACTAAGGAGTCAGAGAGGGAATGATTCTGTAGCACCCCAAACCCTTCGGCGGTCGCCACAAGCACCAATGTTACACCTTAATACCCTCTTGTACTTATACTTAGAAGAAGCGTCGTTATTCACAAGCATTTTTTTTTTTTAAGCAGTCCCAGCGCGACTCATTAGCAGAAGCAAAATAAAGCATCACCATCTATCCCCCTACTAATCCATGATACCAATAGACACCACTAATCACCATGATTTTATAAACAAGCCACGACACCTTATTTACATATACTTTCAAGATGGGACTCCTTTTTGGGTCGATACATAAAAAGGAAAAGCTAGGACTCTGCCATGTCCAGCCTAAAATCCCAAAAAGAACCCTCAACCCTCTACATCACATGTGTACAATCCCCCATCATAGGTGTCGGCTAACGATCCCCAAAAAGATCTAGCTCCTACTCGTCACGCACGGCCCTCACACCCATCCTGGTGCATCAGGCGGTGGCGGCGGCAGCATTCCACGCATCACCCCGTCGCGTCGAACATGGACAGATATAAACTCTTGGATGACAGGGCCCCCAGCCAGACCCACGTCGTTCATAACTAGATAGCGCACTCGAATATACACAAGACCAGGAACTGAAGGACAATCAAACTCCTCGCATTCGACCTCTATGTCCAAAGGTATGCCGTAAAATACGCCCCGCGTAACGGCAGAATGCGGCATGCTGCTAATCTGAAATGTTAGTCCCCAAAAGGAGTGAGTACAACCATTCAGCAGGTAAAGAAACCCAATAACAACTCAATGCATCATACAAATCATACATGCATTGCAGGCGTTACTTACCTTGAAGCCATGCGCATACTATCATGCATCATCATATCATACATGTCATCATCATCATGGCATCATTATATCATGCATGTCATCATCATCATGACATCATCATATCACTCATGTCATTATCATCATGGTATCATTAGATCATACATGTCATCATCATCATGACATCATCATATTACACATGTTATCATGCCATATCCTATATCATCATCATTATCATCATCATGCATATCATCATGCATATCATGCCATGGGTGATCATCATTATTTCACATCACATATCATCATCATCACCATCATCATCATGCATATCATGCCATGGGTTTAATTTCCACTTTTAGCTTTCAATTTTGATCACCACATCACCCATTCCTCAAATCATCAATTTCATCATCCCCTCGGGCAAAGACCTCCGAGGCTTCCGGCATTCAGCCATCCCAGGCCACCGGGCATCCGGCCCCCCACATTCCGGGCATCTCGCATCCCAACTGGCATTACAAGGCATTCCCTTCAGGCAGAAACCTCTGACATGACTTCCGGCATTTACACTCCCTGGCCGGGCATCCCGCACCCCAAATCTTGGCATCGCGAGGTATTCCCTTCGGGCAGAAACCTCCGACAGGGCTTCCGACACCCCCACGTTTTGGGCATCCTGAATCTCCCAGGGCCATCCGGCAATGCATCTCTATACATTCCAAGCATTAACCTCCACCACAACCACCTCCTTACTTATCATTATCCACATTTATCATTATTTTGATCTCAATTTAACATGGCACATGGCGTGACATCAAACAAGTCATACTTGGCATGGAATTCACACATGCATCTCGATTCAATGTCATACATATACCAAGACTTTATCACACATGCATCTCGATTCAATGTCATACATATACCAAGACATTATCACACACACAACATAAATTAATTAAATGGAATCTATGGCCAAAATAATCTATTTTATTTTATTTATTATTTTTTTAAATATCTATAAATTCCCAAGATTATAAAAATTCAAGAAATCATTAAACAAACCAATAGGATGATAATTACAAGCAAAATTCATGGCCAAATTGAATTTTACACAATCTCACAATTTTCACAAAACATCCTATGATTCTCGGATGAAACCAGAATGCACGGTTTCCGAATAAATTCAATTAAAATATCCATATGGCCTCCAACAATTATGGAAATTTACTGAGTTATAGCCAAGACATTTTCGTAAAACTTTCATGCAGAACTCCAAGCCAGATTCTTTTTAGATTATTTTATACAGTCTTACGAAGCTTCTGGATCCATTACCGCATCGTTCAGTGTACACATCTCCGAAATATTGAGATTTCACCTACCTATTCTCTTTCGTTTTCTCTGAAATTTGGATATGTTATATATCCAGATGTCCTTTACAAGTTTCATGAAGAGATCTAGGTCAAATAACCAGAATATAGTCATCATTTAGTTCCTTGAAGTCTCGGGTGTCTCAGAATACATCACCAGAATCATCGTCTTCAAGATCTAGTTGATTTACTAGGCTATACTTGTTCATTTCACTTCAAATTTGAGTATGTTGTATTTTAAGATATCCCCTACAAATTTCATGAAGAAATCGAAGTAAGATTCTCATCACAAACCAACATGCAATCATGAATCCAGCAAGAGGTCAGTAAAAACTCTCCAGATCTGAGGTCTCCGTAGGATGAGACTTTAACCCCTCAAAGCTCCATCATTTTCCACGAAATTTTAGTATGTTGTATTACAAGATGTTATCTACAACTTTCATGAAGAAATCAAAGCCAAAATCGGACTCTAAACACACATGCAAGCTCAAACAACTTTCTGACTCACATGATCCGAGCAAGAACAGTCATGCGATTCAAGAATAAGCCAACCACACCTCGGTTTTTCTCACTTAAACACCCAAAAATTTAACATGCAAACAACATACAAGCATGCAAGAGAAGCTAGAGGACTCCCACTTGCCTCTAGACCGGTCGGTCGACGGCGTAGGGCGGCGAACGCGGCAGCACATGGTGGCTCCGCCTCCTCCTCTCTCTCTAGGCCGCTCCTCCTCTCTCTCTCTCTCACTCTCTTGGCCGAATGAGGGAACCGGCCACCCTCTCTCTCTCTTCCCTGTTATACCCCCAAACTCTCATGATTGATAATCATTACTTGCCTTAACCATGGCCAATGCATGGCCTTCTTCCCTAAGCCAATACATGAGAGTCTTGTGCCACTTGTCCTATTGCATGCATCATGGGCCTTGGAGTTGGGCTTGGGCTTCCTTGTGCCGGTCGACCACTCCCTCTTGGGCCTCTATTGGGCCGGCCAACTTGGCCCATTAAAAGCTTAGGCCAATGGGCCTAAGGCCCATCCTAAAAATTGACCTTTTCATCTTTCTTTTTTTTTTTTTTTGAAATTCCTTTCCATAAATATTTTCAATTTTCAATTTTCATCTTGGCCAAAGTCTTGGGACACCTTGTTTATTGAAATTTAATTTATAAAGTACATGGCCAAGCATAGGTTATTAATCTATCAAATTTAAATTCTCACAATCACATGCACAAATCATCTAATTAAAAAGACTAATGGCTAAAGTATAAGCCATGGAAAATTTTATCACCTAATTAGAGACTTTAACACACCTTGGCTCTGAATTTTTGGGATGCCACAGATTTAATTTGGGTAATGTTCAATAGACTAACGAAGTTGGCTCACTTTACCGCCGTACAAACGAACCTTGATTTGGATAGGCATGCAGAATTGTACGTGCGTTAGATCATTCGCCTACATGGAGTGCTGGTGACAATTACATCAAATAGAGACCCAAGGTTTATTGCCGCTTTTTGGAAGAGCCTGTAGACTGCTTTAAGAACAAAGCTGCAGTATAGTATGGCTTATTATCCTCATACGGATAGTCAGTTTGAGAGGACGATTCAAATTCTCGAAGAAATGCTACGAGCTTGCATATTGGATTTCAAGGAAGTTAGGAGGAACAGCTTCATCTCATTAAATTCGCCTATAATAATAGTTACCAACCAAGCATTCAGATGACTATTTTTGAAGTGTTGTATGGCAGAGCAGGCAAAACGCTAATGTGTTGGGATGAAGTTGGAGAACGAAAGATCACAGGCCTAGAGTTAGTTCAGCAATCAATGGATGTAGTTGTTGTTATCAATGATAGATTAAAAACTGCTCAGAGATGCTAGAAAAGCTACGTAGATAAGCGTCAAAGACCGTTGGAGTTCCAAGTTGGTGATCACGTTTTTCTGAAGGTGTCATCAATGAGGGGTACTTCGCGCTAAGAACGGAAAGTTGAGTTCAAGGTAAGTAGATCCCTTTGAGATTCTAGAGAGAATCAGGTTCCTAGCATATCATCTTGCATTGCCACCAAGGTTGGCGCAAGTGCATAACGTCTTTCACTTGTCAATGTTGAGGAAATATGAGCCTAACCCGACCCACGTGTTTCATTTTGAGGAATTAGACGTGGACAACAGAGTGTGGTACATGGAAAGCCCAGTTCATATTGTGGATTGAAAAAAATAAATTATGTGTACAAAGACGATCCCATTGGTTAAAGTAGTCTGGCAACACCATGGCATAGAGGGAGTGGTTTAAATTTCGAGGACGAAATTTTCATAAGATGGAAAGAGTAGTGACATCCTAAATTTCAGGCTCTGTTTTTGATTGAATAAGTTGGGATTTTTATCAATGCACCTATAGTATTTTTTTCTGAGTTGGTCACTCACGAGACAACTAGCATATCGGGTGAAGCTATTAAGGAATCTAAATGCAATAGTTTTGAGAATTCGACCACGAATCGACTTGTCGACCGTGCTAATCTACAAGGATCATTACAACACCGTCAAAATTGATCAAAGATTGGAGATAGGTCGAATTGATAGAGATATGTGATTACTGTATGAGTGATTCCACCGAATTGCAAAATTTTTGTCAAACGGCACTAGATTAATTTTTCTGTCATTTTCGTACTATGCATCCATATTTGAAATCTCAAAATTTTCACAACAACCGAAAGTTGCCAATGAGTTGAAGATGTACAATGTGACTTGAAAATAATCGACCATGGGTCAATTGCACTAAAAATTCCTAAAAGTTATCCAGTAAGTTAGGTCACGCTAAAATCGTGCCAAATTGAAATTAATCGCGAATTTGAACTCGATTTTAGAAATTGAAAATTCTGTCATGTCACGATTTATTTTAGGATCGTCGACTCATCCTTTGAAGAATTTTCAGAGAGCTTGAGATTTTTACGGAAAATCAATTCGAATGATTCGGAAAAGAACGGAAATTCGGATAGGCTAATTTGAAGGGATTTGGCCTCCTTAGTGACTTAATTAGTGATGGGAACTTGCGAAAATTGTGTGGGCTTCCTCCTTAACAAAAATTGGACATGAAATTGGGGAATTTGGTGAAGAAATTTAAGTTCTATTAGTGAAATTCAAAGGCTGGTTTGTGGGGTACAACCTTGGTACCGAAATTGTGTTATTTGTGGAAATAAAAGGCAAGAAAGTAATGGGAGGACCAAAGGGGATATGCATGAAGACTTAGGGGACCAAGAATTTTAATGGAAACAGGATATTTTGCTTAACTTTTGCCCCTTTCTTCCTTAGCTCCCTTCGCATGCCAGTCTACTGTGGCACCCCCAAAACGGCCCTCGATCCGTTAGGATTTGCGCAGTTCATATAGCGGAAGCATATCCAACAACTCCCTTCCCTATATTTAGAAAATGATGCACACCAACTAAACATTTTTATAGGTAAAAGACGAACGCTTTTATTTACATAACTTGATAGACATCATTAGTCGATACATCAAATTGCCAAGGTTTTCTATACTCGGCTATACTTCAAAAGATGATCGACATCTTTTCCAACAGTTGTATACTTAAAATCCATTAATTAGTGTCGGCGTCCAAAAGTTCATTCATTTGTTGTCCTCCTCCTCGCGATCATATACAACCATTCGATCCATTTGCTGGTGGCGGCGATAGAGGCATCTTGTCTAGTCTGAAATGTTAGTCCCCAAACGAGGTGAGTACAACCATTCAACAGTAAAAGATTCATTAAGCTATATCACGCAGTACCATCAATATCTAGATCCATGCAAGATAGACAAAAACAGGTAATCAAATGATAAGTATGCATCAAAATCATGAAATTCTTTATTGCAATGGCAAGTACAATTTCGAAACCCTCAAGATGCATCATGTCCAGTTACACAAGTCCCGATCATAGGGCCAAACTGTTATGACACGTCCTATTCCATGCCATACAATTTAGTCCTATAACTAGACCACACACACACTTAGTAAAATCATCAGTTTTAATATTCAAAAGATTTCATTCTCCAGAGGACCAATGCTTGCATCCTTATGGGATTCCCCACCCAACCCTGGCATTGCAGAAGCCTCCAGGCATGTATTCAAAACAAAACCAAGCATTCGAAGCGTGTTACGTTACACTCCCAGGCATCTTGCACCTCAACTGGCATCACGAGGAATAACTGGGGGTCATAGACATGATTACCCCTAACCTCTAGATTTACGTACCGACAAGTATACAACCGGGCATCCCGATGCTCCCGGGGAAAACCTCTAAGCATGTATTCATAATACAACTAGGTATCCAAAGAGCATCAATTCATTCGAACCTTTGGACATCCTGACTCCCAAGGCATCGTTGACTTGAAGGTCCAACGGTAACAATTAACATCTTAATATCAAAAACACTTTTCAATGCAATGACAAGATGTCCCATGAGTCTTCATCAAATCTCAATATTGCATGATATGCTAAATACCAATATCATCATCTCAAATAACAACTCAAGATGCATTCACCTTTGGGACAAATTGAGCAAATTCGGAATAAAACAGCTCAAACATCACAATGCACAGTTTTAGTAACAATTTCAAGATTAACCCCTAAATGAACTCAGAAAATTCTGAAATTTTGATATGTTATAAACAAGACCTAAAGGAAAAAATTTCATTAAGAACAATGAGTCAGATTAATTGTATATCAAGAGCAGTAATTGCTATATTCTTTACTAACATTCTGTAATAGCTTTCATATTTAACATTTACAGAGAAAATTGTTTTATTGGCCAAACCTTGTCCATTTATTCTCAAATTTCAATATGTTATTCCTAAGGATGTACCTACAACTTTAATTAAGGGTTTGAAGTCTAATTCTATCTATAAAATTACAGAAAATTCGTAAAATCATCAAAGGTCATGCTGTCTTCTACAGTACAGCTTACTGGTTCAAGGTAAATACTCTTACCAACACATTTTCTCATTAACCTTACTATAACTAGATGTCAAACTTGATCTAATGAATATTCTCTCATGTAAACTTATTCTTTTCCTTATCTTCATCATTAAAAATCAAGGCGACACAAAATAAAAGGCTTTCTACCTATATTTCTCTAAAATAGAAACACCTTATACCGTCTTCTTCATTTCTAGCTATATCAAACCGTTAGTTTCTCTACCAATTTCTTTTACGGCAACTTAATACTCTTCCACAGCATCTAAGGTTAATCACAGTAAGTTTTTACTCTCATAGAGACCTTCCACAGCTCGTTACAAAGTAAATATTCACACTTTGGTTCAACTACCGCAACATACCTCACACTACCTCACTTGACAACCACCACTACACCTTGCTCGACTAACATAGCCATCTTACACTCAATTTTTGAGACATAAAATACTCTAATGCAACATTCAATGACTTGTAGCTTCAATTTAGTACTCATCTAGCTCAATCCAACACAAAACAACAATGTCACATTTAATCCTCCACAGATCGGCATTCAATCTTCATCTCAATTATCCAAAAACCAACAAGCAGTTTCCATTTTACCATTTTCTCAAATCTACCAGCACTTCACAACATAATCATAACATGCATAACATAGATTAATGAACTTCTACTTGCCTCACTCCTAAGCTCGATCGGCAAACAAAACAGGAAGCTCGGGACCTCGTGCGTGACTCAATGGCGATGAAGACAAGCGGCATCGACGGTGGCAGCATGTTAGTCTCTTCATTTGTATCTATTGTTTTTCATTTAATTCCCTTTTGATTTCACTTGATGTCAATCCTCTTGTAATTTTACAAAGTTACGACATTATATGACATATTAACTATTTTGTGTTAGTCTATAAAGAATTTATCACAAGAAACGTTAAAATTAGAAATTTACTTTAGCATTACAATCACTAATCAAATTATTATAATCTATAGACTTAATTGAAAATAAAATCACTTGGGCCTAAATATCCGTCTCTGACCAACAGGCTCAAACTACAACGATCGCGGTCCATCAAACTAAATTTACTAATCTAACAATTCTAAATCTTGGCCCGCTTTAAGTCAAGCCCAAGCCCAGCTCTTCCATTTGGCTTATCAAACCCAATTCTAAAATTCATGTGGCCCGCTTACTTCTCGAGCCAACACATTCCTCACGGTCCATCGGGTTCACTTTCTGGCCCAATCTAAATTAATCTAAGTTCCTAATGATTCTGATTACACTAATGAAGGTTGGTGAAATTTGGGATGTCACATATGCCATCTCTCTTTTCTTCATGTGAACTATCCACTTGACCGAATTGAGCTGCTTCGGTCTTCTCTCCATTTGCTTTTTTTCTCCCATTCTTCCTCCAGTCCACCAGCAAACTGCCCACCTTGCCAGCAGTTGCCACTCGTCCCCAACATCACCACCCTTGGTCAACGCAGCAGCTCCCTTTTTTCCCTTCTCCTTTGCGCGAGTTCTACTTTATCAAATCTGCTACTCCACCAGCGCCTGTCGAGGCCACCATAAACCCAACCGACTTCAGCCCTTCCATCACCAGCGTGAATTCCCTACAGCTCTCCACCGAAAGAATCCCCTACAACTTCCTTTTCACCCATCGATCCAGCCCTCAAAGTTGATTGCCCATCGTTAACTTTGCCAGCCATCCACCACCACTTGTCCCCTTCAACCGAAGTAGCAACCAAATACTCCACTCACGTCAGCAGATTTTCAACGCTAGCAGCCCGCGAAGTCAAGTCCATTGAAGCTACCCCAAGATCGTCTCATTCCTTCGTTCGCAAGTTTTATTTCCCTTAATTGCCGCCAAAATCAACTGAGCTAGCAATTTTGTTGAGGGCTTGCAAGGCTTCTCGGCCTAGTTCAAGCCTTCGTCGGCGTCACCATAGGCCCGAGTTTTGACCGCCGTCACGCCACCGTTGCCATGAACCGGTTTTCGCACTAAATCGGTGAGTTTGCATTCTAATCCCAAATTAGCAAGCTAATGACACTTAGAAATAGATTAGTGAGCTAATTGGTGGGTTAGTCAAGTTAATTAAGCTTAGGATGAGTATTTAGTTGACAAAAGAACGGCCCAAGTGCCAAAACTTGGCACGATGGGACACTTAAGTGCCACAATTTTGAAAATGTACACTTAAATGCCAAAATCGGAATAAAATTGATCACTTAAGTGCCATTCCGGCCAAATTACTGACATGGCAATTTGTTGGCGAGATTGGTGCAAAACGGTGTCGTTTTTTGCTTTCGCGTGTAAATAATTAATATAAAAATTAATTAAATTTAAAAAATTGAAAATTAATTTATTTAAAATATTCTTAAAAATTGAAAAACTTTTTTAAAAAAAGGAGTGGCCTAAGGGGGGCCGAGGGCCGAGCCCTCGCCACCACCACCCCCCCCCCCGGCCGCTGCTGGAAAGGGTAGGCGACGGAGGGCGAAGGGTCAACCGAGGTCACCGGCCCCCGACCGACCAGCGGCAAGGGCTCGCAAGCTCTTGTTGGATCGCAGCAAGGGCCGCGACCCTCACCCCAAATCTAGGTGAGGGCTCGCCGCTAATTGACCAGCGTTGTCGGCCCCTAGCCAAGGCCCAGCAACCCCGGCCAATGCTCGCCCCACCATCGCCAGCCCTTCCCAGCGACGACAAGGAGGTGGCGAGGGCTCGGGAACTCTCGCCCAAATCTAGGGCGAGGGTCATGGCCCTCACCGCGATCTGGCGAGGGCTCGTGAGCCCTCGCTACTGGTCGGCCGGGGGCTGGTGACCCTGGCCAACCCTTCCCCCCTTCGTTGCTAGCCCTCCGTGGCGGCGAGGGCTTAGACCTCAAATGCCCGCCCGCTTCGCCCCCCCTTTTTAAATTTTAAGTTTTTAATTTTTTAGAATGTTTTAAATTTAGTTTAATTAATTTCTATATTAAGTATTTACACGCTAGGTCAAAAATGACGCCGTTTTTGCATTTTCTCGCCACATTATCGTGCAAAACGACGTTGTTTTGCACCAATCTCGCCGGAAAATTGCCACATCAGCAATTTGGCCGGATTTTGGCTGGAGTGGCACTTAAGTGATCCATTTTACTCCGATTTTGGCACTTAACTGTACCTTTTCAAAGTTTTGGCACTTAAGTGTCCATCCATGCCAAGTTTTAGCACTCCAGGTGTCCCAAACTTGTATTTAGTTAGTTACTTCGTTAGTTAGTTCATCTAGAATAGTTAGGTGGATTTAGTTAGGAATTAGTCGAACTATACAATTAGTGTAATTAGATTAAATTAGATAGAATGGTTAGATTTATTTATTAGTTTGAGTAATTAGCCCAGTTAGTTTAGGTTGATTTAATTAAGTGCTTTAATTTATTTATTTTGTAATTTATTTTATTCCCAATAATTTATTTAATTATTAATTATTTTTCAAAAATTAGACCAGGATAGCTAGTGACCGGAATTTCGTGCTGATTGCAATGGTATGTTCAAATTTACGCAATTGGATGTTAATTTGTGTAAATTGAGTACCGATTGGATTTTTGTTCATTTATTCCAAAAATTAGGAATTTCCAATATTTATTCAGAAAATCCCGAGTGTCGGGCTTGAATACCAAAAAATGTTTTTATATACTATATAAAACAATGGATTTTAGTTTGTAGGATATTAATTTTTCGAGTTCAATATGACTGCGTACCCAGACACGATTATTTTCACCGAGTGTTTTTAATACGAAGAAAATGGGTTAAGTGCATTATCTTAATTGAAATATTTGAGTGCAATGCATGGTGTCCTTGGCCGCAATTGAGTGATCGTGTGTTGGTTAAAAGAAACCATCACGGGCTATTAAGCTGGACGTTACCCCTATATGGGACGCCTCTGGACAACAGGAAGCCAATCGTAGTAGACTCTAGACCTTTGCTCCTTCAGGAAAGCCATCTAAGAAAGACATAGCTATGCTCAATGGGGTAAGACAACACTTGGCTATACTAGAAGACTGCCGAACAGAGAGTAGGTTGTGCTATAAGCCGAGATCAAAACTAGGAATGCATGTTTAATTAAGTTAAATGTGTACGGGACAAAATTGTGTGGCATGGTATGAGACGTATCATAACGATTTGGTCCTATAATCAGGACCTTTATGCTTGTTTAAAATTTGAGTGTGGTGTTCCAGTTAATTGAGCTTGGTTGTTGCTCATGCTTTTGCGTTGTTTGTGATATGAATTGTGCTGACCTGTATGAAGGATCTGAGACGAGGTAAGTCTCTGTGGTTGTTCAATTGTGTGGTTAGGACACTTCTAAAGCGTGAACTCGCTAAGATTTATATCTTACCCTATCGTGGGCTCAATTCTTTTCAGGGCTGTATAGTGGAGGATCTAGAGCCGAGCTAAGATGATCTGAGGTGTAGATCAGATAGGACAGCTTCTTTTTTAAAGTCAGTCTTTTGAAATCTTTTGGGTATAGACTCTTGTATATGTCTTAGTTGGTTTATAAAAGCACATTTTGTTTGTGAATCTATTATCCTGCTTTTCTATCTTGAGATAGTTACTGTTAGGAGATTTATTATTCGCTTTCCGCATGTGCAATAAAATGAAAGGGTCGGTGACTCATCCTGGGAAATCGCATTTTTATTATCGACCACCAAGGGATGGGCACGTGCTCAAGGTTCGGGACATGACACTAGAAGTGTCAAAAATTGTGTTAGTGCCAATAGTTTTTGTCGACTCTTTTAAGTGCCAAATCGAAGAAAAAATGACCTCTTGAGTGCCTCTGGCAAGAAATTTTGGCCAAAATGATTACGTAACTTACATAATTAAAATTTTAAAATGAGTTTTCATATTTCATATATATAAAAAAAAAAAAATCCAGTCCATATGGACGCACCAAAGAACCTTGCATAAGCCATCGTGGCTAGCTTTCCAAAAACGACGTTGCCCGACTCCTATTTCCTAAAATGACGTTGCTTATCTTCTTTTTTGTTGTTGTTGAGCCTGTTATCTCTCTCTATATATATACAGGAGGAAAGACAAATGTTGTCACCATAGGAGAAGGAGAAGAAGAAGGAGGTACGACGGGTGGTCGAGCAAGCAAAGGAGCTACAAGACGTCGCCACAAACATCGCTAGCACATCAAGCGATGAGTGGTCGTTACGGCAACGCACGCCCACGCTTGGCTCATCCATTCACTACCTTCAAGCATCCATCAGTGCTCAAGCAAATAGTGAGCTGCTAGATTAGTGAGTCCTTTTGTAGTTACTGTTTTTGTCCCTTGGCACCCAACATCCACAGCACAGCCCATCGAGTCACATCCTTCTACTCACGTGCCTGCCAATTCCAACAACGCAGCCACTCTCTGCACATTACCCTATTCACAATCCATGATCTAGCCATCATATGTCAACAGTGAAATCCGGCCTTCTTCACTTGCAAACACAAACTCACAAGTATTCCACTAGAGGCAAAGAATTTAGTTTGACCACAACGTGCACTGGCTTCATGGAAAGGAAGGTGTGATTTTAAGGGGAAAATTGATTTAATGTTTTGAATTTGGGAAAAAAAAACTTGAAAATGACATTGTTTAGGAAATAATATGCCAACAAAGCATGCTGACCCCACATCGGGTAAGATATATTAATAAAATATGGTTACATCGGATTTCCGGCAACTCAAACCGAAGTTGACACTTGAATGATCTTCATTTAGAAAAGTAACACTTAAATGATTTGAAAAAAACTTTTGGTATTAAAGTGAGCATTGTACACAACTATTGGTATTTCTAGTGTCATTCTATCATATATCAAGTATATACGCTAAGTAAATTAAATGTGCACAATAACTTATCAAAATATGAAAGTGAGTTTCCATGGAAATATATTTAGCAGTGTTTCTTATTATAAAAGAGAATTAAATCATGTTTCTTTTAGATTAGTAACCTTTTAAGAGGAAAAATGATTTTTTTATCAATTAGTAATTAGTTTTTGACATGCTTTGCGACTTCTCTTAAAGATCACTAAAAACTTTTCTGCTCCAATCATTAAATTTTTTACATTGGAAACGTGAGTTTATATTTATGAGTTGACTAGGATTTTTTCATGAGTCTGACATATTTACCTGAAAAAAGGTTAATTTCGCCTGCCTACATATAGCCAGTAAAATCTCTACATTAATACCAATTTTCTTTATCAATATGTGAATTTAAGCATATCGGTGAATGATCTTTGCTTCGTGGTAGCTATATGCCTTAAAGTAACCATGTAATAATTACATGTTAGAGATTTCAATTGCATTATTTATTTAATAGCAAAAAAAAATTCGTTCATCATCGCATTTACAAGAAGGAGTCTATAAGATAAGTTGTGACAAAACACATTCTTAAAGTGTTAAGAATATGTGTGACAAGTTTATAATTAGATTGACTCTTTAAATGGTTCCCAATCAATGAATCATTAATAGGATATTAATGATCCTATTGAGATTAGTGTGTTCTCATGCTTCGCCATTGAGTATTGAATACCTCAAGGGATAATGAGTTACAAGCCATTGGATATTGTGATATTCAATCTAGAACATAGGTGCTTATCTTGAACAAGTTCATTGAACATGACATGCATAGAATGATTAGCAACATTGAAGCTTTTAATTGGGTTAATGACTAATCGTTTGTCCTTAGACTTAAGGCATGATGCTAACTTAAATGTTAAATGGTTGTGATTAACAAGTGTGCATATTGACGCTTTGTCAAACTGTCTCTATACTTAATTGCATAATTTGTTCACATACAAAGGAACATGCGTGTGCAATATGGAGTCTCTCTTCTTATTATATACATGGATATACAAGATAGAAGATTGATTACTCATATGATTTAATCATGACATTCTATTGAAATCATCGGCCGATATTGTAACTAAGAATGAATGATTCATGTCTCATAGAAATACATGTTAGTTAGATTTAGGCATATGATCGAATTGGTGGCTTGACAAACAACTCCATGGCCTTTGTTCAATCGGGACATAGACAGATAGAAAGATTAAATTACATGGTCGCTAAAGCTGATGGGTTCATTATATTCTTGAAATATTTACACTATCTGAATAGCCATAACATATTGTTAGATGCCACTCATAATTTCTAAGAACTGAAGATTAATTGGGACAATTCGTTCTCTTGGTTATGATAATATGTTAGTACAAGTCCTACTGCCAACTAAGTGATGAACCTAGGAATGTGTCATTCCATAACCAATCCAAAATGATGTTTGACCAGGAGAGACTATACTGCAAATGTGTTCGCAAATGTAGCAATAAGATTGACTTAGGCCCAAGATTAAAGTTGTGAAAGATTAAAGTTTTGAAACAGTTTTGAACCAACAACAAAATTAAAGATATGAAATAGTTTCAAACTTTATGGCCATATTAAAGATTTGATTGATACGGTTTCAAACTTTATGGTCATATTAAAGATCTGAAACAAGTTCAAAATCAATGGCCGCATTAATAATCTGAAGTGAATTCAAAATCTATCTAAAGTGAGTTTAGAATCAATGTCCAAATTAAAAAATTTGAAATGGTTTCAGACTTAGCAGTTAAATTAAATATCTAAAACGGTTTCAGACTTAATGGCCACATTAATGTTCTAAATTATTTTAAAATCAATTGACATATTAATGTTTCGAAATGGCTTTAGACTTAATAACGAAATTAAAGATATGAAACAGTTCTAGACTTAATAGTCACATTAATGATCTAAAATGATTTCATAATCTATTGACAGTTTAATCATCTAAAACAGTTTCAGAATCAAACCGCCAAATTAATATTCTAAAACGATTTTAGACTTAACGATCAAATTAAAATTTTGTAACGGCTACAAAGTTAATGCCTAGAATAATGCTCTGTAATGGTTACAGAATTAATGCACGGAATAATGCTCTAAAGTGGTTATAGAATTAATGCCCAAATTATTACTCTAAAACGATTTTAGAACCAATGTCCAAATTCATACACCGAAGTGAGTTCAGACTTTATAAACGAATTAATGCTCTAAAACGGTTTTAGAGTTAATAAGCCAAATTAAATTAAATAAATGCAATGTGAGACTGGTTATAAAAGTAGATTGAGAGAGGATTATGTGATGATCGAATGAAATGATATTGATCAATTAAAATTATCACACACAAGAGTAATTGCTAACACAATTGTAGTGGCAATCTCTCTCAATTTTTTCTCTACCATTCAATGCGAGATTGGTGGTATGACATCTTGAATTTCCAATTTTGTTTTCAATTGAATGAATCAGGCTTTTCATTAACGCACAAATAGTTATATTCTATGAGCTGATCACTCACGAGATAACTAGTCTATCCGGTGAAGCCGTTAAGGGATTTTAACGCAATAGATTTGAGAATTTGACCATAAATCGACTGCTCGACTGTGCTAATCTGCAATGATCATTATGGCACAGTTAAAAATCAATTAGAGACCGGAGATAGGTCGACTCGACTGAGCTATGTGATTAATTATTGGTGATTCACCTAATTGCAAAATTCTCATCGATCGACACTAGACCGATTTTTCTATTGTTTTGGTACCCTATATTTGCATTTGAAATCTCGAGATTTTCACGACAACCGAGGGTCTCCAATGTGTTGAAAATATACAATGTGGCTCGAAAATAATCAACCACGGGTTAATTACACAAAAAATTCCTAAAAGCTACCCGGTAGGCTAAGTCACGCTAAAATCGCACAAGATTAAAATTAACCGTGAATTTAAACCCAATTTCAGAAATTCAAAGTTTTGTCATGTCATGATTTATTTTAGGACCGTTGACTTATCTTTCGAAGATTTTTCTGCAAACTGAGATTTTTGGTGAAAATTCAAAATAGGGCCGTTTTTGACTGGAAAAACCAGACGACCATTTCTTGGTCGAGTTTTTGGGATTCGAGTGGGTTCATTTGGTGAGAAAAAATGTAAATTTAAGTGTGGGCACCTTGGTGGGATTTGTGGACATCAAATTGAATCAAATGGAAGGAGAATTTATTCAATTTGGGGAAGATTGGCCAAAATTCGTAGGCCAAGGGTCCATCAACATTTTAGACCACTTGGGATTGGTTCTAGGGGGAATTTTGTGCACCAAATTGACCTAGGATAACAGCCAATTGTGGTGGGGAAAAGCAATGATCAAAATGGGATATTTAGCTTGATATTTGGCCATTAGGACCCCTTATTCAGCTAGCATACTTCTTCTTCTTCTTCAGCAGACTTGCTTTCTCCATTTTTAGACTTTTTGAGCTCTAAAATTTGCATAGAAACCAGCCAAGCCCTCCCCCCTAGCCGTCGCACGCCTACCGGAGCCACTAGGACCACCGCTTACGCCACCTGAGCCCGTCGCGCCCAGCTACTCATCCTGCGGTCCAGCGCCTCTAGTTGCACCCAGCCGCATCCCTCGAGCCTTCTTGGTTGCTGTCGAAGCCCCTTGGTCGCCGTCCAAAGCAGCTATCTTCACCTGTCACTCGCGATAGCCTCTTTCGCCCAACCCTTGCTATTTTAGCCTTAACCGACCGCTCGAGCAACCCCATCCAATAGCAAGCATAGACCGAAAGCCCAGCCTAGCCATGAGCCTTCATGGGCCATTTCGGGCCTCTTCCAAGCCTTGCTTGGCATTGCTGCCAGGAGATTTGTCGTCTCTCTTTGCATTGCCGTTGTCGTGGACTCACCGGATCGCTAAACCAGTGAGTTTACTTGCTAAACTCTACTTATGGAGTTAATGACATTTAAAGGATGATTAGTTTAGGTTAAGTATGGTTTAGGTGGTTAGTTAGAATGTATTAACGATTTAATTATTCATTTGTGCATGTTAGGTAGTTAGAACAGATAGATTAGAGACTAGATAAGTTATATTATTTATCTAGATAGGTTTGGAAATTTTCCCAACCCATTCGGATAGTTAATTAAGCATTTCCGGCCTAAGTTTACATTTTTGGTCATTAATTATATATATTTAATTATTTTTGGTATTTAGGAAATTATATTGGGATGGCCGGTGACCGAAATTTCGTGCTAATTGCAATGGTGTGCTTGGTTTATTTAACTAAATGATATTTTGTGCAAATTGAATGGTAATTGTAATTTTATGTATTTATCCCAAATTTGAGTAATTTCAGTATTTAATCGAAAATACCGGGGTGTCGGTTTTTAATGCCAAAAATGTTTTTAGGCGCTATATTAACTAATGGGATTTTTGAAAAGAGAGAAATAGCATTTTGGCTCAGATTGACCGTATACTCACACACGACTATCTTTACCGTATATATTTAACACGATGATATTAGGCCAAGTTCATTATTTTAATCGAGGGATTAGTGTGCAAAGCACAAAGTCCTTGGCCGGGATTGATTTATCGTGTATCAGCTTGTTGGAGCATTAAATCGTCAGCTTGTGTGAGCATTAATCATTTATCAGCTCTTGAGAGCAACGATCTATATATCAGCTTGTGTAAGCATTGATCATTTATCAGCTTGTGAGAGCAATGATCTATATATCATGTGACATCCCAGATTTTCAATCTTATTTTCTATTGAATAAATTGGGCATTTTATTGACGCATCTATAGAGCTATTCTCAAAACTGATCACTCTTGAGATAACTAGACTATCTAAGGAAGCCATTAAGGAATTTTAACGCGATAGACTTGAGAATTCGACTGGGAATCAGCTTCTCAACTGTGCTCATCTTTAGATGCCATTACGGCACAATTAAAAATCGATCAGAGATCATAGATAAGTCGATTCGACTGAGATGTGTGGTTTATCGTGGGTGACAACACTAAATTGGAAAATTCACGTCAACCAGCACTAGATTAATTTTTCTATCGTTTTGGTACCCTGTGTCCGTAATTGAATTCTCGAAATTTTCACTACAACCGAGAGTCGCCAATGTATCGAGTGGGTTCATTATGGCTTAAAGAAAATCGACCACGGGTCATTTGCACTAAAAATTTCTAAAACCTACCTAGTAGTCCAGGTCACGCTAAAAACGCACCAGATTGAAAGTAACCGCGCATTTGAGTCCGATTTCAAAAATTGAAGGTTATGTCATATCACAATTAATTCTAGGAGCATCAACTCAGTCTCAGAAGATTTTTCTACAACCCAAGACTTTTTGGGAAAAAATCGTCCTAGGGTTGTTTTTGTCCAGAAAAAGTCAGGGACCATTTTTTATTGGAAAATAACCAAGCGTCGGTTTACACCGCCAAAAATATTTTGGTGGACTATATAAATGGTGGGATTTTCAATGGTGAAAATACTATATTTTGGCTAAAGTCAACCGTGTACTCACACGCAGCTATTTTTATTAGGTATGATAAAAATGATGAATTAACTATATAGTTGGAGTACTATATCAGCCTACGAGTGACATGTCGGCTTTGGGCGAGTAGTATACCGATATACTATATCAGCCTACGGGGCAATATGTCAGCTTTAGGTGAGTAGTATACTTTATTATTAGCTTTGGGTGAGCATATATAGTATACTATGATGGCTTGGAGTCCTTAATATATCAGCTTTGGACGAGCATATATACAGTATATTATATTATCAACTTTAGGCGAGCTATACTATCTATTTTCAACTTTGAGTGTGCAGTCCTGAAATAATAAGACTTATAGATAATATTGAATGTATTGAACAGGGGAAGGTCATAATGACATGTAATCGATTAAGTCGATTGATCGATAGTTTGATCTAATTTGGTGAATTGATGTGGTTTTTGTATATTTGATATATACTAACTTATAGGAAGGAACCAAGGCCAAGGTAAGTCCTTGGACTCATGTTGTGCTCAGGCAGCCCTTAGGGCGTATTAGCTTCCTAATCAAGTCTTAGTGGGGTAGAATTTGCTGAGACATAGTCTCACCATTATGGGACAACATTTCAGGTCCCTAGATGGCAGCACCCCCGCCTTCTCCCATACATTTTGGTATACCTGAGGAAGTCACTGAGATGGGTTATCATATTCCGATACACCATCACCCTAAAGGCTTGGAATATGTATTGATGAAATCCACTATCTGGGTTGATGTGGGTGAACCACAGAAGGTGCCTTATAGATACTAATCGTGGTATCGCCATTACGATGATGGACGAAGGGTGGGCCCTGTACTAGAATCTGATGTAGCATTCAAGAAGGAAACAGCAAATCCTAAGGGTGGATCGGTGGTGGATGTGAAGAATTCCAAGCTTGGTGGTGATCCTAACTCTCCAGAGTGCTCAACCATAGGCTCCAGCTGGAGTATGGAAGAAGGAGAGATCGTTGAGGAAGAAGAGGTCCCGGAGGAGGACCCAGAGGAGGATCCTGATGAGGACTGAAACCCCACCCCCTATCTATAGACTTGTTTTGAAAACTTGTTGTTCAAGACCTGACTTAGTAGTTTGCCCTGTATATATATGCATTATGATTTGCATTGTATATAAGTGTGGTTATTTGAAAAGTTGAAATTCGGTCCTACTTTCCTATCACATTGTTTTATTGTCTATGGATTATTTATATACTTCCGCATGTATATTAAAATAAATGGGTCGGCAATGAGTCCTAGGACATCGTTATTTAATTGACCAAGGTGAAGGATGGGTGCATGCTTGAGGATCGAGGTGTGACATATCAGCTTGTGCGAGATACTATCTATCTATATCAGCTTGTGCGAGCTACTATCCATCTATATATCAGATTGAGAGAGCTATTACCATCTATTTCAGCTTATGTGGGCAATGATGATATCGATTGATTGATAGATGGTATCGATGGTATTGAATCGATTGGACTAATTTGATTAGTTGAGATTATGAACTGTACTAATGTGCAGAAGGAAACTGAGGCAAGGTAAGTTTTTTTACTTGTGTGTATAGCTGCCTCTAGGTGTATTTCCTTCATAGTCAAAGTTTAGGAGGTGAACTTGCTAAGACATTATCCCACCCCGTCGTGGGGTCAATCTTTTCAGATCCTTAAATGGCGGTTCCTCTAGAACGTTTTGGCTGGCCCATAAGGGTTATCGAGCGGGTTTTTAACTACCTTGATCCTGGAAGTCACTAGGTTTATGAATTTGTGGTGATCACCATTTTGGTTGAAGATGACCTACCTCAAAGGGTACCTCATCAATTCCGAGTGTGGTTTCGCTACGAACCCAATGGATTCAGGGTGGGTCCCCTCTGGGGTTTTAAAATCCTTGCCGTGGTAGTAGATGCCACTCTAGGTGAGAGTGCAGTTGACCCTCTGATGGTGTGGTGGAGGACTCGACGACCCCAAAGCCTGTGGAGACCGAAGGATCGGCGAACGTGTCCGGCTAGCTGATCATAGGACAGCTTCATTTTGAGGACCAGTCTTTTGTAGACTCTTGACCTTAGCCTTTTGTTGTATATAAAACAAGGTGTTTATAAAAGTGTTTTGGTTGTGAATATGTTTCCTGCTTTTCTATCCCGTGTTGGTTGTTGTCAAGGGTATCGTTTCACTTCCGCATGTGCATTAAAAATTGAATGGGTCGGCGACGCGTCCTGGAACATCACAAAACTTATCGACCACGGAGGGATGGGCATGCACTCGAGGATCGGGGCGTGACAGGTGGCAATTTTGTATTTGAGGTTTGACATTTGTGGAGCTAGAACTGAAGAACATTAGACCCATAATACTTCAAGGATATGAGGAGATTAGAAATTTGTGACATGGATCTAAAGAATGTTAGAACCAATGCTATAAGAACATCATACGTTTGTGGTCGAGATCTTGAAAAAACGCTTTTTTAGCACAATACAAGGGTAAAATGATTAGCTTCCTTTTCATTTATATGTACATTTTATTAAAATGCACGAACAATGTTTTAGAGATACGTGGATGGGCATTTTTGCTTCTGCTGTGAATCACTTTAGATTCAATTTTACCTATGCACATGTTCTTGTTTTTAAAACAAAATCCCAACACTTCATACAATGAGTAACTATTAATTTTGATTTAGCATGGGATGACTAAGTTTTCTTTCCATCTAAAAGAGAAGCCTATTCAATCCTAAACTTTTTTATTATGCCAATTTGAGCTTAAATATTTTGACAATTTGCCAATTCAATCATAAGCATTTCAAGTGTGCCAATTTAGTCCTAAACCTTTTGAAAATTTGTCAATTTACTCCTAAATTTTAAACAAATTACAAATATAGTCCTTCAAGTTAATTTTCATCGAAAATCTCTGATGTGCTAATTTAGTCGCATTGGTCATCCTCATAACACGATCGACAAAATATGGATAATTTATTAACTTTTTTTTGTTTTTTCCAAAATTTTAATTGATTTTTTTTATTTTTCATTTTTTTCTTCATAGGACCAATGACCAACAAGCCATTATGCAAGAGCTAATGACCCCCACCAACCCCAAGGTAAGGGTTGTTGCACTTTCACTAGCAATGGGCAAAGGTCCATAGCCCTTACCAAATTGGGCAAGGGCTTGCAAGCCCTTGTTGTGATGGGGAAGGTGTGACCAATGAGGGCATTATGACCCTCAACTAGGCCCTCGCCAACCAAATGAGTGCGGGCAAGGGCTGCAACACCCTCGTTATGGCTCGTAAGGGCCTAAGCAAGGCTCCTAATGCCCTCACCATCTCCAACGTGGGCTCATGAGCCCTCACCTAGATTCAGCAGGGGCTTCATGACCCTTGCCCAAAGACCAACGACCCTTGCTAGCCCTTGCCTAGTGGCTAGCAACTGTCATCAACCCTATATATAAAAATAACAAAAAAAATATAAAAATAATAAAATTTGAAAAAAAAAATAAAAATATTTAAAAAGTTGTCCATGTCAACCGCCACGTCACATTAGCAATTTTCAGTCAAAATTAATCAAAAGAACAACAATGTTAATTCATTAAAAGTTTAAGGACTAAATTGGTAAATCTCTAAAAATTTGAGGACTAAGTTGGTACAATTAAAAAATTTAAAACTAAATTGGCACAATTGAAATGTTTAAAATTAAATTGGCCGCCATACAATGGGTTTAAACCGAGGACTACATACCCCCCATGCCCGAACGGCTCCTAAGGGCCGGGCCCCTATACCTCGAGGAAGACTAGCACAGCAACCCACCGCCATGGCCCCCCACTTAAGTCGCTAGCAATGCAAAGTTTCAAACTCTCAACCTTAGCGATGAGAGAGGGACTCTCAACCAATTGCACTACCCATGGATGGATTTAGGACTTTGTAAATAATTTTCTCAAAAAAATCACTGATGTGTTGAAAGTGAGTATCCTTCACAGGTGATTAGTAACTTTTCTAGAAATTGTAAAGCATATATTCAAAAGCATCCAGGACTAATTTGCGACTTCGACAAAGGTAATTTCTTTGAGGATCTAGTAAGTAGCGATTATAATCCTTTAGAGTTGGCGCAATCCATCGTTGCTTCCCAGTTTCAAAGCTCGATGTCATTTGTTCATATCTCATCAACTACGTCCAAGTTACTCTAAATCAGGGCTATTTAAATTTTTGCAACTTGTGAGGGTAATCATCCTGCCGCGCGTAAGGGAGGGAGGGAGGGAGGGAGGAGGGAGTGAGAGAGAGGTCCAAACATGCTGACGTGCTATCCACACCACTTGCCCAGCATGTCATAGACAACTAATCAGAAATTGGCGTTTGCTCCAATTGGAAACTATTCCTCAAGGCAACACCTTCATGTGATAATACTCTCATGGGGTTGTGTAAGCGCCTCCTTAGAATATCATGACATTCAATTAGTATATCTCATTTATATTTTAATACATTTCCTGCTCCGGTCTCTTTCATTGCACTGTGATATCTCTTCCTTATATGACCATTAAATTGGAAGCGTCTTTTCCTTTTATAATACATATGCCAAAAGCCATGATTAGCACAACTAAAAGGGACAAACATAGGGAAAAAAACATTGTTAAATTATATGAAATCAATTGCATGCGGAGCACTTTGTGCTGTGTTGGAGTTGTTGTTATGGTATTATATATTTTAAATAAATTAATAATATCTTTTGTCATTTCGGCTGAACTAAAGAAACTTATCCTAATATTACATGTCAAGGGGGGAATGAACAATCCATATAAGACACCCATGTTCAAACATATCTTTAAATCTTTAAACTTCACAGCTCATCGGATGTAATCGAAGATGAGGTATTTTATTTAATACGTGTAATAAGATAATCATTACCTAATTTGCCATTAGAAAAGACGACTAAATTTGTTCCTTGATTTAAGCGCAATTCCGTCGCTAACTCATATGGAAGACTAGTGATCGCGCTTGGACCACCATAAGAATCGCGACACAGGGCACTTCCCCGTTCACAAGCCTTTCAAAATTAACACTTCTATATCACATTACGTTCTTTTCGTCCACCGAACCATGCCTTAGATTCCGTTGCCTTGGACCCACATTTTTCTCTTCTTTTTTTCAAATTTTGGTGAAAGAAATAAAATAATAACCCTTTGTACGTAAGCCCGGGAGCTAGCAAGATTAGAGTAATGTAAAGATAGTGACAACTGTAACAGCAATGACAAGCATGCCTTGTTAAAAAAGCCAAAAAGCGCATGCTTCAAAAACTCGGTCTTATTTTAATATGTTATGAGTAACTTGCAAATTGGTGGAAGTCCATGGCGGTTTCTTCCCCAAGGAGTGGGGCCAGTAGAACATAGTTTTCACAGGACAAATATAAAAATTATGTTATGTAATACATTGCCGAAAGGGTGAGTAGAAATGAGTATAATATATGTTAAATATGTGATGTTGTGTTCATATCCGGCGGAGGCATGAAGAGTGACTTCATTTCTTCTCTATTTCTTAAGTTTCTTTTCTTGAACTTTTGTCAACTTGGTTTTAAATCTAATTTTTTTCAAAGGGTGTGACTTGGGATCTTCACTTTACCTCAGATTATTTTTCTGCATACAATTCTGTTGGGCATGAGATGCAGAATGTGCAGCCTCTTATCCCCGTTTTTCGACCGAATATGATTGAGAATTAGAGCCGATAAAACTATTTTGAAAGCTTAAACTCATTGAAACAATTTTCATGGGCTTGCCAACAAAGTCCTCATCGGGCATATGTAAAAGGCTACATATTTATCGTTTTAGGTGTTTCATATACATTTATTCACTCTATTAGCTTCACAGCAAGCGTAATTGTCAGCAACAATTTACTGCCTCGGAGGTAATCCAGAGTCAAGAAAAGGTCTTCAACCATTCATAGGGCCTTCTCTTTCTTTTTCACGATACTACTTTGGCAGATATTCGTGTTGTTGATTCGCCTCATCACGCAAACGTCATCGGTAACCATTCGCCTCCATTGAAGGTCACTACAAAGCCGAAGACAATAGCCTTCCACGAAGTTGTTGTACGTCTTTCACTCTTCTTCTTTTTTTAGGCATTATGCATTCGACCGCATTTCAAGTTTCTCTTGCCTCTTCCCATGACCAAAAGTTGGAGATATTCACAGTTCAAGGAGAGAATCTCTCTTTAGGACAACGTCTGTTGTGAATGCGATGTATGTTGATCTAAAAAGAAGGAAAGAGTGACCAAAACACAAAAGAAAAGAATCGTTTGATGAGGTGAAATGATATTCTACTTTAGTACATCCATGATCCATCCGCCTTTATTATTTTTCTTTTTTACCTTATATCTTGTCGTTATCTTATCTCTACTTTTATCATGTCTCTCAATAGATTCTTGTTAGGCATCGGACAACGGACAAAATAAGATAAAGTTAAGTAGGAAGCATGAAACTGTATTTATTAGGTTTTTATCAGTAATTTCATTCAAGGAAGAATCGAACTCAAACCGCTAAAAAACTTTGTCAAAATCAAAGCTTTGACCATAAATATTTGTCTTGCTCTTTTTTGTCTTTTCCCGTCTTGTCTAGCCCTAGTCAACAATAATCAAGGTTATGTGCTCGAGTTATACCTATCATGTAAGTAATGTGTGACAAGCTCAAAAGAAAAAGGGAGGGGCCATTTCTACTGTAAACAAGTCTTTTATGGTTGAACTTTGTAAAGTCAAAATATCTCTAATATATGCATGAGTCATTGTATTAGTTATAAAAAAAATAAATCATTAGCAATATGTCTAAAGTTTTAGGACCCTACAGATTGTTTGATGGGCCCTCCGAGTAGTTAGATTTTCCATGCTCATGTCTCCAAATCAATAAAAAAAAAAAATACACATACATATATCTAAAACATATATAATCATATATAAAAAAAATGGAATTAAATCATACATGGAAAGAGCGTGAAAAAAGCCCTTCGGATTCCAAAAGGACAAAAAGAAAAACAAAACTAAAGGAGTTGGAGGCTAGGAAGGTAGTTGGGGAAGTCAGAATGCAAATGCATATTTTTTTAAAAGTTTAAGTAAATCGATCTAACAGGGATCAAATTAATGTTAATCTTATCATGACATCTTTCTAATCTTTTAATAAATTTGTTTGAAAATGGTCGTGGAAAGGTGCGGTAGAGCAAGTAGATGCGTCTAGGTCGAATTAAGTTTTCACCAGACATAGTTTCATGTGTATTCAAATACACATAACCCTATTCATTTAGCATATTATATACATAAATTAGGGAGGTATGAGAGACACCATGTCAGCAAAGCAATTAAAAACTATTTTTGCATCATCTTGTTGACTCGGCCTCACCAGGGAGATAGAATATACTAAAATTAGTCAAATTACAATTTAAAAGGCACAGGAAACCAATCGGAGAAAAGCATGATCTACACATTGGAAAATTTTCTTCTAGATGCATATTGGAAAGTATATACTACAATTATTTTATGTCATGCCTATGAAGTTTCAAAGGCATTCGATCTATGATAGAAAATTCATAATTTTGCTAGGGCTATGGTCGATGTATTGTCCATGAAACATTCATAAATTATTTTAGGATCATCGTTAGGTCCAAATCAGTGTAAAAAGATATTTGCACCTTCATCATCAAATGTGTGACATGCATATTTAGAGTTAATTTTTTAACTAAGTTGTTCTGCATAGCGATTATTTGACAGTGAATGTGTGAAATATATTTTACAACCACGATGAGCCTAATAAAATTTCATTAACTTATTCTCAAAATCAATTAATAGTCCCAAAACAGTCCTTAAAGACTTTCTATGAAAAAGAGGAGTATTTTTGCTCTGTCAATGATAAACTCTATGACTAATCCCAAAAAACAAGGAAACTTTTCAATTTTCGAACACTGAGTATATATGCTCTATGCGTATATTCTTGTTCAATTATAAAGTGTCGCTAAAGCACGTTAACAAAAATCATTCCTTAGCTACTCCGTGCCTATTCGCACTTACAAATGTATTGAATCTGGAAGCAAGAGATCATCAGCTCATTTATGATCCTTAGCCTCATTAAGTGAATTTAACATTTTCTATGCAGAAAATTTGAAGGTGTTATGAATCATCGCCATGTAATGTACAACAGTTGTACGATTGAGTAATCAATTACGGGCGCAGCTAACAGCAACCTGTCGTCACGACTCTCAACTAATCTTCGTTAAGAAACATTTAAAAAAAGCGGCTTGTGATGGACTTTGTGAAGGCTTTCTTTAAGCAAGTAGAGATAATGATTCCTCTTCTACGGTTAAATCGCGTTCCACGTCTACTTCCGTTTCCATTTCTAGATAGATGTATACTCGCACTTTATTTGTAGTTTTACGTTAGGGCAAGCAAAAGGTGGAGGAATAAAGAACTTTGTGTCTTAAAAGGTAGTGAAAAAAGGGCCATAGTAGTGGCACAATTGGAGGAACGTGACCTCATCTTCGAGATCCCACTTTTGTTCTGATTCTTTTCATCCTTTCTCTTCCACCTAAGAAGTGAAGATCTGAAGTTTGTAATGGTATCGAAGTTCTTTGACACACCAAGATGTCCTTGAGGCTCTGTCTAGAGGACTAGAATCACCTGATCTGTTGCATCTCTTTTTGATCTTTGAGATAGATTCATAGGACATTGGAAAGGTGAACTCAGAAGGGATTGATGGGATTGTACAGAGGAAACCACCCTATTCTCAAAGTCGAAAGATTCCCAACTATTGATGGGATTGCTGCATCTCTCCAATTCTAGTACTTATAAGACCTACATTGCAAACCTACATAACCATATATACTCGATGCCTTTAAGAACTAAAAGGACAAAAACATAATCGTAACTTTATTCTTGAAGATCTTTCTATCAAAAAAGCTAGATGTTTGAGATTTTTTTAGTATCCAATTGTCACTAGATGTAATGATCTTAAATAAGAAAGATGAGTGTACTTACAATGTAACTAAAATTTATAATTGTTGAATATGACAGAAATCTCTCTTGTAAAAGAAGATGAAATATCATTTATTATTATCAAGTTGCGGCCAAATTTACGGTTGTCTCTTCTCTAGAACGGACAACCAATAGAAATGACCGCACAACGGAACGTTTGGAAGACTTATGGATGAAGTTGGAACCCTAGAGAAGAAAGGAAAATTTGAAATCTGAGGGGATAAAAGTGAAGCGAAAAAAGAATGCCCAAAGGGAATCTCCGCCTCCTCCCACTCTTTTGTGCTCCATTCCCTCCACACAGATGGCGCCAAGTGGCATAGACCAGAGCAAGTAGCTTAAGATGAGTGCAATGTGTCACCAACCCACGATGCAGATTCCAATCATTCCCTGCGCGCAGCAGATTTTGAGGTGGAAAGAGAGATGGCCCATAGAATGTCCCTCCTTTCTATTTTTCTCATTTTTTATATTGTTATATTCTTTTGCTATTTACTTTTTTCCCTCAGTTTGTACAGTTAATTAATCAGTTTTTTTTTTTGTGTCCCCCAGCTCAGTCCCAAAAGACATCCTCCGGTGATGCCCCCAGACTCAAGCCAAACAAGGTATACTGCTGGGCCCACACCCTTGGTTTTCTAATCGCTAATTTTCGTACCAGATCTAGAAAAAGACAGCTACTATTTTCTCAATTGTGTATAGATTGGAGACATTATTGATTAAGGTTGAATTATGGTGGAGCCTGCTGAGCTTTGTGATAACATTAACAATGCAAACCCAGGAAATGATTTAATTAGCGAGGGTATGTTTTTGTACTATTGGCTCTAATTCAGCACCAATCATGAGGGTTTTTCTTTAACATCTTGGTTGACAAATAGATATGTTTGTTTTCTCGTTTTAAATGTCAACCATCCTCATATGGTTTAAACTAAGCAAGTTATCATTTGTATAATATCATGAAAAATTGCAAGGGTAATGTTTTGTGATTGGATCGAACATGTATTGGATGATAAGGTTTTGTAATATGATATTCATGTAAAACAATAAGGACAAACACTTTTTGCATAATTAAAGATAGTGGGACTCAATGACCCCTAGTTTGTTGATGGATACTAACTGGAAAAGGTCAAAAAGCCGAAATCGAACATGTGGGTTTCCGAGAAAATCACATGCGAAGGATTAAAATACTTGCAACTAACCGCCAAGAAATTGACTGGAGGCTGAGGACTCAACTTTTATGCAAAAGAAGGGGACTGCAAATTCCCCAAATTATTAATGTCTACATACATCCATTCTAAGTCAAGTCATTCACGTAAAAAAGAACCGGTAAAATTCCTATGGGATTTGAAGAAAGAACATCGATATTTATGCATTTCTAGCATTGTGATTTTCTTTTCCGCCGTGCCGTTCTGGGACTGAGTTTCTGGAATAATTTTCCCCTTAGAAGACACAAGAGCGAGGAGGTTTCAAGCAGTCAACTTCACGTAGGTCCCACGTCATCCAGTGGTTTATTTTATCTCTTCCCACATATTGGAGGTGCAGCTGAGGTTTTTCCGTGGACTCAAAGGCTGGTTAGTATGAATTAGAAGGATTAGAATGCCAGAGGAGAGAAATGCAAAAAGTTTGTATTATTCTTTTAGAAGTAGACAAAGCAGGGATCTGACTCAGATGATGACTCGATGAAGTGGGTGGCTCCGCAATTTTCTAAAGCACTTTTGAGTAAAGCTTGGTTTATATAAAGTCTTGGACTTGTTCATTTTGCATCATTTCCTCTCTCTTACTCTACCCCAATCTTTTGTTTCTTTTACTTCCCATACATCTCGACCTCACAAAAATGGAGAACGAGATTCCATATTTGGAAAGATTGTTGGCGCACAAGCAATTCTCATCATCAGCAGCATCACCATCATGTTTCAATAATGGATCATCATCAGGAAATGGATCACCAAGATCCCATGTGGATCCGTTCTTGTGGGGTGCACTAGGCACGATCTCTTCACATGCCTACCAGAATGATTCAATTTCCAACGCTTCTACCGACAAAGTTCCATTTTCATGTGGTGGCGATCTCAAGGAGAGCATGTTTCCTTTCAAGGCATTCTTAAATCCACTTGCAAAGATTTCTGCGCCAAACCCACCATCTCCGTCCTCACAGGGCTCATCGTCATCGACATCGAGGGTCCCGAGTGATCTAACTTTGTCCTGGCAAGAACCCGAGAAAAAGACTCCATCAACGATGGATTTACTCGGAATGGACACAATTTCTGAGTCCATAGCATCTTCCACAAACACTCAGCACGGTTATGTTCTGTGGCGACCTGGATCGGACTGGCCCACAACAGACCGAAGTTTAGACCTTCTGTCAGATCGTTCATCATCTAGGGGTTCCGGCGACTCTTGCTATTGGCTCAGCAATACCAAGATTCAGCCTATGAAGTACGCAGTACGGAGATCTATGGCAAACAAGAAGGAGCACAGGTCGACATCATCGTCTTCAATCTCTTCGTCGGGAAAGTTGTTCCGGGGAGTGAGGCAGAGGCATTGGGGGAAGTGGGTAGCGGAGATTAGATTACCAAGGAACCGGACAAGGGTGTGGCTCGGGACTTTTGACACAGCCGAGGAGGCGGCCCTGGCCTACGACACTGCAGCATACATGCTTCGAGGCGACTTTGCACACTTGAACTTCCCCGACCTCAAGCACGAGTTGGTCAAGGGCAATCGCTCCCTGAACAGCACCACAGCCGCACTCCTTGAAGCCAAGATCAGAACCGTATCGCAAGGGGCGTCCTCGAGAAAGAAACTCCACAGAGGATCGCCGCCAAAATCCGTTACGAATAAGGAGGAATTTGCCAGCGAAAGCCCAAGCACCTCAAGCCCGAAAGACCCAATGGGAAGCGAGTGGCAACTTGAGTTCGAAGCAAGAGTTGTTGGGTCTGAGATGATGAGTATGAGCAAGAAGACACAAGAGGCCGTTGTTAGTGCTAGTGCTGATGCTGATGCCGTTCAGCTTAGTAGAATGCCTTCACTGGACATGGAGATGATTTGGGATGCTATTTTGGTCTCGGATTCGTGAAAACCCTCACTTGAAAAGGATCAGTAGAATGGTTTCGTTGAAATTCCTTTCGTTTATTGCTTTTTCTTAGAGCAGTACGATAAAATTGTGTGTCCAACTTTACAGATTCTTCTTTTTCTGAGCTTTTTGAAGTGTATCTTCAATTTCATTACGCATATGACTTTGAATTGTCCTAATAATTGCTGTTTCTACTTTCTTTGTATGGTGTTGGCATTTTGAGAGACGAGTAGGACGAAGTTTGATCTTTGATAAATCAAGTTATTAGTATAGACCGGAAATATAATGAATCCAATGGAAAATTTTTAAACTCTCTAGGAGAAGAGAGCTAAAGAGATTCAGAACTATTTGGCCAGAAAAACAGAAATCAGAATTATTTTTTTTTTATTGGTAAAAAGGTTTCGTTACATCATTCAGTAAAACATGAGATATATACCTTCTGGCGACAAAAATTAGAAATTCAGAACTAAAAGCATAGATACCAATTTGAGTGTAGACCACACTACTTTCTTGTTTAGAAATAATAACAGTGACTATCTTAAAAGCACCGTAGAATCATGGGAATAGCTAATACTTGCTCTGGGAATTCACTTGCGTCACCAGTCATCACAAATCGACGGGTGTGCTGTAAAAGGATAAAAGTATTTTATTAATGATCTCACATTACAATTATTGAGATGATTTTAATTATATAAAGATATCACAAATGTTCCACTTTGTAAGGAAACAATACAACAATGGAAAATAATACATGAAAATATCATTATATTACAATGTCAATCCCTTTATTCTAGTATCTCGAAAAATCGGCTTGTGATTTTAATTGTTCTTTTCAGATTCTTTTTTCCTAATTGATAAATCAGTGCCTTTACTCCCCCTCAAATTGGGAATAGGAGAATCCCAAATTCCCAATTTGCGACATAAGTTTGCAAATGCCTTTCTAGTTGATAGTTTCATTAAGAGATCTAGTAAATGCATACAAGAAACATACTTAGTTACAAGCATTCCAAGAGCCACTTTTTCTCACACGTAATGATAATCTTATTTCATATGTTAGTTCTTGCGTGAAACACTAGATTAATCGATATATAAAGTGCACTGATATTATCACAAAATAACATTTGTGAGCTAGAGGGATGAATACCCAAATCTCCTCAAATGAATGACATCCATGTAATTTTTGCAGCTGTCAATGCCATGCCTCAGCACCAGATCGAGCAACCATACATTGCTTCTTAGTAATCCATAAAATACATTTGCTACTTAAGAAAGTACAAAATCCGGTAGTGATCATCAAGTCAAGCGACAACCTACCATATCTACATCACAAAAGACATAAAAGTCAAAAGTTTACTTAGACAAGATTTGCATGTCTCAATCTATTGTGTCATTGACATAACATAAATGCACTTCACAATTTAAAAATGACTCACAACGTTGATGCATGAATTGTCAGACAAAATTGACTACATATGAAATATCCGGTCATGTCATCATGAGATATTAAAAAGCTCCGATGATATTTCAATATAGCGTAAGATTCGAAAATAGTCTTGCATCTATTATTAGAAAGAGAACTAGCGGCCATAGGTGTGAAAATAAGCTTGTAGCCCTCAATTTGTGCATGTTTAAGAATTGACAAAGCGTATTGTTGTTGGCACAAATAAAGGCCACTGTACAATATCCTAACCTCCACCCCTAGAAAATAATGTAACAACCCCATTTCCTTCATTGCAAATTCGCTACTCCATAAGAGATGAGTTCATCAAGCAATTTTAGATCATCACATATAACAATCATGTCATCTACATATAAATGCAAAGCTAGAATGCCATGATTTGATTTTTTGTAATGAACAACGAAGGATCTGTAATACTGCAAAAGAAATCGTGCCAAAAAAAAAAAATGAGCTAAAGCAATCAAACCACTTGGTGTTTGATTAAGGCACAATACAAAGTTCTCTCCAGTTTGCAAGAAAATGACACTAGAAGTGTCATAAGTAGTGTACCGCGCTTACTTTAATACCAAAAGTTTTTTTGGTTCACTAAAATGCTACTTTAAAAAAAATCATTTAAAAGATAATTTTGATCTGAGTCACCGAAAATTTGGCATGGCCATGTTTTATTAATTTCTCATTCTTATTTTACTCACCGGCATGTCCAATTAGTATATAACTTCTAAACAACATTAGTAGGTTTAAAGTAATCACTTTAGTGTTAGTCGTTGTTAAAAAATAATCACTTTAGTGTCAATCATTATTAAAAAATGATCATTTCAGTATCAAAAAAATGCCACCTCAACTAAAATTTTTAATTATAAATGTCACATAATTTCTTTATCTAGAATTTCTTATTGGAGGCACTTGAGTGATTTTTTTTTTTTTTTTGATTTTGGCACTCAAAGTGAACTGGCAAAAACTTTGATACTAAAGTGAACACCATACATAACTTATAACACTTTAGAATGTCCTCCCCTAGTTTGCAAACTTAAGACAAATGATTTGTGTCCTTAAAATTCAGCGGTTGCACCATATAAACAAGTTGTGCTATAAAACCATGTAAGAAGGCATTTTTAATTTTAGCAATTGTGATTGATGGGCCAATGTTTAATTTTAGCAATTGTGAAGATCGTTCTTGTATTCATGGTCGAATAACTAGCAAGAAACTCTCAAGGAAATCTACTCTTGCTACTTGATTATATCCCTTGGTGATAAATCTTGCTTTTTAATCTTTCTAATGTACCATAGGCCTTTAATTTAGACTTTAAAACTCATCTACATCCCACAATATTAGTATTTGAAGGACGTGGAACAAGAGTCCAAGTTTTATTTTGATGCAATGCCTCAAGTTCCTCTTTCATTGTCGTCAACCACCCTGGATGTTTCAAAGCAAAGTGTACATTGTTTGGCTCATTTGGTATAAAATCCATCATATGTAAATTGGCATATTTTGGATTAGGCTTCACAATACCTGCACTTGTTCGAGAAATTATTGTGTAATATCCTCGATTTCAACCATTACTTTGGTTCTGATTAGTAGGTTAAGGATCGACATGCTAATGCCAGGAATATGCCCAAGTCAACCCAAGAGTCGATTATGAGCTGATTGGCCTACTCAGGAATAGGTGACTAAAGGATTGGCTATATTTCAATAAAGTATTCGACCATCGATAGGTTACTCGACTATAAAGATCGGTCGCAGGATGATCACGCACCATCATGAACCAATCAATGGATGGTTATGGATCAATTCCGCATGGCTGTGTACCAGTCACAGGTAATTCCACAAGGTCATTGTACTAGTCATGAATGACCATGAACTAATTCAATGCGACCATGTGTCAAGGTGAATTGATCGATCCCATATGACTAATCAAAACCAAGTTGAATCACTTGTTTAGGTGTCCCTAATTGTTTAAGGCTAATCATTCTCCTAGAATGAGACTTGAAGACCAAGTTGTCATCCAACTAATGTCTTCCCCAAATGCTTCTTGACTTGAGATAATTGGAAGCAAATAATGGAGCCTTTCAAGAAGCCCTCGGATGCCATTTATAGAGAGGATTAGGAAGACCACTTCATTAATTGAGGATCATTATTATAGGGTGAGATGAACCAATTAGAAGTTTGACACATAGATTCTAGAACCTTTTAGGGTGATATCATAGCCTTGCCACCTTACTTATTAGACTTGCCGCCTAAGTCCTTGACATTAAAAGCCTTAACAAGACAATTATTGGAGGGAGCTCTATAAATACGGAGAGAACTCATTCTTTCCCAAGATTTTAGACACATAAACCCCTCTCCTTCCCCTCTCCATCACCAACCGCCTCTCCCTCTCTCTTCCTTTGGCTTTCTCTCTCCTAGGCATCCTTCAAGCCGTTGTTTGCACGACACCATTTGGGCCACCATGAGGCCAACGGTTTAGATAGTTGTAAGTGAACTTAATGATATTTGATTAGAGCATTGTGTTATGCTATTCCAAGTGTGTAACGAGTCCTTGTTTGAATTTATTTGGAACGTTGTTCTTACTTGATGAGGTTCTGCTAATGTCCTATTTGGGTCGGTTTAGACCACGATTCTTGTTGGATGAGTTTCAATCCTTACTTGTTGAGCTTTGACTCATGCTTTTCCTTGAGTTGCTTTGGAAGAAGTTCAACTAGTATGCTTATTTGATTTACTTTGGTTATGCTTTGATTCAAACCAATTTGGAAAACGTTTTTGTGAGACCTTGTTATTTCCTTACAAAACTATATCACTCTATTTCACAAGTGCATGTTCTAGTTCACATCTCGAGCTCCAAAAAAGGATTTCATCAGCCTGAACGTATGTGGAATCACGATAGGTCGATCCTTTCTTGGTCTCGATGTGGTGTTGAGGCGTATCGTTTCCAAGCCAAGTTTGATACTAAATCAGTGTTCAAACATGTCGGATCGACCCGCAATCCTTGATTCATGCATGACATGTTCAACATCACGGTTTCGATAAAGAATTCTACACACTTATGCATGGCACGCCTTCAAGCCCTTCTGACTAAAGGTGAAGATAAGAACTAGGTTATTTGTTTAATGCATGGTCACACGATGGACTAATTTTTAGCCATCAATCGATAGATTTTGGCAACATTGCTTGATGGATTTCGGTTAAGCCATCGACCGATGGATTTTGGATGCTCAAATGATTTCGATGGCCGGTGGATTCTGAAAGAATCGATGGATTTTGGCTATTAATAAATGAACCCCATCTGCATGAGTTCCTCATATTGTGAAATGGATCTTGGTTTATGCTTGCATATTATTGAGTGAGGCGTGAGTTCCTCATATTATGGAATGGATCTTGGTTTATACTTACATATTCTAGAATGAGAATTTCTCATGTTCTAATCAAGACAAGGCTTTGGTTTTGCTATTGATTTGTCATCAACAAACGTTTTGGATAAATTACGCATTTGATGAAAGGCGAGGCATCCTCCTACTTGAAAATTAGTAGGTTTACTTACTGAGTTTATAACTCACCCATTGTCTATTTCAGACTAGTAGGATGGCCCATGCCGACCATGAGGTTCGGCGTCCCCATGGAGACGACTGTGTCAGTTACCAAGATCTATTTTGCTATGACGGACAAACACTATCAAATGGTCACTTCGACCATCTATGTTGAAGAGGAAATGGATGCCCTCATTCCGCACAAGTGTTATGCTTGGTATGAGAAGGTGGACAGAGATTTCTTCGGATTGATCTGCGGCTTCGACGGGCCACCTCGTCCAGACAACAATGGCCCGCCCGATGGCACCATAGATGACTCCTAGGTGGCTGGTCCTTGTAGGGGTACCGCTTTTGGTTAGTATCTTGCTAGAGGAGACAACATTACCTCGAAGCTTGGCAACTTTTTAGATGGAACCGATTACTTTTGTAGTGTGAAGCTTGACCTCGATAAGAGATCATGTCACAAGTGATCCATGTACTTTGAAGAGAATATTGAGATTACCCCTTTTTTTCCAACATAGTCCTTGTACTTTATGCCAAAAGTATCAATTTTTTCGTCCCCATGCTAGCTGATATAGCTAGTACAAGTACCTAGAGGGGGGTGAATAGGTATATAAAAGATTTTTCTCGATAATTGCACAATACTAGACAGTTGATAGATTTGAAACAAACAATAATCAAAGTAAGACTGAGAGAAGGGAAGAGAAAATTGAACACGCAGTTTATAGTGGTTCGGCTTATTTCAAGCCTACGTTCACTCTTCTACACTGAAAGCCTATTGGCTGGATTCCACTATGAACAAAGAGATGTTACAGCGTTGATCTTCCTTGATTTCTCGGCGTAGATGATCTACCACACTCGCTCAAGGTATCACTAAGTATAGACACTCTTTGTGTATACAATTTCGCTCAAAATGTATCGACTAATAATCAAGGTGCTTCAGACTCTGGAATTTCTCTATCGATCATGCACTAAAGCAACTAGAACGTCTTCCTTTTATACTCATTTATGCCATCATACCCGTTGGCACTTACCAAAGGAATTCCTCCAATCTACCCGTTGGACGGAATCAATTAAGAAGATCATTCGAGCTATTAAAGGAACCTGACGATAGCCCATCAATCCTGTTCGCCCATACAATCAGGATCTTAGTTTCCAAGAATAGAACCTTCCAAGAATATTTCGTCGACCATCGGATCTTTAAACGATCTAGATTACAAATAAAAGAATCCGTTATTTTTATCCAGCCAAGAGATCTTCTCTAGAGGATAGGACTACCAAATACTTCGGCTCTGGATTGCCTTCGACACTGGATTAGAAAAACTGTCAATGAGAATAGTCTTGGGTCTTGAGTTTTGAGTGTTGAGTCTGGTGATTAGAAAGTCTTCAGACTCTAAACAGAAGGTCTGCAAATATCCAGACTAGACTGATAGAAACGTTTTGTCAGCTTCAAAATATTCTGGAAAGATTTCTCCAATAATCTCCACATTTTTTATGGTGACAAAACTTTCCCCGTAGATTTGAACAACTTTGACCTGCAAAAACATTTCTCAAGCAATATGGCTATCTCATAAAGATTAATAAATCAACCAGACTCTACATTCACAGAAAGTTGGTTAGTCTTTCATGAGTAATACCATACAACAACACTTGATATAAATGCAAACAGTCAAGCATCAAAATCTACAGCCAAGTTCACTCAAGTCATACTCAGAAACAAACATTCAAACATTCAAAAGAAATTTAAAGTCAAAGTTTAGAGAGTTCAAATTTGCAATTCTCCCCCTTTTTGTCATCATTAAAAAAGGTGAGAAAAGAGTCAAGTCTGCTTAGGAATGCGCACGATCTAGAAATCTCCCATCGACTGGACGATGCCTTCCAGCCTCTTCAAGTCTTCCGTTAGATGAGCTACCTCTTCTCCTTTGGCATTGGCTTGAATTTGAAGAGCGAGGTCTTTCATTTTATCCTCCAGGGTAACCAAAGATGCTTGTCCAGCATTCTTCATGACTTGAATTTCACAGTCTAGAGCATAGATTTGACCTCGCATTTCCAAAAGAACATCAAGGATACGACGAAAATCTGCTGTATTGTCCGTCTGTGTGCTCGCATTTGCTTTCTCGGATGGAGTGAATGCAGACGATGGAGCTTCTGTATAATCTTGCAGATTTGGTGTTGACGTATCATGTCCTTCTTCAGGAATTTGAGAAGCCTGAGAATCTTCTGGTTCTGCTGGTGAGCGTCTTAGACCTTCACTGTTGTCAGCATGTGGTGTAGACCTTCCTTGCTCATCATCTCCCCCTGTCTCTAGGACCTCAAATGGGGAAGAGTGATGGACATGCTCTTCAGCATCTTGATTCCCCTTCTCTCCAGCTTCAGCTGCAGACTTTTCTTTCTCTTCTTCTCCTTCTTCTTCAGCTTCTTTCTCTTTCTCTCGCTGCTCTTCTTCTTCTCTGTTCTTGGCTTGCTCCTTTTCTTCTCTTTGTTTTTCTGCTTCTTTTCCTTTCTTCTGATGTTCCGTTGATTCAGTTACAGAACGTCTGGTCCTTATCAATGCAGAGATAGTGAGATCTTCCTCTTCATCTTCATCCTCCAAGATGAGAGTTCTTTTCTTTTTGGATGGGGCACCAATGGGCTCCTTCCCTTTTCTCTTTGAAGCAGAAGGTACTGGAGTCTTCACTCTGAACTTCTCCATTGCCTTAGAAAGCTCTTTCAGACGCATTTTTGTCAGCATTTTAAAACCTACCACCATTTTTTCGCATGGTCGAACACAAAGAGTATGTGGAGGTTCAATATTCAAGTGTCTGAAGATCTTGGTCACCAGACCTGGATAAGGCAATTGGCCCTTGTCCTTCGCCATTGCTCTGTACATGTGAAAGAGAATGGTGTGAGGGAGAGAGAACTTCTTCCCTGAGTTAATCACGTACATCAATTTTGCCTCGGAATTAGACACGTCAGTTCTTGGATGTAGACTTCGGCCTGATACAGTTGATCACAATTTTGTGAAGCAAGATATTGATGGCACGCATCCTTGAATAGGTAATTCTTCCCTTTGTATCCCTATCTTTGACAAGCTCCAATGAGGCACGAGCAATTGAAACTTTGATCTGTTGATAGCGTCCTCGTTTAACTCCAATTATGTCATCCAACATGTCCACATCTATCATATGGTCCTGGTCTCGAACACTGAATGATATTCTATTCGCATCTAAAAAGCTAAGATTCGAATAGAAGTATGTTGTTAATTGCGCATAACCATCTGTAGTATCGGTGCAAAATTGCTCAAGTTGAAACAGATTGAACTTCTCCCTTAAGTTCACATTAATGGTATCCAAGAAATCGAAATCAACACTCCTAGGGTTTATCACCCCTCGTTTTAACAGTCTGAAGAATAGATTCTCTTGTTCCTTCGATTTAAACAAATCCATTCTTTTTCCCTTCACCTTCGCAGCAATACCCATGCTAGGTTGAAATTCACTGAACATTTTATCATCATCGTTCCCGTCAGTCGGATTCTGTCCCGATACACGAGGGTCACTTGGAATATTTGCAAGTGCTTCCTCAGCCTTTCCTTTGGGAGCAATTCCCAAATCCTCCATTTGTCGCAAAAAAATATACTCATTCTCATAATTCTTATCCTTAAGGAAATCATTTACGTAGTTCAGCAGAGTCCCAGTGCTCTTCAATGCACAATAGAGCTTGTAAATAAAAGAGGGTTTTTGGACTCTTACAGGGTCTGCGTCCTCGATTATTTCTTCCTCCGGTTGTTGACCCGCACCTTGTGGGGTAGATGATGTTGAGTGACGTGGTAGAGAGTGAATCGGGCTCTGTTGTTGACTCGATAAATCTTCTTCTTCGGTGAGATCGAAATGGGTAGGCCCCTCCCTCATTCTCTGTGGTCCCCTGTTCGCGATTCTTGAAGACTTCCTCAAAGAAGACATCCTTCCTTGTCGTTGAAAGATTCCTTTACTCGCTTTCCCAAGAAAAGATGACAACTTTCTCGAAGATGAACACGAAGTAGAGACAAGATTGGGAGAAGAATGCCTTTTAGGGTTTTGAAGATTAGGCGAAAAAGAAAACTGTATATATATTACTCAGTTTAAAAAAAGAAAGATCAATCGGCACAAGGAAAGTGAACAGACACATTTTTTTTAAAATCATTAACTGCCAAATAGAAGTTAACCCTTTTGAAAAGACAAGATTCCGTTTTTCACGGAAATTATAAATTAACTGAACTAAAGATTGTACCTTTTCGAGTTTGAATATAATAACAACTTACAGTCTATAGCCATGAATGTCTGAGTCTGAGGGTTGGAGAGTCTCTAGACTTTAACTTCCTCAAGCTTTAAAATGTTGAGTCTGGAACGGATAAAATCGAATTGATTTTTCTCCAAAGGCTTTGTGAATATATCCGCTAGTTGATTTTTTGAATCAACAAATTGAATCGAGATTTCTCCATTTTGAATATAATCTCTAATGAAGTGATGTCGAATCTCTATATGCTTTGCTCTTGAATGAAGGATTGGATTTTTAGTGAGATTGATTGCGCTGGTGTTGTCACATCTGATTTCTGTGCATGAGTCTTCAATTCCAAAGTCTTGTAGCTGTTGTTTTATCCATAGAATTTGCGAACAGCAACTTCCAAGAGCTACATACTCTGCTTCATTGTTGAGAGAGCCACGGTGCTTTGTTTCCTTGAAAACCAAGACACATCCCTTCTAAGCAACGACAAGTTCCCGAAGTACTCTTTCTATCGACTCGCAACCGGCCAGATCTCTACGTCTGAATATTCCAGAAGATTAAAGTCTCCTTTCTTAGGATACCAAAGACCGATGCTTGAAGATGAAGTAACGTATTTAATAATACGTTTCGCAAAGACCGAGATGGGATTCTCTAGGATCCGATTGAAACCTAGCATGATGCAAACACTCAACAAAATGTCGGTCTAAAAAGCGCAAGAAGATAAAGAAGTGAACCAATGATGCTCATGTACAGCTTTTGATCAACTTTCTTCCCTTCTTCATCTTTATCTATCTTCAAAGAACTTGACATCGGTATATCAGTCTTTTTGCAATTTTCCAATCCAAACCTTTTGACAAGATCATTAGCATATTTTTCTTGATAAATAAAAGTTCCTTCCTTCAATTGCTTTACTTGAAGACCAAGAAAGAATGTTAACTCTCCCATCATACTCATTTCAAACTCATCCTGCATAGACTTAGAAAATTTCTTGCATAGACTTTCATTAGAAGATCCAAAAATAATATCATCCACATATATTTGAACAAGTAAAAAGCTTTTGTTTTCCTTTTTGATAAATAAAGTAGTATCTACTTTACCTTTGACAAAACAATTATGTATTAAGAACTTACTTAGTCTCGTCGTACCAAGCTCGAGGTGCTTGCTTTAAACCATACAAGGTCTTTTTTTCTCAAGACCGAGTCTGGCTTCTTTGGGTCTTCAAACCCAGGTGGTTGTTCCACATAAACTTCCTCGTGGATAAATCCATTTAGGAAGGCACTTTTGACGTCCATTTGGAATAACCTGAAATTTTTATAACAAGCAAACGCAAGTAATAGCCGAATAGCTTCTAACCTTGCTACTGGTGCGTAAGTCTCATAATAGTCTATTCCTTCTTCTTGCGTATATCCTTTGGCCACGAGTCTTGCTTTGTTTCGTACGACTTTTCCTTTTTCATTCATCTTGTTCCTGAACACCCATTTAGCTTCAATAACAGTTTTACCTTTTGGTTTAGATGTCAATTCCCAGACATCATTAATGTTGAACTGTCTGAGCTCTTCTTGCATAGCTTCAATCCAGCTTTCATCAGATAAAGCTTCTTCTATGCTCTTTGGTTCAATTTCATAAATGAGAGCCACAGCACTAGACTCTTCACGTCTTTTGGATCTGGTGCGAATTCCTTCATTAATTTCGCCGATAATGAGATCTTTAGGATGACTGAACTTATGCTTCCAGTTACTGGTTGATTTGTCTAGTTGATGGTCTCTTTCTTTATTTGAATCTTCATGAACAGCTTGATGCTGGTCTTCCAGAGTTTGAGATGCTTCTTGAGTTGTAAGCTTTGGAGGGTGCTGGAGCGAGTTCGACTCTTCATAATGAGTCTGACTGATTCATCTTGCGTAGAGTCTTGAAATTTGACATTCATTGACTCCTCCACGTGACTGCTCTTCTAGTTATAGACTCTGTAGGCTTTGCTTGATGTAGAATATCCAAGGAAGATGCCTTCATCTGATCTTTCTTCAAACTTACCAACTCGATCTTTTGCATTTTTCAATATAAAGCATTTGCAACCGAACACATGAAAGTATGAAACAATGGGCTTCTTACCTTTGAATAACTCATAAGGGGTTTTCTCTATAATAGGTCTTAAGAAGACTCTATTGATGATATAGCACGCTGTTGAAACAGCTTCAGCCCAAAATCGTGAAGAAATTTTACTTTCAATTAAAAGAGTTCTAGCCATTTCTTGAAGAGATCTATTCTTTCTTTCCACAGCCCCATTTTGCTGAGGAGTATATGGAGAGGAGAACACATGATTAAAGCCAAATTCATCACAAAATTTTGTAAAATCTTGATTTTCAAATTCACCTCAATGATCTGTTCTTATACTTAAGATAACACATCATTTTTCATTTTAAACCTTTTTAGCAAATTTTTCAAAATACGAGAAGGTTTCGGACTTACTTACAAGGAAATATACCCAAGTAAAGCGGGAGTAATCGTCCACAATTACTAGGCAATATTTCTTACCTCCAATGCTCTGGGTTCTGGTTGGTCCGAAGAGATCCATATGCAGCAACTGAAGTACATGATTAGTAGAGACATGATTTATTGGCTTAAATGAATTTCTTACCTACTTTCCCAGAATACATGGTGTGCATGGATCGGACTTTTGGTATAGTAATTTAGGTAGACCTCGAACAAGCTGTTTTGATGAGATTTTGGCTAATTGCTTCATGTTGACATGACCAAGCTTTCTATGCCATAAGCTTGCTTCGTCTTGAATTGAGATTAGGCATTGCGATTCATTTGGTTTCACATCCAGAAGATAGATATTTCCATGTCTTCGACCCATGAAAGATTGAGTAGAGTCTCTACTGGTTCCAGAACATGTTCTTTCTTGAAAGAAGATCTTAAAACTAGTGTCACATAATTGACTAATGCTGAGAAGATTGTAATTGAGTCCTTCCACTAGGGAAACATTACTTATTGTGAGATTTCCAATTTTCACAGTTCCAAATCTCACAATACTTCCTTTGTTGTTTCCTCCAAATGAAACTTTTCCACAATTTACTTGAACAAGCTTTATGAAGCAATTTGAGTCTCCTGTCATGTGTCTTGAGCATCCGCCGTCAAGATACCACTTTACCTTTTTCTTGACCGAGACCTGCATTTAAAAGAGAGTCTCAAGCTTTCTTTGGTACCCAAATTTTCTTGAGTCCTTTGGGGTTAGTAAGATAAACAATATTAGCCCATACTTTCTTAATAGGTTTCCAAACCATAGGACACTCTTTTTCTAAGTGATCCGGACTGTTACACTTTGAACACCTGAAGGCATTTCGACCTACAGACTTTACAAAAACTTTCTTGAAGTGATTTTTGTAAGCCTCTCTCGAGGGTCTTTTCTTAATTCTTTCTTTCACTTTAGGAAAATCAATCAAGGGAATTGTTTCTGCTGCCATGCCTAGACCGGACTTATTGAAGTAAAGTCTTTGAGCTGAAAGAACTTTTTCAAGTTTTTCGGATCCTATCGAGAATTTCTTTGAAATATTTGATAAGTCAGTTTTTACAAAAGCATTTTATTTCAAAAGATGATCTTCTTTTTCTTTAAGAGTAGAAACATTCAAGTCTAAACTTTTAACTTTTTCTTCTAAAACGTTTTCATTTTGTTTTAGAGCTGAGTTTTCCTTTTTAAGTTCGGAAATTCTTTTGAGAGAAGTCTTAAGACTAAAACACAGTTCATCAATGTATTTAGAAACTTTGACAGGAATTTTAAAATTACTTGCCTCAAATTCACTGAGTCGATCCAGACTGGTCGTGTAAGTCCGAATGTGCCATCAGACATAGGTTGGCATATTCATTATCACTTTCTTCACATTCTGTATCACTCCAGGTTTCGGCTTTGAGAGCTTTTTGAAACTTTTCAGCTTTTCCTCTTTTCTTCTTCAGAAGAGGACAGTTGGGTCCGATGTGTCCCTTTTTCTTACATTCGAAGCAAACTACATCTTTGTTTGGTTCCTCATCATCAACGAGACTTGTGTCACTGTCTTTGAAAACTTTGTTTCTTTGAGTTGAACCTCCTTCCTTTTCTATTCAGTTTTCTAAATCTTCTTATTATGAGAGCAAGCTCCTCATCGTCCGATCATCTTCGAATCGTATCATCGAATCATCATTTGATTTTAATGCAATGGATTTCTTACCTTTTGGATCTTCGTCTTCATTAATTCATTCCACTTTATAAGACTGAAGAGTTCCAATCAGCTCGTCGACATATAGTGGCATAATTCTTTGCGTCTCTCTTATTGAAGTCTTTATGTGATTCCAATCCTTGAAGAGTCCACGCAGTAGCTTGTTTACCTTCATGGGATCAGAAATTTTTTGTCCTTGATTCTCAAGACCATTGACAATATCTGTAAAACGGCTAAACATGTCAGTTATAGATTCTCCTGATTTCATTTTGAAGGCTTCATATTGACCGAGGAGAATGTTAATTCTGGTTTCCTTCACTTGATCTATTCCTTCATAGGTGATATGTAATATGTCCCAAACTTCTTTTGCTGTAACACAAGAAGATATTCTGTTATATTCAGTTGGTGACAAAGCACAATATAAAGAGTAAATTGCTTTTGCATCCAGTGCTTGTCTCTTGATTATCTCTTCCTGAGTCATTCCGCTGGTCTCAACAGTTTCTTTCCCTCTTTCAGAAAATGATGCAGCTGTAGGAGTAATTCATTTTTCTACAACATCCCATTCTAGAGGATCCTTTGATCGTAGGAAAGCTTTCATCTTGTTCTTCCAGATGTTGTAATCATTTCCATCAAAGTAGGGTGGTCTGGTATTGTTTTGCCCTTCCACCAGCCCTGGTGCTAGCATACTAGCCATGGATCTTTTACTCTGAAGTAAAACACTTCAAATAAAGTAAGTACACGAGCTCTGATACCAATTGATATAGCTAGTACAAGTACCTAGAGGGGGGTGAATAGGTATATAAAAGATTTTTCTCGATAATTGCACAATACTAGACAGTTGATAGATTTGAAACAAACAATAATCAAAGTAAGACTGAGAGAAGGGAAGAGAAAATTGAACACGCGGTTTATAGTGGTTCGGCTTATTTCAAGCCTACGTCCACTTTTCTGCACTGACAGCATATTGGCTGGATTCCACTATGAACAAAGAGATGTTACAGCGTTGATCTTCCTTGATTTTTCGGTGTAGATGATCTACCACACTCGCTCAAGGTATCACTAAGTATAGACACTCTTTGTGTATACAATTTCGCTCAAAATGTATCGACTAATAATCAAGGTGCTTCGGACTGGGAATTTCTCTATCGATCATGCACTAAAGCAACTAGAACGTCTTCCTTTATACTCCTTTATGCCATCATACCCGTTGGCACTTACAAAGGAATTCCTCCAATTTACCCATTGGACGGAATCAATTAAGAAGATCATTCGAGCTATTAAAGGAATCGACGATAGCCCATCAATCTTGTTCGCCCATACAATCGGATCTTGGTTTCCAAGAATAGAACCTTCCAAGAATATTTCGTCGACCATTGGATCTTTAAACGATCTAGATTACGAATAAAAGAATCCGTTATTTTTATCCAGCCAAGAGATCTTCTCCAGAAGATAGGACTAAATCCTCAACCAAATACTTCGGCTCTGGATTGCCTTCGACACTAGATTAGAAAAACTGTCAATGAGAATAGTCTTGGGTCTTGAGTCTTGAGTGCTGAGTCTGGTGATCAGAAAGTCTTCAAACTCTAAACAGAAGGTCTGCAAATATCCAGACTAGACTGATAGAAACGTTTTGTCAACTTCAAAATATTCTGGAAAGATTTCTCTAACACTAGCAACAGAAGTTCATGATGTGGGAAACTCATACGTGGAATTTTTTTGGACAATTTGATTCAAATTTTCTTTTCGTAATGGGCATTTGAAAATCTCCCAGCATCGTAATTAACTGCTCCAACCTGGAGTTTTTGTAGTAGCTTCCTAATTTTAATATTGATGTATCCTCACTGCTCTCAAAAGTGAATGCGGATTCCGTCAAGTTTGAATTAATTTTTTGTAATTTTGACGCACTAGCTACTATGCAAGATTTCTTTCATTTATATCGATCATCTATAATCCAGTTGAAGGTTTGATTATCACATGTGATTGCATCTTTTAAGTAACATATTTTCAAAAAGAGACAACATTTTATCTTGACCACCAAATGAAAAACAAAAAACAAAAAACTTAACAGATCAAACGGAGCTTTTTTTAAGAAGTAATAGCATCGCACGCACCTGAACTTTTGTCCGTTTTAAAGTCATATATCTACACTTTTTTCTTATTCAATCAAGTACATCAACTTTTCTAAGTAGATCAATATGAGGCCTCTATTATCATCACCGACGGAAAATGCCAACGTGGACACTAATTCCATTATATAGCCACTAATTGTCCACATTAGTGTCCAATGTAGCCACTTGAGATGATGTCTTGTCGGGAGAGATATATTAGATGATAAAATCGTCCAAGTCAGCAAACTCTCTCTTTTCTCGTCACCTAACACCTAACTAGAGATGACATAACGTTTGTTATGAAAGCAAGCAACATCACTAATTGTGCTTAACTCTTGCCCACATAAGTGAGTCACATCAGCAAAATTATATGAGATGACAAGTAATTAGCGGAGATCTTACATTAAGCCAATTTTGAAATGTTGAAGTACTTGAATTGGGAAAAAAAATGTAGGTACTCAACTTCAATAGATGGCGAATGTTTAGGTACTTGCAATATTTGTTTTTCACAGAGCTAAAATGCAGACGCCCAAATCCAGAAGGCCACCCTCCCATTTTCTTTTATAGAAAATGCAAACTATTCATCAAATGACCAGGAATCTAGATAGTTTGTCCATGTCCTATTGCAAAATTGTATGGTCCGTTGGATGCATTTTTTTGATAAACTATTGTGTTATACAGAGAAGCCCAACACATCGTATATGAGTAGAATCAAGCTTTCCATAGATTCGTTTGCTCCAATACTCATCGAGAAGAGATGTCATTGGAGTATTCCCACACATATAAGCCACAAATGATGAAATCCATTAGATCCTAAAAGAACGTAGATGAAATCAATAAAAATATTGGTTTTTTCCAAGCATTTGGGATTTTGGAAAAACATGTGAGGAGCCTTATCTTGATGACACGTGTCAAGAAGTTTGTGACTCGGAAAAGAACCTAATTTGGATATTTACTATTTTTTTTTGTCGGTCCTATTATATTCCTACTCTAATGTTCACTCGGATATACACTATGAACTCATCAATAAATGAAGAAATTTTGCCAACTTATTATGAGGAAAAAAATCAATCGAAAAGGATAGAATCGAACTTTGAGATGTGAATATACTATCTTTAAAGAATTATTTGCCCTATAGCATTACTTAATGGTTACTTGCAAAAATTTTCCAGAATACAACAAAATTCTCAAATGAGAATACCCAATAGCAGTTTTAGTATATCTCCAAGAACTCTCATAGTAAAAAATATTGAGACAGAAATGAAAAATTTACAAGAGGTTTTTTTTTTTTTTTTCTTTTTGAACAGATACAACCATTTCTCTGAAACATTGCATTTTTTTTAACAGATATCGTCTTAAAAGACAAACTGTAAGTATATTTTCATTCGAACATGCAATCAGTTTTAAAATTTGATTATTCGAACAGTATACTGGACAAGTTTCATACTAGATCAAATTGCACATAAAAATATATAAAAGAACGGCAAGAACCTAATTTGCACACTAAATTAGTACCATAGAGACATCAGTATGTGCTATCCAGCGGAGAAGCGTTCCCAAAAAATATATATAACGTCTTTCAAAGTAAGGTTAACGCATCACTTTTAAATTGGATCGGGCATTACCCAGGTAGGTTGCGTAAGAAGAGCTTTGACCAAGAAACATAAAAAATTCTTGCTTCTTTCTCTCGAAATCCAGTTTAGCGTGATCCAACATTTGTCGCTCTTGTCGCAAATCTTCCAGCAGTTTTTCCCTTTTCCACTTCAAGTCCTTCATCCGGTTTTCTATCTCATGGTAATTTGTAGGACGACTGGATGCACCTGATGGTACTGGAAATCTCACATCCACATCCTCCCTTAAAATTTATAGGAGGGACAAATGCAGCAGAAGAAAATTTCAGTTATTTTTAGTCAGAGAAAGAAACACAATCTACAACCTGACTAAAAGGAAATATTTTAAGATAGTAGATACTTTCCTAACACACGAAAACGACAGAACTTTTTGTAAATCTAACCATATATGCATGCAAGTCTTCACTTGTAGCTGCAAGCATACTCAACTTAATTCTTCTGAGAATCATGTTCAATACTCGAGCAAGACACAATTTTGCATCAATGAGAACATAAATGATTAGATATGAACTGACGTGATCAAAGAAGCCATAAAGATCAGGAGAGACCGTGAATGACCATTTTATGCAGAATTTTGTTTTTATATAAAAACACAAAAGACCTTCCCAATGTGCAGGAATTGCTTACAAAAATACATCAGGATTTGTAAATGGATGCACATTGTCAATGATGATGGGCAAAGTTGTCCTACCGCCTGCCTAGGGAATACATGCCAGAAGCTCTGATAATTCCACCATCCAAAGAGATGGCTCCATCAGTAATTAAAGGACGAGCACGTAGCATGTCCACCCTTGTGCTATATACTTGAGTCCGAGAGAAAAGGTGATAAAATAGAGTTTCCCTGAGACCATGACCGCTGGGTGTTGAACAAACCAAATGGGTGGTTTCTATGTTGACCATATTGACTGCGAAGTCGAGGAAACCAGGCGGACATTCCCCACTCGGTAACCTGGGCTTAAAGAGATCAAGCCGCCTCTGCGGATCATCAGCTACAAAATCACCAATATATGGTCTGACCAAATTAAATGAAGTAAATTAGTTTCTGTAAAAGGTTGAACTCCGCACTGTCCATTAAGACAGATAAGAATCACACCTTAGATCTTCTAAGCAAATATACAGAAATCTTCCATTTAAAATCCTCCCGGTGGAAGAACCTAGTCCATGCAGACCAGCACTTTCATCAATACTGCCTGCTCCATCACATGTTTCTAGAGCCTTGAGGCCTTCTCGAGTATGGCAAACAATGGCAAGCATTTTCTCCGCTCCTAGATACTCAGAAAAAAGCCTAAAGCCCAGCCAAGGAGAATGATGAATTGAGATTAGAGCAAGATCATGAACTAAACCAACACATATTCATTCTAGTAAATGCACTTAGCAAGTTCGAGACTATCAGAAATTGTGACTTTGAACTACCCTAATTGCAGCCATATCTCATGAGCATTCATGAGACAAGGCTCACTGCTTCTCTTACAACAACCCTAAATATTGGCATCAAGACATCATCAAGTGCAGTAACTTCCAACCAAAAAACAGAGTTTCAGTTACTTGCAACAAAAGGAATTTCAGTTCTGACTTCTATCTATTGATGACAAACTGTACAAACCTGCTAAGATTTTCATCGTCGACTTTGCCAAGAGTAGCAACTATGCCAATGACGTCCTTGGAAAAAGCAAGAATGGGAGCCTGAGTGCCATGGATATTTTTAAGTTGGCACCAAATTCCAGCAGCAGATTTATCACGCTTCAATATTTGCTCAGTTGTTTCATCCTCACCTCCATTGGAAAGGCTACTATCTTCAGCAATAGGTGCAGCAGAAGAATGATACATCCCAAGAATGACTGAGAAATGATCAGTCAGCAAGAAACATGTTAGAAGACGCCATAAAAATCAAAGAAGTGGCCACCACGCTTTGCTTTTCCTTTGAGAAACTCTATGACCTCACTCCACTTGATGACATGCATACTATGCTAACCCATTACAAATATATGAGGCTGTCTTCAAGGTCTTGCCTTGTGATTCATTTAAACTAATATTCTGTATCACAAGTGACCATATTGCAAGGAAAGAAGCCAGATTTCGACTTCCATATAAAAAGCTCTGAACAGTCTAATAGGCATCCATGCCGCAGGCATCAGATTTCAGATAACATACCTCGCTTTTCAAGAATAGAGTCATATAATATGTTGCTCTGAGCCCTCAGAGATTTTATTTTATCCTCGTGCTGTTTGATTTTAAGACCAAGAGACTGCAGATCATTGTGAAGTCTCTACAGAAACACAGGTGAATATCAGTTGGATTGACCTGTTTGATCTAAATAAGTTATCATCTTTGTATTGACTATGTACTAAGTCTATAGAGACTGAAGAGGTCAAAACCATTGCACCTAATAGCCAAGATGTAGATAAATTTACGACTAGTATGACTCTCCAAGAAACTCCCGAGCCATTTCAAATACAAACCTTAGAACGGTTAACTGATGTATATGCCTGTAAATCACATCCACTTGGCACTCTGCTGTTTGCATTAGCAGATACTTCATTCTGACCAACAACCACCAGTGCCAACGAGTCTTGGCCAGGTAATGCTGTTGTGTTGACAGAAGGCTGCAAAGTGGTGGACATCATCAACTAATTATGTGCATCTTTGCAAACAAACAAGCTGAAGAAATGCAGGTCATGCCATATGAAGTAAACTTGAGCTGTAAGTATCAAAATAAGTATATAAACATCAATCGTACACAGAGAAATTCTGGGAGATGGTGCATAATTCGAGTGAAAACATTTGAACTTTTCTTACTTCAGACTGTTAATAGTACCATAATGAGTTACAAAATATGTGCATGAATAGATTATCTTCTCATGTGACTGGAGAACCCGAAGAACAGGACTTTTGATACTTGAACTCATAGCAGTATCTGCCATTTCCTTCCAGTAAGGTCAGCAGATCATCGTGATTGCAACAATGAACTTTCTTCATTGCATCAGAATCAAAAGTTCAATAAAAAGTGTTGAGCTTATAGCAGTTTGCATATTCAGCTCGTGTTCCAAAAATGACATGCAGCTTTTCCCATATTGATAAGTAGCAGAAACCTAGGTGACAAATTGGAATGGCAATGTTCCAACTTCAAAATGATCTTCCTAATCAATGAATGTAACCGACTAAGGGAGGTCATCCACTTTATACCCATATTCACCAACACCCATTCAACGAGTGCTCAGTTCTTTCTGCAAAATATGCATTAAATTCCGGCCAAGCTCCTAACTTTTGTTGAGATTAAATATACTTTAGCAACTGCACATCTAACCAAAATTCACTTGAAACACAATACAATATCGTGAACATAATTACAAGTAACCTCTACAACTGTTACCAGAATTCTTCCAAGTGATCAACCACACTGCCAAATCCAAACACATATTTCCGACAGATAACATCGAACTCCCATGTACACAAAATCATCCACAGCCAGCTCCACCATGATCGTATACTATTTGCATATTCAAAAATCTTTCGGGGCAATTAAAAAAACCCGAATATCTCCGAAGGTCAGAACGAGGACATGCAAGCACGAAGAAGACACAAAAGAATCGGTATCTTCTGTGACAATAACACAACTTGTCGAGAAATCGAAACTCCCGAGACAGTCTAGTTAATTTTCCCGTTAATGGGTACAGCATTTTTTTTTTCACAGCGATCAAACACAAGGCAAGAACAGGTAGCGAAAGATTGCGTCGAGTGGAGTGCGTCGCTCACCTGGCTGTCGTTGTTTGACTGAAACGTCGACATGGCAAGAGGGTTCAGTTGAAAATGGGGCGCGCGCGCGCTCTCTCTCTCTCTCTCTCTCTCACCCACTCAGGTACGACAGCTCACGAATGGACAGGCTCTCCAAGACCGTGCAGACGAGTAGGGTTTTAAATTCGGAAAATTTTGTCAGATCTCAGTTTTTTATTTATAATTTTAATTATCAAAAACGAGAGTTTAATTTTCGGTCGCCTGCATTAATAACTAGGATAAGATACTATATAAAATCCAGATATTTTACTATAAAAGCTAGATATTTTCATATCCTATGATCTGTATATCAGTTTAAATGATGAATATACCCTTTTGTGCTGCCTATGAAAAGACACCACCATTCTTATCATCATTACTTGCCATGTCCAATAAAAAGGAAGGAAAATAGGAAAAGAACTCTCAAATCCGACCACTTTTAAAACTTCGCATATTAATTGTAAAAAAGAAATGTCATCGATCAAGATGTAAGAAAGGTTTTCATTTGGAGGAAAATAAATAGGAAAAAAATGTTCCTTTTTCTTTAAACCTTGCTCATAACATCAGCAAGTGAGCCAGTGGAACCAAATTATGAAGTCAAAGCACACATTAACAAGATTGAGCTACTTTTGAATGATTCTTGCATGATAGAGAATGAACATTATTCTGCTCTAAAATTAGTACAAACATGAATGCAAGACAGAGACCACTATTGTCACTATTCTTTATTGTTTCAATGGTGAAGGTGACAAGCCAGCACCTTATTGCACTTGTCCAATAACTAGAGGAAAAAAAAATCTTACAACACAACTCTTACAACAATGGCAACAAATGATTCTTTAGATAATGTCAAATCACATACCTCTTCATGTCCTCCACTTACACTCCACTCATTGAATATATGTACTGTCAAATTTTGCCTTCATGTCTTCAAATAATCCGACAGTTCAATAATATCAATAGTTTCTTCATTTTTGATGGTGCATCTGAATGCTGAGGAATTATTCATTAATATTGTGATCCATATTTAACAATAGGAAAGAGCACATGAGATACTAATCAACAAGTGAGATAATAGCAAAATTTAGCAAAACCCCATGATATAACTTTTATCAAACCAATAAAAGCAAAATAAAAACATAATAACATAGGCCTAGGGTTGGAATGGAAGGGCGTAGATCCTTACTAAATCAATTCATGATCATTGCTGGAAATGCACAAACTGAAAGTATTGCCAATGGTTTCTCAAATTCATTGCGAAAGAAATTAAAAATACACAAACAAAAATGGTAAAAACTAATCATAGTTCTCTATTAAAGAAAATAAAAAAAATGCACAATTCAAAGACATCTACCAACATCAATATCTAAGCATTAAATTAATTTTATCATTCTAAAGCCATAGAATTGAATACGATAAAATATGTAAATAGACTACAGCAACATCAACAAGATAAATCGGTCAAAGAATTTCAAATCTAATTAGAAAGAGAAAGTATGATCATTTACCTTTGCAGTTTTGAGAAGCATAATTTTCAGATTTTTTTACCCTTCTAGATTCAACATGAGCTAGAGAGCTACAAAGGAGAGAGAGAGAGTTTCGTCTTTTTCATTATGGAGGAAGAGAGGCAAAGAATAGGGATTTTCTAGAAAACAGCTTTTATACCATGGGCACCAAAATCTATCTCGGCTTTTATCTTGATTGGAAATGGCAAGTGGATGAAATGGATTGGATTTGGGTGAGTCATAAGTGAATTCAACCCAAATTCACCCATTTAACTCATAAAAACCGGAATAAGAACAAGACATGGACAGCAACGGCTTGCAACCGCATGACAGCACGGCATGACGAACAGCAAAGCGGCAGCGAAGGCAACATAGGGCGATGGCGGTGAGCAATTGAGAGGGAGAGAGGGAGAAAGGCGTGAGAGAGCCAGAGGGAATTTTTTTGGGGGGGGGGGGGGAGGAGGGAGGGAGAGATTTACGCTCCGTTCGTTTCGCGGAAAATAACTTCCACGAAAATATTTTCCATATTTTCCGGTGTTCGGATGGGCGGAAAATCACGGTCAAGGAAAACATTTTCCGTTGACCGGAAAATTCCTTCTTTGCAGCTTGGAAAATGTTTTCCTCTTTTGAAAAGAGGAAAACATTTTCCAAGCCTCGCCTCTTCTCTTCCTTCGGTTCTCGTTCTCTCTCTCTCTTGCTCTCCCTGCTGCGAAGTCGGCTTCGACGACGTCCTTCTCCGAGACCAGCCTCCGCCCTCCCTAGCCGCTCTTGCCCGCCTGCTCCGGCCGAGGCGCCGCCGCCACCGCTGCGCTCCGCTTCCCCGGCAACTCGAAGCCGCTTGGGAGGATCCGGCTCAAAAGGGAGCTCCGCGGCGGCGCCGGGAGGCTCGCGGGGAGCCCGCCGTCCAGGCCGCTCGTCGTGCAGTGGCAAGCCGTGAACTCGTCAGATCTAGCGGCGGAGCTCGCGGCTCGCCGGATCTAGCGACAGAGCTCGGGCTCCCGATCCAGGCAAGCTCGAGCTCTGTCACCAGATCCGGCAAGCTCGGGTGAAATCGGCCGAGCCTCGAGCTCGCCGGATCTGGCGGCAAAGCTCGCGGCTCGCCGGATCCAGGCGAGCTCGAGCTCTGTCGCCACATCCAGCGAGCTCGGGTGAGATCGGCCGAGCCTCGAGCTCGCCGGATTTGGCCATCGGGTCTTGGTCGGCTACTGGGCAGCCGGCCATCGTCAGGCAGGAAGGAGGCGGCGGCGGCGGAAGGAGGAGGAAGGAGGAGGAGGAGGAAGGAAAAAAAAGAAATAATAAATAATAAAAATTTCTATTTTAAAAAATATAAATAATTAAAAAATCATTTTTAAAAAAAAAATATAAATAAATGAAATAAATTTTTTGGTCAATTAAAAATATTAAAATTAATTTTTTATAATTTTTTTTTTTCAGAAAATGTTTGAGCTAACGAACGGCGGAAAATATTTTCCACTCAAATTTTAGATTTTGGCCGAACACCGGAAAATAGAGTCATTTTCCTGGAAAATAACTTCCCGGAAAATGTTTTCCCAGAAAATATGATATTTTCCGTGAAACGAACGGAGCGCTTAGAGGAAAAAGTAGAACTGCAGAATAAGTAGAAGAAGAGAGAGAAATGGGCCTTCCAAGTGCAGTAAATGCAAGCTCAATTACTAGACTTGTAATGAACAATTTCCTAAACTAGGTGAGCAGAAATTGATCTCCACCTTGAAAGTGTCACTATATGCTGTCTTTTGTCTAAGATTGCTATTCAATCTTCAATGCCCAATTAATGCTTATTTGCAAGAGAACTAGTCTAGTTACCCCAAACTAGATTTGTTCCTCTTCCTATTTCCCTACTAAGTGGTGCCTATCCCTCCTTGCAAGACCACTAGATTTTTGTCTCATCTCAATTTAATGTCAAGAAGCTAAATTGGTCTCATCCCTAGGGTTATTAAGGTTTATGTCCATAATTAGCACATTTTTCCAATTAATTCACTAATAGACTAACCTTCAAAATTCTAAGGATGGTTTAAATCCTTGCAAGACAACTTATCCCCTAATTCATTCCAATTAGGTGTGTAAAGGGGGGGTCTTATTAGCTTCCAAGTTCACTCTCAATAATACAAAATCAAGAGGATAAGACATAATAAAAAGGACTATATAATTACTATCTTAATAGGACAAAAATATCTTGAGATCATTTATGATTGACACCTGTAGTCAGATTAGGTCTATGACTAAGTTCAATTGGAAATGGCCCTAAAGCAACCTACACCAATTAGGCGGCATTGACAATGCTTGCATGGCTACCTTAAATTGAGTTCGGTGTCTTTCCAGGATTCTACGCATAACTATGTTTGAGCCTAGTCAATCCATGAATGACCTTTGGTTGTCATGTAATTGTATAAGATCGATCGACTTGTCTTGGCTCATAGTCATGTAAAATTGGATTAGGGTCATTCATGAAAGGTATAGTGATCATGCGGAGTCACCCGCGAACTAGTATATACTCGAGTTAAATCAATCTATATCCATCCATTAATCAACTCATGACAGCACGTGATCGTCCACATCGATTTTTATGGTCAAACAGTCTTTCATGATCAAACACTTTGGTCTAATGTAATCTTGATCCCGAGTCACATTGAGAAAAGGATACTACAAGTGCCATAACTTGGCATGAAAAGATACTTACGAAAGGTACACTTAAATGCCACATTTTAAGAAAAGTGGGACACCTGAGTGCCACCTACTGCCAAGCCAGCCAGAAATCATACGTGGCAATTAAATATTAATATTTCTCGCCGAGGTGGCTCGCCAGAGAGCTAAATCAGCTCTAATTCACCTAAAACGACGTCGTTCCGAGTGTTGGCCAAAATAGAGCCCTTAAATCGACCAAAATGATGTCGTTTTGGCATAATTTGAATTTTAATATAATATAAAAATTAATTAAATTAAATTAAAAATAAAATAATGATATAATTTATATTTATTTAAATATATAATATTTAAAAAAAAAAAAAAAAAAAAAAAAAAAACGGATTAGGAGGAAGGCAACCAACGACTGAGGGCTGAGCCCTCGTCGCCGCTACCTCGCCACCGTCACCGGGAGGTGGGGGACGGTCGACCGTGGCCACTAAGCCCGACTAAGGGCCAACGGCCCCAGCCCTCGCCACCGGCTGCCTCCCTCCTCCTCCTCCTCCTCCTTCTTCCCCCTTTTTTTCTTCCTCCTCCTTAGCCGCCAGCTACTTCCCCTCCTCCTCCTTGCTCCCCCCCCCCCACCCCCCACTGGATTTGGGCGAGGGCTGCGAGCCCTCGTTGATCTAGGCAAGGGTCAAAGCCTCGCCCTACCGAGCTAAGGGCCGCCGCTCGCTAGGGGTCGCCTTAGTGGACGGTGGCCCTTGGCTCGATCGGACGAGGGCCACCGACCCTCACCGGATCTAGGCAAGGGCTCCACCGATCGGCCAAGGCCCGGCAACCCTAGCCGACCCTACCCTCTCTGTCGCCGACCCTTCCCGGTGACAGCGGGGACTCCTCTGCACATTTTTTTATTTTAAAATTTTAAAATTTTAAAATTATTATTTTTAAATATATTAACTAATTTTAATTTTAATTTTAATTTAATTAATTTTTATATTATAAAATTCTTTACCACATCAACCCAAAACGACGATGTTTTTGCACTATTTGGCCACATTAGCATGCAAAAGGGCATCGTTTTGTACTCGCTTCGCTGAAAAAATGCCACGAATGCAATTTGGCCGCATTAGCACTCAAGTGTCCCACTTTGCTCCGATTTTGACACTTAAGTGTACCTTTCGTAAATTATAACACTTAAGTATCCCTTTTTGCTAGGTTATGCCACTCCAGGGGTCCGTGTTTCGAGTCACATTGCCCTAAACAGCCAACTGGCTCATGAAAAATCTCTAAGATTGACTCATAGCCTATTCTCATTATTAGTATACCGATCCTAAGTCCATTCTTCGAATCAAGGATTTCACAATTTTATTTTCATCTTTTTCTCATTTGCTGAGATGATTTTTCTCTCCTGTTCATTGAGGTTGCATTAGCACTTAAGCGGTTCAAGATATCCCTTTGAAATCTTGCCACAAAATCAAGTACACGAAACTACCATGTTATATGCCAAAAAAGGACCTTATTTCATCAATGTGCAGAGATCTCTAAATTTAAATTATAAATTGATATTTTCAGTACATCCTAATTCGATTTGATTCAATTCAAAGTCTTTATGATATTTATGCATTCACCGAATCTATAAAATTACTTAATCAAAAACAAATTTATTAAACTGTCGCTGAATATACGCATTTTCAATTAAAAAAAAGAACTTTTTGTTCTCATGACATTGTGTGTTTGTTAACAAATATATATGTTCTCTGGTGCATGCATTTCGATTTTCAAACCAAATAATTTTATTTGCTCAATTAATAACTTAATTCCATCACTTTCTTATCCACTACTACTGTACTACATATGCGTAAGAACATTGCAAATAAGCCTTTTTTAACCTTTTTATTATTCATCATTTGAAAAATTGCTTATCTGATGTTCCGGCAGTGTATCTTTCACAAAAAGTATTGAAGAAAATGGCGGAAGCACAAATGCTCGCTTAAGTTTGCAGAGCTAGCTCTTATTGATGAGAAGATTCGTATGAACTCCCGAAATTCTCAAGTTTCTATGAACCTCGGGCATTGTCCTTGACGATGCATCTCGTGGAATCTTTGAAAGTGTGAAGTTACTACACGTTGAGAATTTTTCGAAGTTGATGGGGACACAAATTTCACAACAGAACTGTTAAGAGAAATTGTGAACAGATCGTATGTTGAGTTGTCCAGACTAGTGAAAGCATACTACATCCCATTTTTGATAAACGATATTGGGATGAAACAAAGCAAGACGACGGCTCACCCAATGGTTACCAAGATGTCTATCCCCAGATGTTTCTGGAGATACTTTTCTTCTGCAAAGGGAACTCCAGTGGTTCAAGGTCAGTAAACCTTCGTTGTTTGCCAGCTTTTTGTGCTCTTTAATTTACATTTACATAGTTAGGGTTCTTTATTTTTCTTTTCTAAAGGTAATAAAAGATGGGAGCGATCCTTCTCATAAAAGTTTGGAACATATTTTTGCCTCTACAAGAATAGGCGTCCTTTATTTTTCTGAAGGTACTCAAAGATATATACGAGTGATCCTTCTCATAGAAATCTAAAATTGCTAGATGATCCATCAACAAAAGAAAGGCAAGCAAAAACACCTGGGAAGGCTCTGTAGAAAATCAGCAAGATTTACTCAAAGAGGCAAGCAAATAGATCACGGATACAATATCATCATGTAGCCTCGTTGCAACTCTCATCACAACAGTAGTTTTTGCAGCGACTTTTACAGTACCTAGAGGAGATGATGAAATAGGAATCCCAATCTCTCCTAGTTTTTGCAGCAACTTTTACAGTATCCGGGGAGATGATGAAATAGGAATCCCCATCTCTCTAAAGAAGAGCTCATTCATGGTATTCACTGTCGCAAATGCTCTTGCTCTCACTCTCTTCTCCCTTGTCCTGTCTACAATCTGCAGGCAAAAGAATACGATAGAATCCATGACCCAAAAAAATTGAGAAACCAAAAATTGCATAATCAAGTAACTCAATGGTAAAAAATCAATTCAAAAGCATATAAATAATGCAACTCAATAACAAATCCCACATGCATGTGAACAAAATATATACAGGACCCCACTACCTGAGAATAGGCAACTTCTGAGGCCAACGTCAACTCTCAGAAACAATACAATTTTTCAATTAAGCCATATTCAAGATTTTCATGTCAACCATCATCCTGTGCACATTAGATGCAGTTCAAAGGATCCAACCAATAAACATACTATCTCTTCACCAAAGTCCACTAAAAAGTACCTGGAAAGTTTAAGATGGCTTCCACTCTATCTAGTGATGCTTGCAACTGTCCAGAGTTCATGTTGAATAATGGCTTATCAGTACCAAGACCCCTGTTAAATAAAACACAACTTGAACCATGGAAAAAATTAATAAAAGAGCAACATATGTAATGGAAGTGAATTACCCACACCGTAAGATCACTGTATATTATGAATTATCATACTTTGTACTAGCAGAATTTTAATTCATGACATCAAATAGGTGATAGAAATAGAACTTTTTGGATCTTATAGCTCATCTAGTTTCTTCCAAGAGCAAAATAGTGGAATTGAGAAGGAAGAAACTTACCCTGTGATTTCTGGAAGAACATAATCGGCCCTCCACCCAAATCGAAAATCTACACCTGGACAAAGTCCAAGAGTGGTCTTGTTTCTAATTCGAGAGACACCATCTCCACCCAAACATGTGGTGAGTTTCCATTGCCAATTAATTGCATTTAACTGAAAATTGTGGCCCACACCAACCTGTAATTTTCAAAGAGTATCAAGCTGACTCCCCAAAAGCATTACCAATCATTGCTCAATAGCCATAGAAGTTCTGCACCAGCACAAAACAGAGGTGAAATTAAAGAAGTCCCCAACCTGGAGATTCAGGAATTTTGTGACAGAAATCTTTTTCGAGAGAATGCGCACGTCTTGATGTATAGGCTCATAGATAAATTTCCATCGACGATCTGGGGATAGAGGCTTGAACACGAGCTTTGCTTGAAAATCATTCCTTGGAGCATTGTAAAACTGAATCAAAATGTTAAATCAATAATGTCATAATGAGGCTACATTCCATAACTGCATTAACTGAATAAGCAAAGTTAAAATCCGGCCTTAAAGCTCCAACAGAAGTTTTGATTGATGGTCAATCCTTGGTGCACTATCAGACAGACCCAAAGTGTCGAGAACCATGAATCATAATGAGTCATAAGGATATACACATAAAAATTAAAAACAAATATATTATCAATTGTTCCGCTTAAGCTGAAGTATGGTGAACAAGGTCACAGAAATCAAAATACCCAATGAACTAAAATTGCAGAATGAAAACAAAAGAGACAACAACAAGAAGAAAGTCTAAGTTCATCCACTTTATCATGTAAATATTACTGACAGAAGCTGTATTAAGGAAATAAAGATGAAGTAGTGAGAACAAAGCCAAGCCAAGCAATGTATTTACAGAAATTATATCAAGTAGCATATGTCATAGAATCTATGTAAATGACTGGAAAGCTGTAACATCCTGTGTGACAGATCTTATACAAGTTTGATTAACATACTCAGCCAAGTGAGGTTGAAGCTCATGGAGATTATAAAAAGAAAACTCATAAAAAATCCCCTGTTAATCTACTCAACTTCTAACATCTTCACTAATCAAACATTAGTGACAACCGTAACAAAACCTCATTTAAAACCATGAAAGCATGGATTAATATCTGAACAGTTCAACACTCTCCGGATTCTCACCTACATGTGAACTGACATCTTGACTTCACAGGGCCCCAAAACGGAGTTTTACACACGGAAGCAAATGAGAAGCCTTGAGTATCTATAGCTCACGAAGTTGCCATGTCAATTTTTCAGGTCAATCTATCTGAAAAACTTAAACTAGATGTAGGCATCATTGAAAATCTTTCAACATTTTCAATTCTCTCCATGTGCATGTTAGAAGAGTAGTTTCTAATTTAGGCAGCCAGAGCAGCAAATCTCTGACATCAACTAAACAGCAAAGTTGTGCCAACCGCACACTGAAATATCTGGCACTCATCTTCAAGACCAAAGAACGAGTATGCCAAATCCAATTAGACAGGAACCACATCTAATATGCACACCCAATCAATCTAAGTCAGCAACATAGTAACCAAATATAAAACAAACAAGATATTCGCGATTAAAATTGGCAAATGACCTCAAAACGAAACATTTCATTCATTCCTTCCAACCCTTTGGCGAAAAAGGTTTGCTTCATCTACCCAGAGTTTTCTCAACAAAATTTAGCTACTAGATCACCCATTTTCACTCATCCAGAGCAATCACACTGACCAGAGAACAGACTTCAAATATGCGGCAACACAAACGCAAGCAAAATTCAGAAACATCAGAAGAGACACCTCCAGATTAACACCGACTCGGAGTCCCCGAATTTCTTTCCGAAACTTGAGGACCAACTCGGAGGGCATCAAATCGATGTTGTACCGTTCGTCCCACGAGGTGGGTTCTTCGCTGGCTGGGTTTGTCTCCATGTTCAAGCTCTCGACACTGCAAAAAATCAATGAAGAACAGTTTCTTTTTAACGGTACAAGAATCCCCAACCCATTTCACTCAAGACCCAACTCTCCAAATCGAGAATTCGACACTTCTTCGTAAGACGACACAGCCCACGTGGAATCAGTTTTTTGGGTGCCTTGCCTTGCCATGAACGAAGCTGCTCGGCATCTGTCAAATTAACCTCACAGTTCGCGTCAAAACAGGGGACGAGAGTCTGAATCATACCTTCGAATGGACTCTTTTGGCGACCATCGAAATGTTGCTGAACGGCGAATCAAAATTGGGATGTAAGGTCTCAAGCCATGAGAGGGAAAATGATGGTGGTACCCGGGGAATCTGGGGTTTGCGTTGGCTGAACTATGTGATATCACGTCTCATACGAGTTGTGAACGAGTTTGGCTTTAAAAAAGGAGAAATTATTTACTCGGCCAAAAGAATGTTGTGTTTTTTTTTTTTTTTTGGTAAAAGCAAAAAAAATAACAACAACTTTATGTTCTGACTTGTCTACATACTGAGTAATCACAGTTAAAGGCCATTAAAAACCCTAAAGTATATCCAATGTGATATATTTACCTTCAAAAAGTTTTGGTATCAAAATCTCAAACTTATATTTATGTAATATTTACTTTACTAAAATTGAATGAGAATCATTAGAAATCTATTTACATGGATGCTAGAAAGCAAATAATGTTGGCATGGCATCCATATGATTTAAATGAATAAAAAAAACGATGACATTTTAGTTTGTCACAAAAGCACAAGTTTTGGTTTTTTATATCATAAGAAAAAGTTTTAAAATATATATATAATCTTGGGTTTTTGATATCACAAAAAAATATATAAATTTGTCACAACAGGGAAAATTTGGGCTTTTTTGTGAATTTTTTCCTTATTAATTATCATATAAGTGAATGGAAGTTATACCACATTTTGCGAAAAGATTAATACCATTAAATATTTCAAACTAGTCCAATCTTACAAAAATTCTCAAACTGGTATTAGTGATCCAAATCCATCCTCTACATTAGATCCTAAATTGCTAATGAATGGTAAATTTTTGGGCTAAATGTGTCATAGATACCAATTTGGAATCTTTTGTGAGACAAAAATTTGTGAGGAAATTATTCCATCAATCATGAACCTATTATATAGATATTAATTTAATCATAAACTTTCCAATTTTATCAATTTAATCTTAAATCTTTATGTGAAATTTCAATATGGTCATACTAATCAATTTTTGATAGAAATCACTAACGTATCTCATGTAGGACAACAAATGATGACTGGATTGCCACATCCGCAATTTCCAACAAAATTTGATCAAAATGACTACATTGAAATTTCATGCAAAAGTTTAGAATTAAATTGGTAATATTGAAAAGTGTAAAATTGAATTGACATCCGTACAATAGATTAAAGATTGGAAAGTTAATTTTCCTTTAATTTGGGCAAATGTGTCATGGGTACCGATTTGAAAATTTTTAATGGTGTTAATCCTTCACAAAATGCATAACACAAATATCGTGCCATGCCTCTAGAGCTTTTCTTAATGAATTTATAATTTGGTGAGTTGCGATTTTGAAAATTCACTACTACAAAGTCAAAAATATCAAAGCTATGGAAATGCAAATATTTATATTTATAAGATCCAATTTTAAGATAATAGTTCTAACTAAACATCAAAATTCTAGTAATGAAATTCTCATTCCTTGAATAGTCTACTTCCTAGGTGAACCTATAGATCATTCTTTTCCTGAGCAAAAGAAGAAAGCTTAGGGAATGAATGATAATTATTATATGTTATTCCAAAAACAAATTTTTGGATTTTAAATTTTTTTGTATAAATTTCATAAAATTTTATATTTTTAAAATAAATTTTTTCTAGAAATAGATTTAAAAAAAGAAATAAAAAGTTTTATATTTTTCATTTTTGGTCTACTTTTCTATTTTTGGAATAGAAATGAGAAATAAATAAAAAAAATCTCATCATTCATCAATTGGTCCTTCATCCATTGTCACGCCACCTACCCATTGCTCTAACATCTGTCGTCGCCATTCGCCATTCTCAATCACTAACTTGGATGTCAATTGTCCTATATGACATAACTAGTACTCACGTTAATAATCTTTAATAATAATTTTTAGTTTTTTTCTTTATTCTTATTTTTTTTACTTTTATTTTTTCTTCTTCACTTTTCTTCTTACTTTGGCCACTAAGGGTGGTTAGGCCCTCGCCAACCACTGACAAGAGCCGCGAAGTCCCTACCGACTATGGGTAAGGGTCATGCACCTATAAGGGCCGCGACGTCCCTCCATCTCACTCGTGGCCACAATGGCCTTCTAGGCAAGACTTCACTTGTGGATATGATGGCCTATTGGGCGAGGGCCTAGGCTAGGCCCTCACTAGGCTGCCTAGCGACACTCACTAGCCACAGTATAAAGAAGATAGAAGAAAAGAAAAAATAATAAAAATTTGAAAAAAATATTAAAATATTATTTAAAAATTATATATATCGTATTGACCGTATCATGTAGAATGGCCGGTGTCCTCATATGCAAAATTAACAGATTTATGTTTGAATAGGTAAAATACAATAAATTCTAGATTTTTTGGACAATTTTCCTCTTCTCTTATCACCAAAAACTTGAATAAAGATGACATAACTTTTGCTAAATAAACAAGCCACTTTATCAATTGTGCTTAACTTTTATAAGTAAGTGAATTACATTGGCAAAATCTATGAATGACAAGTTGTTTAACATAGATCTCTTGTTGAGCCAATTTTGAAAAGTTGAGGTACTCGACTGAGCCAAAAGAAGAAGAAGAAGAAGAAGAAGAAGAAGAAGAAGTTTAGATATTTAATTGTAAAACAAACAAAAGTTCAAGTACTTGCTATGCCATTCTCCACTGATAAAGTGTAATTTTTCCCTAATGCTTTGCTCATCCATCTAGATTTCTAATCGATAACTAAATAGGAAGAAATTTTGTATCCTGTATTATCAAACAATTATTTTTGTTTAGAAATTCTTCTAAAAATAAAAAAATGTTCATAAATGGAAAAATCTACTATTCCTTTTTATTTTTCCATAAATTTTATTTTTCATATTTCTTTATTATTTCCAAAATAAAATTTTATCAAATAGTAAAATGTACACCCCAAAATATATAATAAATATAAATATTTAATTTATAGATATTCAATTGTAAAACAAACAAAAGTTCAAGTACTTACTATGTCATTCTCCATTGATAAAGTCTGATTTTTCCCTTTTAAGAGTTCTTCACGTTAATAAAGTCTATTTTTCACAGGGTTCTCTAGTTTTTCATGGGCCGGATCAATGGGCGGGTTGAGCTAGAAATCAGGCTAAAAGTTCTCGACCATAATTCCCAATGATTCAAAAAATTGTTAGATTTTATTAATAATTAGGCCTTAGTTGGCCCAAGAGGGCTATTTAGGCGGGCTTGAGCCGAAGCAGGAAATTGGTTTACGAAGGATGCCCGGTTTGTGCTTGAGACCTTGTTAGCTCGACTGGCCTTAATGGATGGCCAGGCCTATCGTAAAGTCTACTTTAATGTGTCCTTGAGAAATACTAATATTTCTAATGCTTTGCGATAAGGAAGTGCTTTGAGCCACTTGGGAATATATAGGACACCTTAACTGTTAGAACATTATTTTCAATAATGTATGAGCAAGCACGTTCAAATTTCCATTAACTGGAGGGAGTTTAACATGGCAACTTGACATCCTTAAAGAGACATTTTTCTGTCTAGGCAAATTGCTGCCAAAAGTCATATAGGACCCCAGCCATTTCTAGTATAACCATCTAGAGTGCAAAACCTACCATACTTGAGTGATTTAACTTACCGAATTTACACATTTCCATTTATTCGTATCATACCAGGTTTGCTTAAAAGTGGATGTGCAAGAAGAATGTATAATCAAACAAAATGCTTTATTTCAACATTATAAGCAACATGGGCTCACTTATTACGATATCAAACCACGTTATTTCAAAGACATTGAACTTTCCTAAGAATCAATCCTAGAAGGATCGTCGGAATTGTTGTTGTGAGAATCAGTCGCGCGATCTCCAATGGATTGGATCAACATCTTGCTCAATTCTTCGAACCTTCTCTTGTGAAGTTTCAGCTCCTCCAGGGAAAGTTGCTCGATGGGTTCCTCCGACCAGCCTTTGACCGGACATTTCTCTACTTCTCGCTGGAGTTCAAGCCCGCGCTTTCTTTCAGCCCTTATTTTCTTCTCCAATTCCAAGTTCTGTTCGTATAGCTCACGTAGGTTTGCCCCAGGTTCGTCATGAGATTGCCTAAGAGCATGGGAAGCCGATGTGCCAAGATCTTTGACCCGGCCAGTAATTTTAAAGCCACGAGAGCAATTTTTCGGAGCAGCCTTCTTCTGAGTTTTGTCCATAGTCGTAATGTATGTGGGATTGTCTTGTATTACTCTCGCACTCGCACATGATTGAGTGGACATTAGCTACAATTTATAGGGCCATGACACCAATTAAACCAATCCATGTCTCGTTCTACAACTGGTTAATTAAATTTTCCATGTACATAGCATATTCAAGATAAAAAGTTCTAAATTAATAAACTTTCCTATTTTTAGATACGTACTCAATCTTTCATCTTGCTTGTTTTATATTTCTTCACCAATTATGACCACACCTAAAAATTATCCATGAACTTATCTAATTTTTAACAGGCCTAATTCCCAAAAAAAAAAAAAAAAAAAAAAAAAGAACCAACTTTATCTTGAGAGACAATTCTGGTTCAAACTTTTTTTGTCCAAATCTGGCCCATTGACTTGGAATCTTAATTTTCCAATGTGACTATTCCACCTTAGCAATAAATTCACATCTCTTGCTAGCTGGACTTAAAAGAACTACTCATTGTCTTCTTTTTTGAGTCACAACTTGAAAAATAATGATGAAATTATTTATAGTCTCATTTATTTCACCAATAAGTCAAAAATATCTCCAAATTGAATCTCACCACCTAACTTTTGCCGTTTCATCATAATATGAAGTTGTCGAGCGCCACCCGTCAAGAGACGTCATGAATGAAATCTGTCAAGCTCACAACCACAACCTTTTTTAATAAAACAAGCCCAAGCCCTCCCCTTGAAACTTCAAAGTCTACTTTGAATGGACATTAATCAATTGATCTCATTTAATATATTGGGCTCTAGTGATGGACATTAATAATTTGATTTTGTTGGGAAGTATAGTGAAGTAGATTTTCAAGTTGTGCCCCGCCAAAGTGCTTATAACAATCTACAAGATCTCAAGCTTTGATTAATGGAGGGGAAATTTGGGGCTCCTGTAATAGTAGGTGGTTTTTATTGAGACAAAAAAAAAAAAAAAAAAAGTTCGAGCCAGAATTGTAACTCAAGATGAAGTTGATGCCGTTTTTTATTTATTTATAAGTATTAGCCTATTTTTAATAGGTACCAACGATACAATTTTCTTGGTATGCACTTTAAAGATTAGGAATGATCGGTTCTAAGGTGAATAGGTTCCACAGCTAAAATATGAGATCTAACCAATTATAGCCAATTCCTAATTTTTGGACCCTGAAACATATTTCGTTTTTCCGATTCAGTTTCAAGGTCTACCTCAAAACTTATTTTATCTTTTTTGTTCCTTTTTTCGGTTCATTTTTTATAGCAGAGTAGACTATGAGTAACAAAATGATTTAAAATAAAAAAAAAAATGAACAATAGAAATTTCTATCTACCAAAATCAACAATCTATAAAATAAATACATAACATAATTATAAATGATAAAAAGTTCAAACATGTAGCATAAAACATAAATTATAAAACTTAATTCCCCATTCATCCATAAAAAATTTAGGGGAAGAGGAGTGCTGAGGTTAGGATTTAGGGGAAAAAGAAATTAGGTTTTAGCTTTTTAGCTTATAAAATTGATTTGAAACTAATTCCAAATTAGGGTGGTCCAGTCCGGTTCTCAAGTGGGTATTTACTCAAAACCTGTTTCTGGACTGGTTCCAAAAATTTAGAATTTGTTCTTGAATGGAATCGATTCTCGAACTTGTTTTTCGGGCAATCTAGTCCGATTTTTGGGTAGAACCGGTTTGGCTGCGCACCCCTACTAAAGATGATTGGAAGAGCATATTTGTGTAAAACAAATTACATTTTGTTACAAAGAAAATGTAATGTCCGAGAGTAATATCCTTATTTACAAAAATCAAATAAATATTAATCGATACCATCAATAAGAGATTGCGTCACTAAAGGCCATTGTATTTTTACCCAAAATTCAAAATAGTTTCTCTATTTTTTTCCTTTCTGTACATTCAAAATTAAATCCATGGTCTCTCTCTCTCTCTCTCTCTCTCTCTCTCTCTCTCTCTCTCTCTCTCTCTCTCTCTCTCTCTCTCTCTCTCTCATCTAAACATCAATTGATTTTCATTGTAAGGGAGTCCATTCGGAACTTATGAGCGTGTTGTTCAAGTTCTGCAAATTCATTTTTGGACTTTCACACATTTAATCTATTGAAAATGCTTAATCAATTGTAAACCATTTATGGTCAGAGTAAATATTCGTGCTTCGAATTAAGAAAATGGATTTCCTACTCTTGGAAAGGGAAATCATTGTCCAAAGAACAAAAGTCACCTAACGAACGTTCTTATTCACTTTGTTGACTTTTCTTCTAGTGAAATGCTCGTTGAAAGTCGACAAATCGAACGCGCATTGTTGCAAATATAAATAAATTAATGGACAACAAAAAGTGATGAACGAAGTAAAACAACCGCCGAAGAGAAGGCCTCAAATCCGATTTGGTAATGTTTCAAAGACTCAGTCCAGCCCATTCTATTCATCGGACTAGTTAGTCGAAGCACATCAATTTTGGTCTACTTTAGACCAATTCAATTGGGCCCAGAATAAGCCTATTAATCAAGATATCCATGTTAATTCCCTCATCTCGGCCCATTATCCAGTGATTATCTTGGTCGTTCCTAAGAAACTTCGTCCGACCCTGTTTCGTGACCGTGAAAATTGAAGAGCCGCAATCTCACTTGACCGACTTCATTGCCAAGTCTCTGTGTTTTTTTTTTTTTATAAATATGTCTTGGTGCGATCTTGAAGAATTCCATGGCATTCATGGAATCCACCCCGTACCATGCCACGTCACATCCGTGCTCTTCAATCGAGATGTTTTTCACACTTGAGCTTCAAATCTATGCTTGATCAATGAATTCGAGTTTATTAAAAATGGAAGTCCTTCAATCTCCGGACTTGGAGCCGTCCAGCTTAAAAAGCTGGATTCTCTCTAGTTCTTTGAATTTCTGTTTCTTGATTCAATCAATTGCATTAAGTTCTCTGTCCTTTTCTGAATTTCCTGGGGCTTCTTCATCAATTTTCTTTTTTCATCGACCTCTAGACACAGTTAGTCACAGCCATAGGCGCTCCACCGTCACCGGATCCGTCCTAGCTTGACCTCCTCTGTTCGGCTTTGTTTTGCAGCCAGCTCATTGGAAATACTCTCGACTCGTTTAATATTCCTTTGCCGCCTCCAACGTTCGACGTAGATATTTTCAACACCACCGCTCTCTAGTTTGATCACCTTTCACAGTCTACGTCTGCAATTCCAAGGTAATTTGCCTTCATACTCTGCTTTGGTGAGACTGAGGCCAAGAAATTTGGTTGTGGTTTGTATGAAAATAGTCTCCTATTGAGGATCTGTTGGTGACTTGAGCTTGTTTGGATTATGTTGTGATGTTGTGATATTGTGATATGGTTAGTTGTGAATTGCTGCTTCATTGTCGCATACAAACTCACAATCGAGCATTGAGATGCCTACCACCTGCTCGATTAAATTCCCGAACCGTAGTGACGCACTTCTTTTCGATATTCTGATGATTGCTTGGCTATGCCTTCTTCGATCCACAAGTCTCTCATGGCGTATCATATTTGTTTGTCTCATATTTAAACATTACTTTTCGTCTTAGATCTATTAATTCTCGTTTGTTAAGTCTTAGTTGGTAACGAATTATGCTTCTGAATGGTTGGTAATAATCATGAGATTAGTAATTTGGTTAATTCTGACACTTGTAAGCGTAATTAGCTGGGAGAGAGTCCAAAACCCTTTGACAAAAGTCTTGGCTCCGTTGAAAGCGTAGTTATCAATTGTTGCTCATGACACGCATGTATGATTATTACTCTATTCCTTCATTTGATGGGAGAATTACCAAAAACGTCCTAAACCTATTGTAATTATGCTAATTCAATCTTAAATTTTTTTTTTGCCAATTTAGTTTTAAACCTTTTACAATTGTGTCAATTCAGTTCATTCGGCCAAAATTGGCCAGTTGAATGGACACTCGACGAACGCACGCGAAATTTTTTAATTTAATTTTTAATTTTTTGATTTTTTGAATTTTTTTTTGATTTTTTGAATTTTTTTTTTTCCCCCCCACCTTCTCCTTCCTCTGGCCAGCAAGGATTGCCCCCTCGCCGGCCATTGGCGAAGGTGAGGAGCCTCGCCTACTGTAGCTGGATTTGGCGAGGTCGACCCTCGCCTTGGTTGGGCGAGGCCGATCTCCGCCTCGCCCAGCCATGGCAAGGATCAACCTCACCAGTGCTAGCAAGCTTAGCCCTTGCCAAGGCTGGGTGAGGTCGAGCCTCGCCAGATCCGATGGAGCCTCGCCCAGCCAAGGCAAGGGTTGACCTCGCTGGTGGCCAGCGAGGCTTGACCTCGCTAGATCCAGTGACGGCAGCCTTGCTAGTGTGGTGACGGCGGCCTCACCGTCTCTAGGCAAGGCTCGCCTTTACTAGTGGCCGACATGGGCGAGCCTCACCATTGGCCGACGAGGATGACCTCACCGGCCCTCGGCTCTGGCCAGTGCTAGCCAGAGGAAGGAGAAGGTGGGGAACAAAAGAAAGAAAGAATTAAAAAATTCAAAAAATATATTTAAAAATTTGAAAAAAGATATTAAAAAATATTTAAAAAATTACAATGTCAGCATTCACGAGACGGTTAGTGTCCACGTCAGTGTCCGGCCAACCAATTGTGGTCAAATGGACTGAATTGGCACAATTGTAAACGATTTAGAACTAAATTAGCCAAAAAAAAGTTTATGACTAGTTTAGGAGTTTTTTGGTAATTCTTCCCCATTTGATTGTGTCAGTCTTGTAATTAAATAAGTTTTGAATGGTTGTAAGAGAGGATCTTTGTTTGAATACATGCTATGTAACGACTCGATCTAACTAAAATGGGGAGTGTTTTTGAGAACCAAAGAGTGGCTCTTAGTGGGCTTCTAGAATGACAAAAGAGGTGAGAATGAACCAAATTGAGCATGGAACGAGAGGCGAATGATCATTAGATGTGTGTATGCGCGTGTATGTGTGTGTGAAATGGGATTAACTCACAGAAGCATTTCCTTGTAGGCAGCCCAAACATAACAGATTTTGTAGCAATTGCTGAGTTCATATGCAGAAAATTACTTAAAGTTTCTAGAAAAAGATGTTCTAATCCTTTGTGGTAGAATTCTAAGTTCATTGTTCATTTGCCTTTCAAGAAAATGAAGATATCAACCCAATGAAGGCAACTCATTTAGGGATGAAACCAAATAATGCAACTTTAGCTATTCAAGAATGCCAACAGTTAGTCCAGTATGGACTAAATGAGCCACATTACTCTCAATGGGCAAGTGAAGCTTTTTATGCCAATAAAAGAGCTAAGAAAAATAAAGGAAAGACGAAATATAAGTTTCTAGCAAATTAAAGTTTCCAAGAAGAAAGGAAACGATGCTTTATTTGTAGACAAAAGTGGTGTTTTGTTAAAAGGTGTCAAAGGTAGTTAAGAAGAATAAGCACATCAAGATGATCCAAAAGCTTGAGAAACAATAAATATTTCTCTTGACGATGATGATCTTGAATTCATTTTTCTCTTGAAGATGAATTATCAAAGGACACCACTAGTGCCATTGGAACTTTTGAAGACACCCGGATCCCTAGAGTGCCAAAATTTGGTCTTAGGGAATACTTAGGTGTTAAAAGTTAGGAAATTTATATTTAAGTGTCACAATTAGAGCAAAATAGATCAATTAAGTAACAATGACAATTGAATTCAACCAAAATGTTGACGTAGCGATTTTCCAGCAAGACAAATGCAAAATGCTAATGTGGCTAAAGAAGTAAAAAACGACGTCTTTTTGTATGCTGATGTGGCTATATAAGCCAAAAACAATGTCATTTTGCCTCGCTTTGAATCTTAATATAACTATTAATTAAACTAAATTTAAAACTAATAATTATTTTTTTTTTTTTAAAAGGAGAAATTGCAAGTGTTGGGCGAGGGCCATGCAAGTCCTCGTCCCTTGTCGCTGAGAAGGGCTAGCAAGTGTGGGGGGAGGGTCCGACCCCAGCCAACCCTCCCCCATCATTGCCAGCCCTTCTCAATGATGATGGGGAGGTGGCGTCGTTTGGCTCTTCTTTATTACCTCAACTCTCCGGCAAGCCAAGTAGGTGAATCATATTATTAAAATATTGTCACGTAAGATTTGCTGCTGGGGTCGTTGAATTTGGTACTCAGGTGTCTCAATTTTCATAAAAAGTTGCATTAAGGTGTACTTTTTGTAACTTTTGGCGCTTAAGTGTCCATCTATGTCCATTTTTGACATTAGCGCTGCTCTTTTACCAACTTTTGAAAGTAAGGATGAAACATTCAATGAAACTAATGGCCTATACTTTCTCAATTTAGTACTTCCTCTGGAGCCCATAGACTTACTAGTTAAAACCACATTTGGCAATTTAAACCCTGAAAACCTTATAAATTTCCAGAGTTCTAAAATCACTTTCTCTTATAATCCATATATACCCATGCATATCATACGCAATAAGTACAATATGCCTCACTAGGTTATGGCACTCATTGATACTGGAGCTAGTGTATCTATCTTTGATCCCAAAATTCTTCCTCAAGAATTTTGGGAACTTCATAACAAACACTTCCAATTTGCATCTAGAACATAATTCTCTTCAACAGTGAGGAGCAAGCTAATTAGTTTTTCCCCAAATGCTCTATTACTATTAGAATCCTTGATTCCTCATATCTCAATAAAGATCTTAGAGTTGGATGGGATATTCTCAACCAACTCCTTGCTCTTCGGATATTTCAAAATGGTCTACATTTCAAAGATCAGTTCAAAGAGTTTATCAACATCCAAAGGATGTATTCTTTGCAGACAGCCCAAGTAGAACCAATTTTGCAACAATTGCTAAGTTCATGTGCAAAACTCACTAGGAGTTTCTGGAAAGATGCCCCAATCCTTTGTGGCAGAGTTCTGAGTTCTTTGTTCATTTTCCTTTCAAGAAAAATAAAGATAATAACCCAATAAAAGCAACTCAAGCTGAAATGAAACTAGAAGATGCAACTTTAGCTCTTCAAGAATGCCAATAGTTAGTCTAGTAAAGACTCATTGAGCCCTCTCACCCTCAATGGACATTTGAAGCTTTTTATGTGACCAAAAGAGTTGAGCAGAATAGAGGAAACAAGAGATTGGTAATAAACTACCAATCTCTAAGTCATTTCCTACAAGATGATCAGTTTCCTCTACCTAAGAGAATGGCTTTGTTTTCATGTCTGAACAAAGCCAAAATCTACTCTAAGTTTGATCTCAAGACGGGAATTTGAAAACTTAGAATTCAACCTAAAGATTGCCACAAGACAAGATTTTGCATTCTCAATCGTCATTATCAGTGGAAGGTACTCTCTTTTGGATTAAAAACTGCACCTTCTCTCTTCCAGAAAATCATGTGCAAGATTTTCCAACTAATTAGCGCTTGTTCTCAAATTCCAATTGATGATATCCTATTATTCAATCTCGCTGTAAATTACTAGCCTAGTTTGCTCATTTTATCAAGTAGTATGTCATAATGCTTACACAAAGGAAGACGGTGATAACCTAGAAGGAATTAAATTTCTTGGAATGCATCTTAAGGATGGTTCTTACTATGAATGGGAGCATATTACCAAAGAATTACTGAAATTTCCTTATGAGAATTTATCCCCCAAGCAAGTATAGCAATTCTTGGTAAAATTAATTACTCGAGGAACTTTGTGCCAAAAGTTTCAAAGCTTATGCACACAATGTAGAAGATACTCAAGAAAGATCCCTCTCTTAGAAAAAATCTTAGACCACTGTGATTAAAGCTCTAAAGAGAAGCTCCATAATATGCTTCCGTTGCAAATTCCTTCCGATGATCAAAGGATTCTCTAGGTATATGCTTGCGATAAATATTAGCAACCATTCTCTTAGAAGAAATTGAAGTTAAGAGGCGTATTTGTGGATTCAAAAGTGGAAGGTTCTCATATGTTGAAATGCATCATCACTCCATTTTTAAGGAAATTTTAGTTGTTAAGTATGAAATTAAGAAATTTAAATTCCATTTTATTGGTTATCATTTTCTTGTTGAAATAAATGTCTTTCTTCAACTTGATGATGAAATTTATGTTGAATGTATGCCCTAAAGCTACTATGTAATAGTTACATGTTAGGGATTTCGGTTGTACTATCATTATTATTATTTAATTAATGACAATGATGTATTCATTCATTTGTCCAATTATTTTATATTTATGAATGATTCCATAAGATCAGTTGCAACTAGACCTATTCTTGAGACGTCAAGAATATATGTGATGGGTTCATAGTTAGGTTGAATCTTTAAACCGTTCCCGATAAATGGATTATTGAGTAGATATTTATAATCATGTTGAGACCGGTGTGTTCTTAACTTCACCATTAAGTATTTGATACTTAAGGGAAAGATGAGTCATATGTCATTGGATATTATGATGCCAGAGTTAGAACACAGGTGTTTGTATTAAACAATTCACTGAATGTGATGCATATAGAACAATTAGCAACATGGAAGCTTTTAGCGTGGTCAATGTCTAATTGTTCATGGTTTGGTCTTATTAAATAATCCTTAGACTTGAGGCACATTGTTAACTTGTGTGTCAAACAACCATGGTTTATAGGTGCACAAAATGCCGGGTCGTTGATCCGTCTTTATACCTAATGGTCATAGTTTGTTCATAGATGAAGTTGCACGTGTACACATTATGGAATCTATCTCATTATTACATGCAAGGTATAATAATGATGTCCTATGCAATCTGATTATGACAGTACATTGAAATCCTCGGCTGGGGTTGTAATTGAGAATAAATTGTTTATCTCTCAAATAAAATGCACGTTAATTAGATTTGTGCATATGATTGAATTGGTAACTTGATAAATATTCCATGGTCTTTGTTTGATCGGGACACAGTAAAATAAAGGGATTAAATTACACTGTAGCTATAGTTGACGGGTTCATTATGTTATTAAAACATTCACACTATTTGGGTAGCCATGACATACTGCCAGATATCAATCATGGCTTATAGGACCTAAAGATTAATTGGGACAATTAATTCTTTTGGGAGTACTAATATGTTAGTACAAGTCTTACTACTAGCTTAGTGATGAACCTAGGTATGTCACACACCATAAACAATTAGGATGACGTGGAACAAGAGATAAATAATGTTGCAAATGTGTTTACAATTACTGCAATCGAATTGTGTTGACTTGAAATTAAATTAAATGAGATTTAATTTAATTTGTATTACAGTCATGAGCCTATTTACGTATGATGCACATACATGCCCAAAGTGAATATATGTTAATGTATTCCCAAATGTACATATAAAGATTATATTCTTTTTATTTTTAAGGGGGATCAATTAATATATATTTTAAATGCGTTTCAAAAAAAAAAAAAAAAACGATTGCTGAAAATAGAGCAAAGGGTGTGTGTGTTCTTGTGTTTTTGAGATGCGAGAAAAAGAGGGATTCTCTCTCGTTCGGGCAGTGACTAAAACATCAGGGATACGGTGGATTGTCTCCATGAGATTGCTAGCACGATCATAGTGGTGATATCCGAAAGTTCTCTCTTCCGTTCGACATCCATTGTTGGTGTGTTTGAACTAGAGGTCCTACGTTTGTGGGGCTCGAACTGTAGAACATCTGAACCAGTTCATATAAAGTGCGCTTCGAGAGGTAATTCGTTTAACTTCCTTTTATATTTAGATTTTTGATTAAAATGCACGAACAACGCCTTTAGAGAATCATGTAAAAAATATGTTATTTTTGTTTCCGCTGCGTTCTTTTATTAATTTTACCTATACATAATTCATGAAACCCCAACAGTGGTATTAGAGCCAACCTTAAGTGTTTTTCGTGCGTTTACTTGATTATAGTTCAAAGATATTTTTGTGTTCCAATGGCCAAATTTATTTTTTGTTAAGAAAATCTCTTGCTCTTATGTGGTCTATAGAAATTGATTAATTTATGTGATAAGTTTAATCAACTAAGCAAAAATTATAACTAAATCAATTTTGAATCAAAAATCTATTACTTGTTATACTTTGTATTAATATTTTGCTAATGATTTGTGATTGTGAATTTAAAGTTGTTAACGCAACTTTCATTCAGAATAACGCTCATGAACTTTGTTTCATCGATTTGATTTCTTGATGTAATTTGCGTTGTTCGACTTTAAATTTGATTAAATGTAGAATTTTATCTATGCTTTCCGGAGCTTTAGATTTTGAATTGATGGCTCGTAAGGAAGGGTGGTGATCATGGAAAAATCCTTTATCATTATGATTGTTGTATGGATGAATGTATGATGATTACATGTATTCTTTTTGGGGATGTAATTATTAAATGGAGACTGTGTCCTTCATTTTATTTTATTTTAATTTTTTTTTCATGAAATGTAATTTTAGCATAGTTTAATATATCAATTATTGATGTAAATGCTACGAGAGAAGAGGAGCCATTGGAGGAGCCATGAAGCTGGAGAGCTCTATGGGCCCGGTCTTTGAAGAGTTCAAAGATTGAAGAAAAAGTGAAGAACATGTCCCTATTATTAAAACATTAAAATGGCTAAATGGGTCTCTTTGGCTCGAGACCCATTGAACCATAATTCCATGATCACCATATATGATGGATGTTTATGTAATATCTATTTATTTATTGTGTTTATGTTATCATGCATGTTAAACAGGTTAATGTGCAAAATGAGACCATTAATAACGACCCAAACCTCCTTATTAATAGTACTACGTCAAAACGGGTTTTGGATTCGTGGACTTCCATTGTCGTGGTTTGATACAATATTATAGTGGTTAACTGACCGGCTATAGATACATAGGGGTTAATTACCATTCTTAATATTGGACCACTCCATTATGCATGTGATGCTATGGGGTTGGAGCCAAATGATTTCTAATAACTGTTAGGTGAGGGAATTGTTTGTGCTTTCAATACTTACATGAGACAATGGACTAGATTTAACTATGATCATGATGCCAATAACTGTTAGGTGAGACTTTCTTGGTCTAGAGGCCGAAATTATGATTAGGATTCACATATGATATGTTGAACAAGTTGGTTCGCTCACTAAGTTCATCGAACACCAAGAACTCCTAGGTGATGTGGGCTTTGGGCTAGTGAGACTCCAATCCCCACTAGTAATCTTTACCCAACAAAGATTACCACTTTCTATCTTAAGGAGTATGAGATTCGAATATAAATTTAGTGGGAGGATCTATTTCATTTAAAGGCTAAAGTGAAATAGTTATTTTGAAAGATACAACGACTAACAATTTATTTTCTGCAACAGATATATTATTACTTTGAAAATTGTGATCACAAACCCACTCACTTCTATACTTGACAAGAATTGTTTGATTGACTGACCCAATTTCACTGACCGAGTGAGGAATTTAAGAATTTTTCTCAATTCAGAAAAAATTGGGTATGTGCTTAATGAAAAGATGCCAACCTCATTTTCTGAGGGTGAGACTCAAGAGGAGCGTGTCACTTATGATAAATGGCTTGACGATGACTTAAAAGTTATGTCATATATGCTTGCTTTGATAAATAATGAATTACAGAAGAAATATGAATCTATGGAAGATGCTAGGTCAATCATTTTACACTTAAAAGAATACTTTAATGAGAATGGTCAAACCTCTAGATATGAGATATCTAAGGCATTATACCGTATGAGGATGGCTGAATGATCATCAGTTAATGATCATGCTTTGAAAATGATTTGGCACATTGAAGAATTGCTTAGGCTGAATTTCGTTATGGACAACGAGTTAGCTGTGGATTTGACCCTCCAATCTTTACTCAATTCCTTCTCTTGTTTTGTCAAAAACTTCCACATGCATAAGATGGAGAAAACTCTTGCTAAGTTACATAGCATGCTGGTAGTTTATGAGAAGGAAATGCACAACATGAGACCAAATATAGTGGTTATGGCTAAGGCTTCTTCTTCAAAGGGTAAGACTATTTTAAAGAAAAAGAAATGGAAGAGGCTTATCAAACCTATTGTGCAACCAAAACCCAAGATTGATAAATGAAAATGTCATTACTGTGGTGTCAAGGGGCATTAGAGGAGGAATTGTAAGAAGTACCTCGCGAACTTGAAGGTCAAGCCCAAGGACCAACCTTAAGAAGGTATGGTGTTTATACTTATTGAAACTAATCTTATGGTTAGTGCTGAATCTAGCTCATGGGTTCTAGATTCTGCTGCAACTTCACATATTTGTATGTCTTTGCAAAATCTAGAAAAAGCAGGATGCTAGGGTGAAATGAAATTGTCTTGACATTTGCCAATGGAGCAAGAGTTGTTGTGTTAGCTATAAGGACTTTTCGTTTATGTTTGCCTTCTGGACATGTATTGGTTTTAAAGAATTGTTTGCATTATAAGAATACTATTAGGAACATCATCTCCATACCTCGTTTGGATAAAGAGAATTATGAATTTTCTTTTGCTAATGATGTATGTTCTATTTATCATAATAGAAGATGTGTTGGTTCTAGCTTATTAACTAATAATCTTTATAACATTATAATGTACGGTAATGCGATTAACTATGTCAATAAGCAAAATAAAATTGATATAAATGTCACAACTAATAAATACCCTAGAGATAGTCCAAATAAAAAGTATGTTTGGCATCTCTGATTAGGTCATATTAGAGAAGACATAATTAACAAGTTGAGTAATGATGGGCACATTGATCCATCAAATTTTGAGTCATACTCGACTTGTGAGGCATGTCTTCTAGGAAAAATGACCAAAGTGCCTTTTGTGGGACATAGTGCACGAGCTACTGACATATGATGATTAATACATACAGATGTATGTGGACCAATTAATGAAACTGCTAGAGGTGGTTATAATTACTTCATTACATTTACCGATGATTAGTCACAATATGGTTATTTATATACCTCATGAAGTATAAATCTGAATTATTTGAAAAGTTCAAGAAACTCAAGGCCAAAGTTTAAAAATAAACAGGAAAATGTATTAAAGCTCTTCGATCGGATTGAACAAGTGAATACCTTAATATTGAATTCCTGGACTATCTTAAAGAGAATAACACAATGGACACCTCCTGAAACTCCAAGACATAATGGTGTATCTAAACGAAAAAATCGTACTTTATTAGATACGGTGTGATCTATGATGAGTTACATCGATTTGCCAATATCCCTTTGGGGATATGCCATTGAAACAACTATATATATACTAAACAGAGTGCCGTCCAAATTTGTTCCAACTACGCCTTATGAGATATGGCATAGTAGGAAACCTAGTTTTAATCATGTTAATATTTGGGGTTGTCCAATTTTCGTGAAAAGCTTAAAATGGAAAAATTAGAGGCCAAATTTGAACAATGTCGCTTCATTGTATATCCAAAGGAAACTCTTGGATATTATTTCTATTTTCATTCAGACCAAAGAATTTTAGTGAGCAAGCATGCTTTTTTTCTGGAGAATTAGTTCATCCAAAAAGGTGGTGCTGGGCGGAAAATAGTCTTATAAGAAAAAAATAATGAAGTACCAAATAATCGAGTTTAGATACCAATCTCTAATTCAGTGGGAGCTTTTGATACACAACCTCTTAGGAGAAGTGCGAGAACGTCTCGCCCATTTGCTCGTTATAGACACTCGGTTGATCATATTGAACCATTATTCATTGTTAATGATAGTGATCAACCTGGTGATCCTAAAACCTATGAGGAGGCGATGTTGGACATCGATTCTAGCAAATGGCTAGAAGCCATGAAATCCGAAATGGATTCAATGTATTCCAATGAAGTTTGGACCTTAATAAACCTGCCTGATGGTATTATACCAATTGGCTATAAATGGATCTTCAAGAGGAAGATGAATACTAAAGGTTAAATTGGAACTGACAAAGCACGGCTAGTGGCAAAAGGATATCGTCAAAAAGAAAGAATTGATTATGACAAAACTTTCTCACCTGTGGCCATGCTAAAATCCATTTGGATTATGTTGGGTATAGTTGCACACTTTGATTATAAGATGTTCCAGATGGATGTCGAAACGGCTTTTCTAAATGGTTTTCTCGATGAGGACATCTATATGGAACGACCACTGGGTTTTGAATCCAATAGTGAAAAACGAAAGGTGTATAAGTTTAAGAGATCCATTTATGGACTCAAACAAGCCTCCAAAAGTTGGAATATCCGGTTTGATGAGGTAGTCAAATCATTTGGCTTCATCAAAAATCCGAATGAATCTTGTGTATACAAGAAGATCAATGGGAGTGCAATTGTATTTCTAGTTTTGTATGTCGATGATATACTTTTGATTGGGGATAATGTACCGATGATATCATCGATAAAACTATTCTTGTCACAGAATTTCTCCATGAAAGATTTAGAAGAGGCAACCTACATTTTAGGTATCAAGATCTATAGAGATGGATCAAGACGATTGATTGGCCTCTCACAGTTTACATACATAGACAAAGTGTTAACACGTTTTAACATACAATGTCCCAAGAGAGGATTATTGTCTTTTAGGCAAGGGATCCATCTTTCTAAGGAGATGTATCCCAACACTCCTGAAGAAAGAAAGCGGATAGAGAAGATACCATATGCATTTGCTATTGGGAGCATAATGTATGTTATGCTATGTACTAGACCTGTGACATCCTAATTTTCAGGCTCTGATTTCGATTGGTCAAATTGGGCATTTCATCGACACGACTACAATATTTTTCTCTGAGTTGGGCACTCACGAGATAACTAGACTAGCTGGGTAGGATATTAAGGACTTTAAGGCAGATAGACATGAAAATTCGACTAGGAATCGACTTCTTGACCATGCTCATCTTTAGAGATCATTCCAGCATAGTATAAAATCGATTTGAAATCAGAGATAGGCTAGTTCGATAGAGATGTGTGGCTAATCGTGAGCGACACCACTAAATTGGGAAATTCTCATCGACCGGCACTAGACTGATTTTCTTATTGTTTTGGTATCATGTGTCCGTATTTGAATCTTTGAGATTTTCATGACAACCAAGAGTCGCCAATGTGTCGAGTTGGTTCATCGTGGCTCAAAGAAAATCGACCATGGGTCATTTGTCTTAAAAAGTTCTGAAAACTATCCAGTAGCCTAGGTCACGCTAAAACGCATCCGAGTGAAATTAACTGCCAATCTAAGTCCAATTTCAGAAATTGAAGATTTTGTCTTGTCACAATAAATTTTAAGAACATCGACTCAGTCTCAGAAGATTTTTTGATAACCGAGACTTTTGGGAAAAAGTTGAGTTAGGGCCGTTTTTGATCAGAATTTGTAGAGGACCGTTTTTATTGTGAAATTGGGATGCAAGTGGGCTACATTGATAAGGAAAAGTACCAATTTGATTGATGAGGTGTTGAATGAATTTATGGGGGTCAATTTGATTTGAATCAAGAGGGATTAAAGTCCAATTGGGAAGAAAACCTAGCAAAATTCGGATGCCTAATGGACCATGCATTTTGAACTATCTAAGGGCTTCTTGAAGGGGGGCCCACAATGGTGGGCCGTGAGAGAGAATGTGAGAACTGGTTCTTCCTCCCTTCTCTCTCCCATTGCCGTCTCTCTCTTTGAGCTTCCCCTTCCCTTCGGTTTCTTCTTTAGTAGCAACCAAAGACCAGTAAAAAACCCAGCAAGTTGAAGCAGCAGGTTCCTTCGTCGTTGCAGCAAGCTGCCTAAGCTGGAGTCGCCGTTGTTGCATGCCGTCGCAACCACGCTGAAGTCGCGTCATCTTCACCTACGCTGGCCGTGCGACCACCTTCTTTTCCCCCTTCATCTGTGCTTGAGATCCCAGATTTGGTAGGACGTCGAGCAGAAGCAGCAGTCGACGTCACTGGGAGCCGTCGCACACCACACGCCGTCCTCACCCTGCATCGCCTTGCCGCCGTGCTGCCGTCCTCATGCGTCGCTATTGGCCGTGCTCCTTGGCCTCCTTCTCGCCCAACTCGCTGTTCTAGCAAGCGGTCCAGCTCGTGCAAGAGCCATCGGAGCTCATCTTCACTGCCGTGAGCCATCGTTGACCTCTCCACTAGTCCACCTAGCCCTAGTTGGCCTTGCTCGCCTCAACTAGCCGCCACCTCCCCCTCCTTCGACCCCAACCAGCAGTGGACATAGAGTGCAGAAATAGGTATGACAGCAGCTTTTTGGCCCATTTTGGCTGTCTTCCCAAGCCCGAATGCTCGGCCCACCATGAGGAAAGTCGATCCTTGCGTCGATCCCGTCGTTTTGAGTGTTTTTTGCTCACTAATGCCTTCTTAGTTTGTTAATTATACTTAAAGGTTGAATAGTGTTAGTTAAGTGTAATTAGGTGGTTAGATTAGAATGGATTAGCGATTATTAGTTGATTGCATTGCATATTATTTAGGTGGTTAGTGTACTTAGATAGAGAATTGCCTATAGTATTTATTGGATGGTTCTTGGTATTTTTCCCAACCCTTATCGGGTGTTAATTAGGCAATTTGGGCATAAATGGAATTTTAGGAATTAAATATTAATTTTCGAAATTAAGTATTTAATTATTTATTTTCTGGAAATTCAACCTGGGATGGCCAGTGACCGGGATTTTATGCTGATGATCGTGGTGTAGTCGTTTATTTAATTGAGCTTTATATTGTGCTAAATTGAATTTATTTTATTTATTTACCTAATTTTCGAAATTAATTATTAATTATTTATTTTCTGAAAATTCAATTGGGATGGCTAGTAACTGGAATTTTATGTTGATTGTCGTGGCGCAGTTCGTTTATTTAATTGAGTTTTATTTTGTGTTGAATTGAATTATTTGTGAAATTGAGAATTATTCTTTAATTGAATAATATTTGGTTATTAATTGAAAAATAACCGGGCATCAGTTGACAATGCCAAAATTATTTTGGTAGACTATAGAAAATGGTGGGTTTTATAGAAAGGAAATTATTCTATTTTGGCTAAGGCCGATCGTGTACCCACACACGATATTTTATCAGGTGTCTTTTATACCAAGAAATTAAGCCGAGATATTATGAAGTTGAAGAACTTAAATATGAAGTGCAATATCGTTGGCCGCAGTTGAAAGGGTCGAGTGAGACCGTAAAGCCATTGAATCTTGAAAGGGTAGAGTGGGACCGTAAAGCCATTGAATCTTGAAAGGGTTGAGTGGGACCGTAAAACCATTGAATCTTGAAAGGGTTGAGTGGGACCGTAAAACCATTGAATCTTGAAAGGGTCATTGCATCTTGAAAGGGTCGAGTGGGACCGTAAAGCCATTGAATCTTGAAAGGGTCGAGTGGGACCGTAAAGCCATTGAATCTTGAAAGGGTTGAGTGGGATCGTAAAGCCATTGAATCTTGAAAGGGTCGAGTGAGACCGTAAAACTATTGAATCTTGAAAGGGTTGAGTGGGACCATAAAGCCATTGAATATTGAAAATGCCGAGTGGGGCTGTAAGGCCACTAAATCTAAGAAAGTTGCTTGGTGGGGCTGTGATTACCATCTATAAATAAGTTGCATCCTAAGGACTGTGATTTATATTTGGGAATTAAGTGCTCTTGTTGATATGTAATTGATTAAGTCGATTGATATTTGCTTTGATATGATGTTGTGAATTGATTGATTGAATGGAAATGATCGTGAGTGGTCTTGTTGGAGTTTAATCAACTAGGTCGATTTGATTGATGCTTCGATCAATGATGTGATTGCTTGGGTGCCTATTTGATTTGTGCTAATATGCAAGTGGAATCCGAGGCCAAGGTAAGTCCTCCGACTCATATTGTGCATAGGTGGCCCTAAGGTGTATTAGTTTATTAATTGGGTCTTAGGAGGTAGAACTTGCAGAGATGTAGTCTCATCTCGGTTGTGGGACAACATTTCAGGACCCTGATGAGGAACCTAAGGAGAAAGAGCCCGAAGAGGAGTATTTGGTGGAGGACCCCAAGGATGATCTAGAGTAGGATCCTCATGAGAACTGAGACCCCACTCTTATCTAATGACATTTGTTGTGGAACCTGTTTGAGTAGACACCGACCTTTTTAACTTGCCTTGTATATGTATAAGTATGACTGAGTTATTATATATGTACATAAGAGTGTTGGTTTTTGGGTTCGAGTTTCTAGTCCTACTTGTATATCCCATTGCTTTATTGTCTGGGGATTTTTATAATCGCTTCCGCATGTGCTATTAAAAAGGAAAGGGTCGGCGATATGTAGTCCTAGGATATCGCATTTTAAAATCGACCAAAGGTAAGGGATGTGCGCGTGCTTAATGATCGGGGCGTGACATCCCCTTTTTGTGGTATGAGAGCAATAATTAGGTATTAGAGTGATAAGGTGCGATGACCTATGGGATAGTAGTAGGAAAGACCTTTAAATTCATGACTGGTGCATGTCTTTGATAGCTGATTGGTAGAATTGTTTGTTGTGTGTGAATCGCTTGCTTTTAATTGTTGTGGATTCAGAAGGCAGAGTGTTGACTATGGCCAGCTTGAGCGTAAGAGTGCCACCGTAGGTTGGTACTAGTGGAGCAGCGTTGAATGATCCTGGGTCCGATAAGGTCTTTCTGATGCAAGTGTTCCTTAGGATCTGGATGAGCTAGTAAGATCAAGATCAAATTGTTGTTGCTACCTTTGCTGGGGTCCAACCAAGAAGGATAATCAGAGAATAGAATTCGATATCTAAGTCCAGATTCAATACAGGCAGACTTGGAATTCGGTCAGGGAAAAGACTGATGTTGAGAGAAGAGTATTCTGTTCCACTTAATAGGAAGGGCGGAATAGTCGGGTCAGTATTGAGACAAATGGAACATGTTGTTCCATGGAAGATGGTATGGATCAGTCTCGTGTATTTTGAGAGGACATGAATTTGTGGTAAGTGTCGCCAGCCCAGACAGTGATTTATGGGGTGTCCACATAAGTATATGGAATCTCAACAACGGTTACTGCTGTCACCGTCGATAGGACAGGTTAAAAGAAGTATGCCATAGAACGCACTGTGGAATTTTTAGGATAGGTCTCTGGTACAAGAAATAGTGCATGCTGGCACTTGACAGGAGGTAGAAGACTCACCAGATAGGTGTCGAAATTGTGGAAGAAAACATGGATGAATTCAGCGTCCGGGTATGGTGAGAAGAATGGAAATGGAACCGACCCAACATTAGTCAGAGAAAGAATATTTTGGGGAAAATTCTATCAGAGTATCGTAGTAGAGTTTTGATGAAATTTGGGGAACTTTAGTTTATTGAAATAAGTGAAAGAAAAGGGGAATAACTAGTAATAGTCATGCTTGACTAGTTGTTGAGGTGTAACTTTGACGCTAAATGAGTAGAATGGGGTCATGGAGCAATTCAACTTAGTCTAGGAGCACATGAAAGTGTCGAGTTTATTGGGAGTTGAAATGAATCTTTGATTTCTTTAATCTCGTCGATTGAAGACAACCCACTTGTTAGATGGAGATTGCCGAGGTTACTTGGGGTGGTTATAATTAAGACAGATTGGAGAATTGGAGATAGAAGGCATCTCAGTGGTCTAAGAATTTCTAGATGTGTTGTCATAAGAATTGTCAGACCGTTGCTAGAGAAAGAGATAGAATTTTCGATCGAGCTAGCACCTGGAATAGAACCATTCTCAAAAGTTTCTTACCAGTTGTTGCTGTTTGAATTGATAGAACCAATGGTGCAGATGTGAGGATTGATGAATGAGGAATTCGTGCATATCGGTGCATTACCTAGGGGAAACATCAATCTCGTAGTGAGAAAGAAAGAAATATGGTTCGTTGCAATTATGCATCAACTATAGTCGACTTAATCAAGTGACAATCAAGGATAAGTTTTCATTGTAATAGATCGATGAATTGGGTGACTTGTTATAAATAGTATTGACGTCTTCAAGGATCAACTTGAGGACATGTTATCGTTAGTTAAGAACCAGGAAAGAGGTTATACTGAAGACAACATTTCACACTTGATTAATAATGTAAAGCCATTTCATTTGATGAACGTTCCAGCCGCTATCATAGATTTGACAAACCGAGTGTACAAAGAATATCTTGATCAATGGTGATCGTGTGGTTTAGTGACATTCTAGGGTACTCATTAAGTGCTGAGGATCATGAGAGCCCCTAAGAATGGTCATGTGAGTACAGGTAAAGGAATCTTCATGGACCTAGCCAAGATCGAATTAGTTGTTAATGCATCGAAATTGACAACAATGTCAGAGATCCGAAGCCGTGGTGATTGGACAGATTATTACAGAAGGTTCATGGAAGAATTTTCAACATCGGTATCATCGCGGACTTAACCTCTTAAGAAAGAAGAGAAATTCATCGGCATAGAGAAGTGTAAAGATAATTGCCAGAGCTTAAGTAAGAACAGGCTACCGCACTTGTGCTAATCTTTTCATTTGGCTTTGGAAAGCATGAAATCTTTAGTGATGTGTCTTGCAGAGGACTGTGTATGCATTGATACAACATGAGAAGATTGTTGCATAACCGTTCCACCAGTTGAGACCTAATAAGTTGAATATGAAACAGTATTGTGAATCAGAACCTTGGCAGGACTGTAATGGTGTTATCTAGTATCACCCTGGAGGAATGAAAGGAGTCATTAATGTGTTGAGCCAAGAGTCTTTAATTGTGCATAGGTTGACTAAAGTATAGATTTTACTTGGAAAGGGTTCGAAATTCGTCTTCAAATTTGAGGTAGGCTACCTTTTGAATTCTATAGCCACCCTTAAAATTGAACCATATATTCAAGTTAGAATCGGTGCCTAATTGACAGACAAAGATGTTCTGAAGATCTCATAAGAGGATACTAGTAAGAAAGACTATGACTTTAAGATTTATGAGGATGGAACGTTTTGGTTCCATGAGTGATTGAGTACACTTGATAGTGTAGCACTCAGGGAAAAGATCTTGTCAGAAGTTTACTATAGTATTACAATTTTGACCAGACGGTGCAAGTAGATCAAAATTGGCGTAAGCTAGATTAATAGACCAATATGAAAATAGATACCATATGGTAGTTTGCGAGTACTAGAGTTGTTAGTACGTGGAAGTTCAATAATGCAAACCAGGACTTTTACCATCACTTGAGAGTCCCCAGTGGGAATGAAAATATATCATAATGGAATATTGTGACAGGCTTACTAAGGAGTTGGGGGACTATTGATTCCATTTGAGGATAATGGTCGACCGATAGATGAAACCGATTGACTTCAATACAATACGAGTGAATCTTGTTTTGAATGGGTATACCGAAGTGTGTGTGTATCAGATAGTTCACCGGCATGGAGTGCCGATGATGAATTATATTTCGAATCTAGATTAGAGGTTACAAGTTTGGCAGAGTTTTCAGAGGGTTCTTTCTTAAGTAGTGCATAGCAGAGGGTATAGAATTTTAGTGGTGAAAAGAAAGTGAAGGAAAGAAAGATCACAAGCTAGAGTCAGCTTAGTAATCAGTGATTGTAGTTCTCAGATTAGTGTCAGAGTAAAGACCGCACAGAATTGTCACAAAATTTGAATTGTTAAACTTCGAAGGTTCATTAGGGAGTCGAGAATAAGAGATCAGATATGAACGACGGAGTGTCATATGTGAGAAGCTTAGTTCAATTGCTGGTTCAGAAAGAGCAGATTTCGTGTACCAAAATGGTCTCCTTGGTCAAAGTGGTCGGACAACACCATGAGATTGAAAGATTAGCATGAAAGGTGAGACTCAATGAGATGACAATACCCCCACCTTTCGTTTAAGGATTGGTAAAGGTTTAAATTTCGAGGACGAAATTTTTATAAGAGGGGAAGAGTTGTGACATCTTGATTTTCAAACTCTGATTTCGATTGGTTAAATTGGGCATTTCGTCTATGCGACTACAATGTTTTTCTCTAAGTTGGTTTTATTAAGGACTTTAAGGCAGATAGACTTGAAAATTTGACCAGGAATCAACTTTTTGACCGTGCTCATCTTTAGAGATCATTACGGCACAGTATAAAATCGATTTGAAATCAGAGATAGGTTAGTTCGATAGAGATGTGTGGCCAATCGTGGGTGACACCACTAAATTGGGAAATTCTCGTCAACCGGCACTAGACTGATTTTCTTATTGTTTTGGTGTCCTGTGTCTGTATTTGAATCCTTGAGATTTTCACGACAACCAAGAGTCGCCAATGTGTTGAGTGGGTTCATTGTGGTTTGAAGAAAATTGACCATGGGTCATTTGTCTTAAAAAGTTCTGAAAACTATCCGGTACCCTAGGTTATGCTAAAAACGCATCCAAGTGAAATTAACCACCAATCTAAGTTCAATTTCAGAAATTGAAGATTCTTTCTTGTCACAATAAATTTTAGGAACGTCGACTCAGTCTCAGAAGATTTTTCTGACAACCGAGACTTTTTGGGAAAAAGTTGAGTTAAGGCTGTTTTTTATCGGAATTTACAGAGGACCGTTTTTATTGTGAAATTGGGATGCAAGTGGGCTACATTGATAAGGAAAAGTACCAATTTGATTTGAATTAAGAGGGATTAAAGTCCAATTGGGAAGAAAACCTAGCAAAATTCGGATGCCTAATGGACCATGCATTTTGAACTATCTAAGGGCTTCTAAAAGGGGGCATGATTGTCTAAAAAGGGTGGGTGGTGGACAGCCCACAATGGTGGGCCATGAGAGAGAATGTGAGAACCGGTTCTTCCTCCCTTCTGTCTCCCATTGTCGTCTCCCTCTTCGAGCTTCCCCTTCCCTTTAGTTTCTTCTTCAGCAGCAACCGAAGACCAGCGAAAAACCCAGCAAGTCGAAGCAGCAGGTTCCCTCGCCATTGTAGCAAGCTGCCGAAGTTGGAGTCGCCACCGCTGCACGCTGTCGCAACCACACCGAAGTCGCGTCATCTTCGCCTACACTGGCCGTGCGATCGCCTTCTTTTTCCCCCTCCATTTGCTGCTCGAGATCCCAGATCTGGTAGGATGCTAGGCAGAAGCAGCAGTCGACGTCACCGGGAGCTGTCGCACACCGCATGCCATCCTCGCCTTGCATCGCCTCGCCGCTGTGCTGCCTTCCTCGCATGCCGCTGCTGGTTGCAGGCCTCGGCCTCCTTCTCGCCCAACTCGCTGTTTTAGCAAGCGGTCCAGCTCGTGTAGGAGCCGCCGGAGCTCATCTTCGCCGCCGTGAGCCACCGTCGACCTCCCCACCAGTCCGCCTACCCCTAGCCGGCCTTGCTCGCCTCAACCAACCACCACCTCCCCCTCCTTCGGTCCTAACCAGCAGTGGACAAAGAGTGCAAAAAATGGGTATGACAGTAGCTTTTTGGCCCGTTTTGGCCGTCTTCCCGAGCCTAGATGCTCGGCTCGCCTTGAGGAAAGTCGATCCTCGCGTCAATCCCATCGTTTTGGGTGAGTTTTGCTCACTAATGCCTTCTTAGTTTGCTAATTATACTTAAATGTTGATTAGTGTTAGTTAAGTGTAATTAGGTGGTTAAATTATAATGGATTAGCGATTATTAGTTGATTGCATTACATATTAGTTAGATGGTTAGTGTACTTAGATAGAGAATAGCCTATAGTATATATTGGATGCTTTTTGGGATTTTGCCCAACCCTTATCGGGTGTTAATTAGGCAATTTGGGCCTAAATGGAATTTTTAGGAATTAAATATTAATTTTCTAAATTGATTATTTAATTATTTATTTTATGGAAATTCAACTGGGATGGCCAATGACCGAGATTTTATGCTGATGATCGTGGTGTAGTCCATTTATTTAATTGAGCTTTATATTATGCTAAATTGAATTTATTGTATTTATTTATTTTTCAAAATTAATTATTAATTATTTATTTTCCGAAAATTCAACTGGGATGGCCAGTATCTGGAATTTTATGCTGATTGTCGTGGTACAATTTGTTTATTTAATTGAATTTTATTTTGTGTTGAATTGAATTATTTGTGAAATTGAGAATTATTCTTTAATTGAATAATCTTTGGTTATTAATTGAAAAATAACCGGGCATCGGTTGATAATGCCAAAAATATTTTGGTAGACTTTAGAAAATGGTGGGTTTTATAGAAAGAAAATTATTCTATTTTGTCTAAGGCCGATTGTGTACCCACACACAATATTTTATCAAGTGTCTTTGATACCAAGAAATTAGGCCAAGATATTATGAAATTGAATAACTAAATTACGAAGTGCAATATCATTGGTTGCGGTTGAAAGGGTCTAGTGGGACCGTAAAACCATTGAATCTTGAAAGGGTCGAGTGGGACCGTAAAGCCATTGAATCTTGAAAGGGTTAAGTGGGACCGTTAAGCCATTGAATCTTGAAAGGGTCGAGTGGAACCATAAAGCCATTGAATCTTGAAAGGGTCGAGTGGGACCGTAAAGCCATTGAATCTTGAATAGGTCAAGTGGGACCGTAAAGCCATTGAATATTGAAAATGCCAAGTGGGGCCGTAAAGCCATTAAATCTAATAAAGTTGCTTGGTGGGGCTGTGATTACCATCTATAAATAAGTTGTGTCCTAAAGATCATGATTTATATTTGGGAATTGAGTGGTCTTGTTGATATGTAATCGATTAAGTCGATTGATCTTTGCTTTGATATGATGTTGTGAATTGATTGATTGAAGGGAAATGATCGTGAGTGATCTTGTTGGTGTGTAATCGACTAGGTCGATTTGATCGATGCTTCGATCAGTGATGTGATTACTTAAGTGCCTATTTGATTTGTGCTAATATGCAGGTGGAATTTTAGGCCAAGGTAAGTCCTCCGACTCATGTTGTGTATAGGCGACCCTAAGGTGTATTAGTTTACTAATCGGGTCTTAAGGGTAGAACTTGCAAAGACGTAGTCTCATCTCGGTTATGGGACAACATTTCAGAACCCTGATGAGGAACCTGAGGAGAAAGAACCCAAAGAGGAGTATCTAGAGGAGGACCCCGAGGATGATCCAGGGTAGGATCCTGATGATAGCTGAGACCCCACTCCTATCTGATGACATTTGTTGTAGAACTTGTTTGAGTGGAAACCGAACCTTTTTAACTTGGCTTGTATATGTATATGTATGACTGAGTTATTATATATGTACATAAGAGTGTTGGTTTTCGGGTTCGAGTTTCTAGTCCTAGTTGTATATCATTACTTTATTGTCTGGGGATTTTATAACTGCTTCCGCATGTGGTATTAAAAAGGAAATGGTCAGCGATATGTAGTCCTGTGATATCGTATTTTAAAATCGACCAAAGGTAAGAGATGTGTGCATGCCTGAGGATTAGGGTGTGACAAGCCCTGATATTGTGCATGCTGTAAGTATGACTAGCAGATATTGGTTTGATCCAGTAGAAGGGCACTGGATAATAATCAAGAATATTCTTAAGTACTTGCGAAGGACTAAAGATCTATACTTAATATATGGAGAATGAGAATTTAAAGTTGTAGCTTATACGATTACGATTTTCAATTGGATTCTAATGATTATAAGTCTATGTCTGAGTTTGTCTTTACATTCAATGGTGGCGCAGTTAGTTGGAAAAGTTCCAAACAAAGCATAACTTGGAGTTGTTCCCTCAGTTGAGCAACCGATTACATTGTTTTGTGACAATAATGGGGCGATAGCTCAAGCCAAGGAACCAAGGTCTCACCAAAAGTCCAAGCACATTGAGAGACGCTTCCATCTCATCAGAGAAATTTGCGAGAGATGTGATATCGCCTTGTAGAAAATTGCCTCAGTAGAAACGTGGTAGATCCCTTCAGTAAGGCCTTACCTTAGTCTTCTTTTGAAAGGCATATTGACAAAATGGGTTTGAGGTACCAGACAAGTTGGCTTTAGTGCAAGTGGGAGATTGTTGGATGTATGTCCTAAAGCTACTATGTAATAGTTACATGTTAGGGATTTCGGTTGTACTATCATTATTATTATTTAATTAATGGTAATGACATATTCATTCATTTGTCCAATTATTTTATATTTATGAATGATTCCATAAGATCAGTTGCAACTAGACATATTCTTGAGACGTCAAGAATATATGTGACGGGTTCATAATTAGGCTGAATCTTTAAACCGTTCCTAGTCAATGGATTATTGAGTTGATATTCATAGTCCTGTTGAAACCAGTGTGTTCTTAACTTCATCATTAATTATTGGATATTTAAGGGAATGATGAGTCACATGTCATTGGATATTATGATGCATGAGTTAGAACACAGGTGTTTGTATTAGATAAGTTCACTGAATGTGATGCATGTGGAACAATTAGCGACATGGAAGCTTTTAGTATGGTCAATGTCTAATTATTCATGCTTTGGTCTAAAGTAAATAATCCTTAGACCTGAGTCACGGTGTTAACTTGTGTGTTGAACAAATATGGTTCACGGGTGTACATAATGCCGGGTTGTTGATTCGTCTTTATACTTGATGGTCATAGTTTGTTCATATACGAAGTTGCACGTGTACGCAATATGGAATATGTCTCCTTATTACATGGAAGGTATAATAATAATGTCCTATGCAATCTGATTATGACAATGCATTGAAATTCTCGGATGGGGTTGTAACCGAGAATAAATTGTTTATGTCTCGAATAAAATGCATGTCAATTAGATTTGTGCATATGATCGAATTGGTGACTTGACAAATATTCCATGGTCTTTGTTTAATCGGAACATAGTAAGACATAAGGATTAAATTACATTGTAACCAAAGCTGACATGTTTATTATGTTCCTAAAAGATTCACACTATCTGAGTAGCCATGACAGATTGCTAGATATCAATAATGGCTTTTAGGACCTAAAGATTAATCCGGACAATTAATTTTTTTGGGAGCACTAATGTGTTAGTACAAGTCTTACTACCAGCTTAGTGATGAACCTAGGGATGTCACACACCATAAACAATTAGGATAACGTGGAACAAGAGAGAAATAATGTTGCAAATGTGTTTGTAATTACTGCAATCGAATTGTGTCGATTTGAAATTAAATTAAATGAGATTTAATTTAATTTGTATTATAGTCACGAGCCTATTTACATGTGATGCACATACATGCCTAAAGTGAATATATGTTAATGTATTCCTAAATGAACATATAAAGATTATGTTCTTTTTATTTTTAAAGGGGATTGATTATTTAGTTATCTATTCGTTTAATTAATTAATGTGCAAATGGTAAGCAATTCTTGTTGACCATGTGCGTTGCCATTTAACAATTAATAAAAATATATATATTTAAAGCTTCATGTATGTGCACAAAGCACATGCATGAAACTTGGATGGTTAGCAACCGTTGACCATCATGCACAAAGTCGTGCATGAGCATTGCTGATCGTCCCTCGATGAGCAACCGTTGCTGATTCAAGTGTATATATATATATATATAATGCATTTTGAAAAAAAAAATGATTGCTGAAAATAGAGCAAAGGGTGTGTGTGTTTTTGTGTTTTTGAGACACGAGAAAAAGAGGGATTCTCTCTCGTTCAGGCTGTGACTAAAACATCAAGGATACGACGGATTGTCTCCATGACATTGCTAGCATGATCATAGTGGTGATTATCCGAAAATTCTCTCTTTTGTTTGATGTCCATTGTTGGTGTGTCTGAACTAGAGGTCCTACGTTTGTGGGGGTTGAATTGTAGAACATCCGAACCAATTCGTATAAAGTGCGCTTCGAGAGGTAATTCGTTTAACTCCCTTTTATATGTAGATTTTTTATTAAAACGCATGAACAACGCCTTCAAAGAATCAGTATAAAATATATCATTTTTGTTTCCACTACCTATACATGATTCATGAAACCCCAACAATTTAAACAGAAGCAATTGCATCATCCATAACTTCTTTGATGGGTAGAATAGTTTTCAAAGGATTCTTTTGAGCCCAAGCATATTAAAAGAGATAATAATGTCCTTATAGATCTTCTTTCCAAACTCAAGGAAGATTTCTCATTGTTCATGTTAGTTTCCAAAAGTCCGATTGATGAATTTTGAACACAAGATACGAAAACTAGGTTCCCTAGAGCCCAACACTCTCTTTGATAATCTCATAACCTCATGTGAGAATATCAATATAATATCTTTAGGAAATATGGTGGGCTAAGTCTTTAATCTATTGACGTGCATTTGGCTTATCCGTTCATTCATCCTTTGTCTTATTCTGTAGATGATGAATTTTTGGGAGAACTCAAATGGTTTCACCGGTATACATTTGATTGTCGCAGTTTGGAGGTTTGATCAGTCCACCTTGTTGTGCATTCGATGGTGGCAATCCTCGATTTTGATCCATCTGTGGCGGTGGCAGCAACTGTGGTGGTCCCATCTATCTCTTGAGACAATTCCTAGCCAAGTGACCTTGCTAGCCACACTCAAAACAAGCACCTAGCCTAGAATGACACATGGCTAATCCATGTCATCTTCCGCAGAAGCGACAGGCACCATTATGTCTTTGCATGGACTTTCCTATTCCACCCTTCCTGTTGGGTGGAATAGGATACCTTCCTTCGGTCATAGGTCTTTTCCCAAACCTATTTCCTTCTCTGCTTGAGCTGAACCTCAATCCAGATGAAGCAGCTTGCTCATTGTGATCTCTCTCTATCTGTTGGGCTCGTTTAAATAGGTCGTTGTAATTTTCAAATTGAATGGCACCAACGGACTTCTCAACTCCTATTAGAGCCCATCTCTAAACCTTCGAGCTCGATCATCGGATCTTCAACCAGTTTAGGAGCGTACTTCGATAATTTAACGAACTTTGCTTCGTACTGATCCACGATTATCGTACCTTGGCGGATGCGCTGAAATTTTGCCATCTTTAGTTCTCTGGCATTGTCTAAGAAGTATTTGCCGTTAAATACTTCAACAAAGGTGTTCCACTCTAAGACCACACCTTCTAGGAATACTACTCCTCTGGTGGCTCTCTACCAAGTGCTTACAATCCCCTGCAGTTGATAGACTATAAGGACGACCGTCTCCTCTTTAGTGCACCTCAGTAGTGCAAATGCTTTCTCTAGGTCCTGAATCTAGAGAGCTGTGGCTTCGGCATCTCCTCTCCTGGCGAACCTTGGAGGGTTCAATTTCAGAAATTGTTCAACCAGCTTATGCATGGGTCTCTCTCTCTCTCAGCGACAACGTTCCTAGCTGGAACTTCAGCAGGTGTGGCAGTAGGTGCGGCAATGGTTGCGGCAGCAGCAATAGCATCAGCGGCAGTAGTGGCGGCTGCGGTAGCAGCGACTGTAGCGGTGGTTGAAGCAGTGGTGGCGGCAACTTGATTCTAGGCTTACTGTCCCACTTGTGCTCCTATAATTTCAAGTGCATGCATGATCTCTTCAATCTTGGGATCACTAGGGGTTGCTACCCCAGCACCAACTGAGGTGGCGTTACTCCACTAGCCCTAGCCTGAGTCGGCACTCTACCACGACCACCTCGAGTACCGACCCTTGTCGGCGTTCTACCTCAAGTCACTAATGTTATTGCCCTCTTTCTAGGAGTCATTTGCTCCTAATCACTCATGTTGTGGATTTTCTACAAAAGCGATCCCCAATTCCATACAGAACTAGAAATTGAGTGATCCCACAAATAATTTACCAAACAACTATCAATCACATACATCAACGAAAAATAGAGGTTATTCCTACTAACTATCCCAAGAACCCATCGCACCTTATCACTCCAACTACCAAACTACTTTGATACCATTAAACGAGGATGTCACACCCCGATCTTCGAGCGTGTGCCCATCCCTTTTTGGTCGATAAAATTTATGACTTCCCAAGATGAGTCGTCGACCCTTTCATTTTATTGCCCATGCAAAAATGAATAATAAATCCCTTGATAGTAACCATCTTGAGATAGAAAAGCAGGACAACAAATTCACAAACAAACATGCTTTAATAAACATATTGAGACATGTACAAAGTCTATAACCAAAAGACTTCAAAAGACCAGCTCTCAAAAAGAAACTATCTTAACTGACCTACTTCTTGGATCCCCTCAGCTCGGCTCTGGGTCCTCTGCTCTACGGCCCTGAAAATTAAGCCCATGACAGGGTGAGATATAAATCTCAGCAAGTTAACGCTCTAAACCTCAATTAAGAGGGTAATACGCCAAGAGGCATCCTAACCACACAGTCATACAACCACAGAGACTTACCTTATCTCAGATCCACCCTACACGTCAGCACAATTCATATCATAGACAACACGAAAGCAAGAGCAACAATCAAGCTCAATTAACTGGAACACCATACTCAAATTTCAAACAAGCACCAGGGTCCTGATTATAGGGCCAAATCGTTATGACACATTTCATACCATGCCACACAATTTTGTCCCATAATTTGACACATTTAACTCAATTAAACATGCGTTCCTAGTTTTGATCTCAACATATAGCACGGCCTACTCTTTTTTCGGCGGTTTTCTGGCATTGCCAACCATCGTCTCGCCCCATTAAGCACGGCTATGTCTTTCTTAAATGGTTTTCCTAAAGAAGCAAGGGTCCAAAATCTACGACGATCGACTTTCCGTTGTCTAGTGGCGTCGCATATAGGGTTAACGTCCAGCTTAAAAGCCCGGGACAGGTTCTCTTAACCAACACACAACCAATCAAACTTGGCCCAAGCCACCGTGCATTGCACTCAAATGCCTCAATTAAAATGGTGAACTTGGCATATTTTCTTCATATTAGAAATACGCGGTAAAATAGTTGTGTGTTGGTACACGGTCAACTCCACCCAAAAAAAGTGATATCCTTCAATTTAAAATCCCACTATTTTATATAGTACAAAAAACCATTTTCGGTGTTAAAACCCGGCACCCGATAATTTCTAAATAATTACCGAAATTTTCAAATTTTAAATTAAATACTCAAAATTCCAATCTACACTCAATTTGCACAAATTAACACTCAATTGTAGAAATTAACCACACTATTGCAATCGGCACGAAATTCCGGTCATCGGCTATCTTAGTCTAATTTTCGAAATATATTTAATAATTAAATAATTACTGAAATTAATTAAATAAATCAATTTAAATAGCAAAAATACTATCTTAGGCTATAATTGCTAAATTAAATATTGAAATGGGCCCAGAAAATTACCGAACCAATGTAGGTAAATAATACGATCTATTTAGTCTCTAATTTAGCCATTTTAACCACCTAACACGCATCATTAACTAATTAAATTACTAATCTAGTCTAACTGACCACCTAATCCATAATTAACCTAAACTAAACACCCATTAAACGTCATTAGCCTATTAAGTAGAGTTTAGTGCATAAACTCACCAGTTTAGAGAAGGGGGCCCAAAGTCAACAATCTCATCCTTTCCATTAATTGCTTGTCCCCTATTACATTTTAACAAGCAAATTCCACAATAAACTCAAATTGATACCAAATGTTGCACCCCCCTCAAGCCTAGCTCCGAATTTCACTAGATTGAACTTCAATTTCCTCACCCGATTCCCCAAATTGACGTCCAAATTTTCCAAGGGAAAAGCCCATACAATTTCTACAATTTCCCATCACTAAATAGCTTGGTAAAGAGGCCAAAAATGTGGCATCCTAGAATTTCATGAAAAGCCCTAAATATGCCATGAGCCATGGATAGGCGATGGAAACACCGTTATTGTATTTTTGTAGCCTTTTTGATCCATGATTCAAATGAGATTTATGGCCAAGTTTTTGATGGATAAATTTTGGGAAAGAAAGTTCTATCTTTGGTCATATGTATTATAAGTTGGAACTTATGGATTTATGATTGCAAGTGTATAGCCATTTAATTTGCAATTTAGTACTTTGATTTAATAGGGATTTAATTAGTTTTTAAAAGGATTAATCTTAGGTTATTTAAGCTTGGGTCTTAGGCCCAAGAGTGTTGGGCCTAAGATGGGCCGAAATGGTTGGCCCATAGAGCCCATGAGGGGCTGTCGACCGCACGAAAAAGGGAGGGGAAGAGACCGGTTTTGCATGCTTCCCCCACTTGTCCCATGGAGATGGCCAAGTGTCACCCATGCAAAGAAGTGATGATGGCTAATGATGGAGGGGAAGAAAATTAGGGGAAATGATGGCCGGCTTAAGCGAGAAAGAGAGGGAGAGAGAAGGGTTCGTCTGAGAGAGAAAAAGAGGAGAGAAAGAGACGAAGAAAAGGAAGAAAGGAAGAGAGGAAGGAGGAGGACCATTCATCGACCGTCCGTCATGCATCTGTCATCCGTCGCCGTGTCCAGTCGCCGTTGTGAGCTCTGCTTGCTCGGTTTAAGGCAAGTGGGATCCTTGATCTACTCTTGCATGTTGTGCCTAGTGTATGTGATTTAATGGTGACAAATTTCGGATGTTTAGGAGGTGAAAAATTGAAGTTTTAAGAGTGGTGTTCTAGAATAGTAAACTGTTCTTGAGAAAACAGCTCGACCATGGATGTTCTAGTGGCTTGCATGTGATGTTCGAGTTGGATTTTGGCTTTGACTTCTGAATGAAAGTTGTTAAGGACTTCCTGGAGTATAAAATACTCAAATTTGGGATAAAAAAAACAAGTTTAAGTGGGTGAAATCTTCATTCTTTGGAGAGACTGGATCTGGAGATTTCGGTAACTACCTTTGATGAATTCATGGACTGTAAGGCTATCTTTTTGTTGAAATTTCATTTCGATTTCTTAACAAAAGATGTAAAGGACATCCTGAGGTTTAACATATCAAAACTTTAGAGAAAAAACAAGAATAGGTAGGTGAAATCGTGGTCTTTCGGAGACGGTTAGATCTGGAAATTTCGGTACTGGGAACAGAAGTTTCAACTGCCTATATTCATTACCTAGGACGAATCTGACTTCGATGTCCTCATGAAGTATGTACCTTATGGCCTTGGCTATCACATAGTTGAATTTCATAATTTTTGAAGGTCATTTGGGTATTTAATCGAAAGTGTTTATAAAACTGTGTAATCTGATGTGTTCTGACTTGGTAACGTTGTAATGCGTGGTCTATAGCGTTTTGTACGAGATTATTTTGGAAAAGTGTTCTGTATGAAATATCTTTTTTTTTTTTTTAATGTCTTGACTGAAACATATTCAAATTTCGTAATTTTTGAAGTTCATTTGCCTATTTAACCAAAAATGTTTCAAAAACTGTGCAATTGGAAAGGACAGAATTAGTAGTGTTGTGATGTGTGTTCTGTATTGAGCTATATGGGAATCTTTTGGTGTAGTGTTCTTCATGAAGTATCTGCCCTTATGTCTTGACTATCACATGTTTGAATTTCATAATTTTTGAATGTCATTTGGGTATTTAATGAAATTTTTTCCTAAAACTGTGCAAGCTGGATTGTGCGAATTTCAAAGGCTGAAATTGACCTTGTTGCCATTACATCATGTGCCATGTTGATATTGAGACACAAATGTGGATATGAATTATGATAAATGAGGATACCGTCGGAGGTGTGAGCCGATGATGCCCCGGGAGTGTTGGGATGCTCAGAGGTGGGTGCCAGATGCTCGGAGTGTGTGTGCCGGATGTTTTCGGGAGTTTCGGGATGCCCGGAGGTGTGTGCCGGAGGTTCCTCGTGACGTCAGGTTGGGTGCAGGCAATAAAATGTGGGATGTAAATTACTGGTCCCGGGAAAGAAAAATGTGGTGACCCAATTGAAAGATAAAAAGCGGAAATTGAATCATGCATGGTATGGTGATATGTATGCATGGCCGTATGATATAATATGATGAGTGCATGGTGGTATGTGCACATAAGGCATGGATATGCATGAATGATTGATGATGAGTGCATGGTTGTATATGCACCTATGACATGATGGTATATGCATGAATGATATGTACTCTACTATGATGTTATGATTGTTCTGTTTGATGCATTGAGTAATTTAATAGATCCTTTACTTGTTGAGTGGTTGTACTCACCCCTTTGGGGACCAACATTTCAGATTAGACAGATGCCTCTCGCTCTGGTCACGTAGGGTACCTTTTACGGCCTTCCATTTGACGTGGAGGTCAATTGTATGGAACTTGATTGTGTCACCATCCCTAGTTTGATGTTCGTACGGTTCGGGTGCTGGTTATGTATCATGTGGGCCTGGCTGGGGGCTCGGTCGTCCAGGAGTTCTTGTCTATCCACATCCGCCATGGCGGATGATGCGGGGGATGTTGCCGCCACCACCGCCCCGTGCACCTGGATGGGTGTGATGGCCCGCGTGAGGAGAGGGAGCTAATGTTTTTTTAATATATCCGACATTTGTAGATGGAGGGTTATACGTGATCGATACAGGGGGTCGAGATCTCTCTTTTGAGTTGTAGCCAAGTTTAGCTAAAAGTCTTGGCTTTTCTTTTTGGTTGTGCCGACCCAAGATGTCCATCCTAAAGATGTAAATAAAAGTGGCTCGGCTTATGTTTTCCTTCGATGTGTAGTAAGTGTGCATTGTACCATCATTAAGAGAGTAGAGGGATGGTGAGACTCGTCTTTAATTTTGCTATGAGCTGCGCTAAACTCTTATAAAAAAAATGTTTATGAACTACGGTGCTTCCGCTAAGAGTAATTGGTATTCATATGGAGGAGCGATAGGTAGTTGTGGCGACCTTAGCTTTTCGGGGGTGCCACAAGCCGGTTTTGGTATCAGAGCAATGGTTATAGATTGGAGTGATAAGGAGCCTCATTCGGGAATTGAGGAGCATGATGATAATGCACACCATAGGGTATTAAATGGAATAATTGGTTAACCTTGAATAACAGGTGATGAGTATTCACTCGTAGATCCCTAGTAGTTTATGATGAGTTGCTTTTAGGTACTAGTAACATGTTTATGTTACTTATGTAGTAGTGGTTGCTTTATATAGAGACAGTGAGTCTTAGATTATTCCTAAGGCAATGCTTGGAAATTACAGGAAAGTCATGGTGCGAGTTGGAAGTACTCATCCATCGATGATTGAAGCCTTTGCTACAAGGGCTGAATTCCGAATGGAAGACATCCTGCAGGCATTGGCGAACATTGGAAATCTGATGGATAGGCAAGCGTAGCAACAACCTAGAATGGAACGTCGCCCCCAAGGACTGGTGGGACAATTTCCTGAAGTTGAAGCCACTTAAGTTTAGTGAAATGGGAAGTCCTGAGGAAGCGGAACATTGGATTGATGAAATGGAGCAAATTTTCCGGTTGTTGGACTACAATGATGCTGAGAAAATAGTTTTGGCAAAGTACCAGCTGGAGGGAAATGCAAAGTTTTGGTGGAGAGCTTCGAAGGATACCATATTTCCACCAGGTGCCGATGTGAACTGGGAAGAGTTTGTGAGAGCTTTCAATAGGAAGCATTTCTCTGATTGTGCTAAGGATAAGAAAATCACTGAATTTGTTCAATTGGAACAAAAGGAGCTGACAGTGGATCAATATGAGGCAAAATTTTCTGAATTGTCTAGGTATGCTCCCAGATTAATTGAGGATCGTGAGGAGAAAGCTAAGAGATTTCTGAAAGGATTGAGGACTGATATTAGGAAACAACTGGTGCCTTTGAGTATAAGGGATTATCATGAGATTTATGAAAGGGCACAATTAGTGGAGCAAGAGCTGGTGAGAGAGCGATCAGAGTTTAAGAGACAGTCGAACTTTAGTGATGTGAGAAAGGGTAAGAGACCCTATCTTGGTTAAGGTCAGACTTGGAATGCGAAGAAAAAGAGCTATTTTGGAAGTTTTGGAAGAGCACCATATCAAAATGAGGAATGTCGAAGGTGTGATGGGCAACATGGCCCAGAACCTTGCAATGGACGACTAAGATGTTATGGTTGTGGGCAAGTGGGACACCTTAAGAGAGATTGCCCACAAGAAGGGTCGCAAATGAGTGTTGGCTCGATGCGACAGGGACAACAGAGTGCTGTTAGACCAAACTTACCAAGGAATCCGCAGAGGCCACCGGCACAAGGAAGGGTGTATGCGGTCACCCAAGAGGAAGTGGAAGCTTCCAAAAAAGGTTATCTTAGGTATGATCCTTATAAATGATAAAAAGGCATATGCATTGTTTGATGCGGGTACTACGCATTCATTTGTGTCTGAAAGATATAAACAGTTGAGTAAAATAGAAACTACATCTCTTGAGACACCTCTCTGTGTTTTTACACCTTTAAAGAATATGGTATTATCTACGCTGGTGTGTGGAAAATGTAAGATAACAATGGGAGGAAAGGATATGGGAATAGACTTAGTCGTAATGGCTATGTATGACTTTGATGTTATCATAGGAATGGACTGGCTTCATAAGCATAGGGCTAAGGTGGATTGCTATAGGAAAGTGATCCAGTTCATGTTGCCTGATCAGTCTAGTTGTGAATTTTTGGGAGGTTAGACCAACCTATCTATAGCACTTATTTCAGCAATAGAAGCCTGTGCGTTACTTGACAAAGGATGTCAAGGGTACCTGGCCATGGTTAAAGATTATACTAAGGAAGAGTCTAAGCTTGATGAAATTCGAGTGATTAATGAATTTCAAGATGTAATTCTTGAGGAGTTGCCTGAATTACCACCAGAGCGGGAAATTGAGTTTGAAATTGAATTAATGCCTAGAACAGGACCAATATCGAAAGCCCCATATAGGATGGCCTTCGTCGAGTTAAAGGAATTGAAGGTGCAACTACAAGAGTTGCTTGATAAATGATTCATTAGGCTAAGTGCTTTGCCTTGGGGTGCACCAGTCTTGTTTGTGAAAAAGAAGGATGGGTCGATGCATCTGTGTATTGATTATAGATAGCTGAATCAAGTGACTATAAAGAATAAGTATCCTTTGCCTAAAATTGATGATTTATTTGATCAATTGCAAGGAAGTTCAGTCTTTTCTAAGATTGACTAGAGATCGGGATACCATCAGTTAAGGATTAAGAAAGAAGACATTCCTAAGACTGCATTTAGGACTCGTTATGGACATGATGAGTTCTTAGTTATGCCATTTGGATTGACAAATGCACCAGCTGCATTTATGGATCTAATGAATAGGGTATTTAAACCTTATTTGGATCAATTTGTGATTGTTTTCATTGATGATATCATGATATATTTTAAAGGACTTGAAGAGCATGAGCAACACTTGAGTATAGTTTTGCAAACTTTGAGAGATCATAAGTTGTATGCTAAATTCAGCAAATGTGAATTCCGGTTGAACCGGATAGCATTTTTGGGACACGTGGTGTCAGGACGAGGAATTTCAGTGGACCCGCGTGAAAGTGGAGATGGTAATAAATTGGCCGAGACCGATAACACCCACTGAGATACGGAGTTTCTTAGGACTGGTTGGTTATTATAGAAGGTTTATTAAATGGTTTTCACGATTGGCAGGTCCTTTAACAAAATTGACTCTAAAGAACGCGGAGTTTGAATGGAGTGGGGAATGTGAAGGGAGTTTTCAGGAACTTAAAAGAAAATTGACTTTAGCTCCAATCCTGACTATACCGTCTAGATCTGATGGTTTTACGGTGTGTAGTGATGCATCTCACAAAGGACTGGGATGTGTTTTGATGCAGCATGGCAAGGTCATAGCCTATGCATCGAGGCAATTGAAACCTCATGAGCTGAATTACCCAACGCATGATTTAGAATTGGCAGCTATAATGTTTGCTTTGAAGATATGGAGACACTATCTGTATGGAGAAAAGTTTGAAATCTATACATATCACAAGAGCTTAAAGTATCTATTTTCACAAAAAGAATTGAACATGAGACAAATGAGGTGGATGGAGTTGTCGAAAGATGGAGTTGTCGAAAGATTATGACTGTGAGATACAATATCATCTAGGAAAGGCAAATAAAGTGGCAGATGCTCTTAGTCGAAAGTTGGCTATGGACATGGCTAGTCTAAGAATAACAGAGTGGAATCTGTTAAAGTCTATTGTGGATTCAGACTTTAAATTGGAAATGGATTACCTTACTAGTATGCTTACTACATTAATGATTGAACCCAAAATTATTCAGAAAGTTGAGATCCTGCAAGAATCTGACCCGGAGATTATGAAAGTAAAAGATGCAGTGTCTTTAGGGAAAAGACCGGAATTTCAAGTCTCTGAAGATGGTGTAATAAGATACCAATGACGACTTTGTGTTCCCGACAATGAAGAAGTAAAGAAGGAAATTTCGTCGGAGGCACATAAGAGTAATTATAATATTCATCTAGAAAGTACAAAGATGTACATGAATTCGTGTCAGCAATTTTGGTGGAATGGCATGAAGAAGGATATAGCTAAGCTTGTCTCTCAATGCTTAACATGTTAACAAGTAAAGGCGGAACACCGCAAACCCGCAGGACTGTTGAAACCATGGGATATATACCAGAGTGGAAGTGGGAACATGTAACGATGGACTTTGTGCAAAGACTGCCAAGGACATCAAATGGTCACGACTCTATTTGGGTAATAGTGGATCGTTTGACGAAGTCTGCTCATTTCCTAACTATCCGTGTAGATTACTCGATGAGTAAACTTGTAGAGATGTATGTAAGCCATGTAATACGCTTGTATGGTATTCCTGTAACGATCACTTCTGATTGAGACTCTAGGTTTACTTCAAATTTTTGGCGAAGTCTTCAAGATGCCTTAAGGACAAAACTTCAATTTAGTACTGCTTTTCATCCTCAAACAGATGGACAAACAGAAAGAGTGATTCAAACTCTTGAAGATATGCTGAGAGCATGTGTCATTGACTTTAAAGAAAATTGGGATGAGAATTTACACCTGATAGAGTTCACCTATAACAATGGTTTTCAGAAAAGTATAGGCATGGCTTCGTATAAGGCATTATATGGAAGGAGATACAGGACCCCTATCTGTTGGAATGAAGTAGGTGAAAGAAAATTGACAGGACCGGAGATAGTACAAGTTACTACAGAAGCGGTCGAAATAATCAGGAAAAGACTTAAGACAACATAGAATAGGCAGAGAGATTATGCAGATAGGCGTAGAAGGCCTTTAGAGTTTAATGTGGGAGATCACGTATTTCTTAAGGTATCTCCTATGAAAGGAATATCTCGATTCGGAATGAAGGGTAAGCTGAACCCTAGATTTGTTGGACCTTTTGAGATACTTGAAAGAATAGGAGATGTAGCTTGTCGTTTGGCACTGCCTCTTAAATTGGGAAAATTACATGATGTGTTTCATGTGTCGATGTTGAGAAAGTACTAGCCGGATCCTAGTCACATACTCGATCATGAAGCCATCAAAGTGGATGAGAAAGTGAGGTACATCGAAGAGCTTGTGCAAGTACTGGATCGAAATGAGCAAGCCCTTAGGACGAAGACAATTCCACTGGTTAAGATATTATGACGACATCATGATATGGAAGAAGCCACATGGGAGAGTGAAGATCAGATGAAGGAAAAATACCCCTACTTGTTTCAAAAGGCATGAGTGATGTCTAATTTCGAGGACGGAATTCTCTAAGGAGGGGAGAATTGCGGCATCCTAGAATTTCATGAAAAGCCCTATATATGCCATGAGCCATGGATAGGCGATGGAAACACCGTTATTGTATTTTTGTAACCTTTTTGATCCATGATTCAAATGAGATTTATGGCCAAGTTTTTGATGGATAAATTTTGGGAAAGAAAGTTCTATCTTTGGTCATATGTATTATAAGTTGGAACTTATGGATTTATGATTGCAAGTGTATAGCCATTTAATTTGCAATTTAGTACTTTGATTTAATAGGGATTTAATTAGTTTTTAAAAGGGTTAATCTTAGGTTATTTAAGCTTGGGTCTTAGGCCCAAGAGTGTTGGGCCTAAGATGGGCCGAAATGGCTGGATGGGTCGAAATGGCTGGCCCATAGAGCCCATGAGGGGCCGTCCACCGCACGAAGAAGGGAGGGGAAGAGACCAGTTTTGCATGCTTCCCCCATTTGTCCCATGGAGATGGCCAAGTGTCACCCATGCAAAGAAGTGATGATGGCTAATGATGGAGGGGAAGAAAATTATGGGAAATGATGGCCGGCTTAAGCGAGAAAGAGAGGGAGAGAGAAGGGTTCGTCTGAGAGAGAAAGAGAGGAGAGAAAGAGACAAAGAAAAAGAAGAAAAGAAGAGAGGAAGGAGGAGGACCATTCATCGACCGTCCGCCGTGCGTCTGTCATCCGTCGCCATTGTGAGCGCTGCTTGCTCGGTTTAGAGGCAAGTGGGATCCTTGATCTACTCTTGCATATTGTGCCTAGTGTATGTGATTTAATGGTGACAAATTTCGGATGTTTAGGAGGTGAAAAATTGAAGTTTTAAGAGTAGTGTTCTAGAATAGTAAACTGTTCTTGAGAAAACAGCTCGACCATGGATGTTCTAGTGGCTTGCATGTGATGTTCGAGTTGGATTTTGGCTTTGACTTCTGAATGAAAGTTGTTAAGGACTTCATGGAGTATAAAATACTCAAATTTGGGATAAAAAAACAAGTTTAAGTGGTGAAATCTTCATTCTTTGGAGAGATTGGATCTGGAGATTTCGGTAACTACCTTTGATGAATTCATGGACTGTAAGGCTATCTTTTTGTTGAAATTTCATTTCGATTTCTTAACAAAAGATGTAAAGGACATCCTAAGGTTTAACATATCAAAAATTTAGAGCAAAAAAAACAAGAATAGGTAGGTGAAATCGTGGTCTTTTGGAGACGGTTAGATCTGGAAATTTCGGTACTGGGAACAGAAGTTTCAACCGCCTATATTCATTACCTAGGACGAATCTGACTTTGATGTCCTCATGAAGTATGTACCTTATGGCCTTGGCTATCACATAGTTGAATTTCATAATTTTTGAAGGTCATTTGGGTATTTAATCGAAAGTGTTTCTAAAACTGTGTAATCTGATGTGTTCTGACTTGGTAACATTGTAATGCGTGGTCTATAGCGTTTTGTACGAGATTATTTTGGAAAAGTGTTCTGTATGAAATATCTTTTTTTTTTTTTTTTAATGTCTTGACTGAAACATATTCAAATTTCGTAATTTTTGAAGTTCATTTGCCTATTTAACCAAAAATGTTTCAAAAACTGTGCAATTGGAAAGGACAGAATTAGTAGTGTTGTGAGATGTGTTCTGTATTGAGCTATATGGGAATCTTTTGGTGTAGTGTTCTTCATGAAGTATCTGCCCTTATGTCTTGACTATCACATGTTTGAATTTCATAATTTTTGAATGTCATTTGGGTATTTAATGAAATTTTTTCCTAAAACTGTGCAAGCTGGATTGTGCGAATTTCAAAGGCTGAAATTGACCTTGTTGCCATTACATCATGTGCCATGTTGATATTGAGACACAAATGTGGATATGAATTATGATAAATGAGGATACTGTCGGAGGTGTGAGCCGACGATGCCCCGGGAGTGTTGGAATGCCCGGAGGTGGGTGCCAGAGGCCTGGAGTGTGTGTGCCCGATGTCCTCGGGAGTTTTGGGATGCCCAGAGGTGTGTGCCGAGGTTCCTCGTGACGCCAGGTTAGGTGCGAGCGATAAAATGTGGGATGCAAATTACTGGTCCCGGGAAAGAAAAATGTGGTGACCCAATTGAAAGATAAAAAGCGGAAATTGAATCATGCATGGTATGGTGATATGTATGCATGGCCGTATGATATAATATGATGAGTGCATGGTGGTATGTGCACATAAGGCATGGATATGCATGAATGCTTGATGATGAGTGCATGGTTGTATATGCACCTATGGCATGATGGATATGTATGAATGCTTGATGATGAGTGCATGGTTGTATATGCACCTATGGCATGATGGTATATGCATGAATGATATGTACTCTTCTATGATGTTATGATTGTTCTGTTTGATGCATTGAGTAGTTTAATAGATCCTTTACCTGCTGAGTGGTTGTACTCACCAATTTGGGGACCAACATTTCAGATTAGAAAGATGCCTCTCGCTCCGGTCATGCAGGGTACCTTTTACGGCCTTCCATCTGACATGGAGGCGATTGTATGGAGCTTGATAGTGTCACCATCCTTGGTTTGACGTTCGTACTGGTTCGAGCGTTGGTTATGTACGATGTGGGCCTGGCTGGGGGCCCGGTCATCTAGGAGTTCTTGTCTATCCACGTTCGCCATGACAAAGTGATGCAAGGGATGTTGCCGCCGCCACCGCCTGGTGCACCTGGATGGGTGTGATGGCTCGCGTGAGGAGAGGGAGCTGATTTTTTTTTTTTTTATATAGCCGACACTTGTAGATAGAAGGTTATACGTGATCGATATAGGGGGTTGAGATCTCTCTTTTGAGCTGTAGCCAAGTTTAGCTGAAAGTCTTGGCTTTTCTTTTTGGTTGTACCGACCCAAGATGTCCATCCTAAAGATGTAAATAAAAGTGGCTCGACTTATGTTTTCCTTCGATGTGTAGTAAGTGTGCAATGTACCATCATTAAGAGAGTAGAGGGATGATGAGACTCGTCTTTAATTTTGCTATGAGTTGCGCTAAACTCTTATAAAAAAAATGTCTATGAACTATGGTTCTTCCGCTAAGAGATGTAACTGGTAATCAGTAGAAGGAGCGATAGGTAGCTATGGCGACCTTAGCTGTTCGGGGTGCCACAAAAATCCCTTCGATTTGGCTCATCCGAATTTTTGGTTATTTTCCAAATCATCTTAATCAATTTTTCATAAAAATCTCGAACTAATTGAAAATTTTTCTGAAGATGAGTCGATATTCTTAAAATAAATTATAACATGAGAGAACTTTCAATTTCTGAAATCGGGTTCAAATTCACGGTTAATTTCAATCTGACGCTATTTTAGCGTGACTTAACCTACCGGGTAGCTTTTAGGAATTTTTAATGCAATTGACCCGTGGTCGATTATTTTCAAGCCACAATGTACATCTTTGACTCATTGGTGACTCTCGGTTGTTGTAAAAATCTCGAGATTTCAAATACGGACACAGGGTATGAAAGTGATAGAAAAATCAGTTTAGTGCCGATCGACATAAATTGTGCAATTAGGTGGAATCACCCACACGCTAATCACATATTTCTATTGAATCGGCCTATCTCCGGTCTTTGATTGATTTTTGACTGTGTCGTAATGACCTTTGCAGACTAGCACGGTCGAGCAGTCGATTCCTGGTCAAATTCTCAAGTCTACTGCGTTAAAATCCCTTAATGGTTTTCCCAGATAGTCTCTCATGATTGATCAACTCAAAAAATAGAATTATAGGCGTGTCGACGAAAGGCCCGATTCATTTAATTGAAAATAAAATCAAAATTTTAGGATGTCACATTATGAGCATTACCTCTAAATCTTGTCCTTTTCTCCCAATGAAAAAGAGGAGGATCACGACACATAGGTTTGCTAAAAAATGTAAACTAGGTTAGACTTAGGATCATTCTTTTAATAAGTGATTAGCTTAGTTTACATTAATATCATCACCCTTAATAACATGAATAGAGTTTAGGCTCAGCTTAATCTAGGGTTAGAATTAGTCTCTAGCATCAAGCTTATGGAGGTTCATGCCTTAAGACTCATAAGAAGGCGATGTAAAATTCTTTGCTCAACAAGTATTGGTTTTTCATTTACGCTTTTTCCTTCAACCTTTTAATACTTGGATGTTCCATTCGTGCAATTTTAATATATTGGTTTTATTTATTTATTTTAAGAATGGTTAGAATAAACCTTAGGACCATAATATATCCAATGCATGAACATCTAGAAACTTGAATGACTTTTAGGGTTCATAATTGGTAACAAAAGCAGTTTGATTACTTAGATGAACATCTCAACCAAGTTAGAGGTGAAGTAGCTAGAAAGTATCACCTAAAGGGGATGGATAGATGATTCTTAAAATCTTGATAATTTAAAGCAAATTAGAAAGAGTCAAGATTAAAATCTGAACAGGGGTCAAATTTTGGAATGTGCTATAGAACGAACTATTAAAAGCACCTTGTAAGTGTGCAATAAACTATAAAAGTGAATTGAAAGAGATTAAGGATAAAAAAAATTTGTACATAAGATTTTAGGTGGTTCGACTTAGATCAAACCTATGTTCACTCTTCCAAGTCAATAGACTACCAGCTAAATTTCATTAGATGATCAACAAGAGATTATAATATTGAGTGTTTACACTCAATGTATTAAAGATCACACTATCTCGCTCAGTTACTCTTTTGATATTTCTCTCACGATCACAAAATCGAAGCTTAGTAAAGACAAGTGTACGGTCAAAATATGCTTATACTTTGGAATTAAAAAAAATTGGGCCATATCTCTCACATGCTCCTCAACACCTTAGCCTTTTTAAAAATTCCTCTACTTCCAAAATAGCCATTAGACAGTCTCTAGAGGATCATCTTCTAATCTACCCTTTGGAAAAATCTCTATCAAGGAGATTGAGTAACTATAAAGTGAAAGAAGCTGAATCTCCACTTAATTCTAGTTGCTCATACAATCTGAGTCTTGGTTTCCACAAATAGAGCTTTTTCCTTTCGAAAGGACTTGTCTCAAGACTAACTTACCAATCAAATAAGATCAAGTTAATAAAATCTTTCTAGGTGCAAAATCCAAACCAGATTACCAGCTATTATACAATCTAAACCATGGTCTCATCCTAAAATTATGTCACGTTTTGAATTTGAGTCATGTTTAGAACTTGTGTCATGATGGGAACCAAAATAATATTTTTTTGAGGCTTGAAGATCTTAGTGTTCAACATAGAGTCTAAACTTAAGTTTGAGCTTGTTCCGTCTGAAGTAGACTCAAAATCTAGACTTGAGTTTGAGTCGAATCAAGATTGTTAAAGGCTTCATTGTGAGAGTATTTCCCTTATTTGACATATGTCAAGACATTAATTAGACTTATGAAACTCTTATGGATAGTTTTGTCAATTTCAAAATTTATTAGGAAGTTTTGTCAACAAGGGGTATTGAAAAGGCACTAATTAGATTATTAGTATAATCAAGTTCCCGAACCTTGAAAAACTCTGATTACAAAACTAGTGAGACAATCTTTTGTGCCTCACTTGGTTTTTAGATGATCCCAAAAGGCTAGTGGCGATTGTCTTTTTACATAAAAACCTTTAGGATTAATCCAAACATAAATGAACCTAAGATCATGCAAACTAAGAGCTTAGGAGAACTCAAATTTAAATGAGGGTTGTTAACCTGCCTTTTGGGCATTATATCTAAACCTTATCCTTTTCCTCAAATGAAAACTTAGGAAGGGCTATGATAGACCTTATCCTTTTCGATTTTTGTGATGTGGGTTTCACTTGGCATTGACTCCCACTTGGTGTGTGTCTATGGGCAGAGGTTGCACAATGAGGGTATCCTCTCGAGGAGAAGGAGGCGGCGGAGGAAGTCGAGGAAGTAGAGGAAGCCGATGAGGACGAGGACAACGCCAAGGCCGAGCCGATGAGGAGGGAGTCGAGTGGCTGAAGTTGGATGAGGGCCTTTACGAGATCAAGGCCATCCGGCGCAAGAGGGTTCGCAAGATCGTCCCCTTGAAATTTTACTTTCCCATTGTAGTCAAGACCTCGTTTTTCACTCCTAGGTTCGTCGTTACTGTCTTGTTGGTTCTTGTTTCATAACTTGCTCTGTGAGAGGAGACCGTGTTTCTTTCAAACACATGAAGCCAATAATATGTTTAGGGCTGAACAATGTTTCGACCCTAATTGTTTTCTTGTTTCATAACAACTACCTGAACAATTTAAAGACCCGAAACATGAAGTCAACTTGTTTCGTGTTTGATTTGTGTTTGAGTCATGTTCGGGTTGGGTTGGGTTTTTCGACACCCCTACGTTAAACCCATGCATTGACACCAAGGACCAAGGCATTGGCATCAGAACATGGGCTTGGCTTGATAGACCTGAGTCCAAGTGATGTGAACTTGGTCCTAGATGCTAGGGACCCAAGGATAAGTGTTAGGGTTTCCATACCTAAGAGTAGAGTTTTTAGTTCAAGCGCTGTAATTCTGTCATATTTTGGAAAATGATTTCCCATTTTGTAAAGAGAGAATCATTTTCTCGGGTTAAGCATAGGTTTTTTGTTGACTTGGAAAACATTTTCCGTTCACAAATTTTTCTAAGCCATCCGAATTTTGGAAAATAAGGAAAATGTTTTAAAGGGAAGCAAAAGGAGCTCTAGACACAATTTGTTTCTTGGAGGATGAATGATTTAGATTTTTTAAAATTATTAGTTAATGAAAAATATTATCATTATTGACATTAGCTTACCTCTAAATATTTTCACGTATGATTGAAATTATTTTTTGTTCATTCATTTTCGTAAGCAATGCAAACAATCATTTTTAGAATTTTTTCTTTCCAAATCATTCATTTTTCTGCAAATCAAGTAGAGTCTTAGTGAGTAGGTCTTTCTAGTTTAGGATTAGACATAGACTAAATTTCAGAATTAGTTCACAGGGATCATGTCCCAGGACTCAATAACAAGGCCATGTATATCCTTTACTTGACATTATATTGGGTTTACTTTCTTGCAATTTTCCTTTGTCACATTGATTTGGATCGTTGACTAAATCAATTGCACACCCATGTATGGACATTATTTAGTGGCGTAGGATAATAAAATGTGTGAATATCGAATGAAACTCATTCGCAAAAGATTGAGAAGCGGTACCGAAATGGCGTTAATGAGAAAATTAGTAAAACAAAGTCTCCAACCTTAGAATCTCTAGTTTGTGGGAAGTGAGACTGACATAAGATAGATTATTGGTGACTATAATTAGATAGAAAATTTTCATTATTTAATTGATCTCTCAAATGTCGCAATGGGTTACGGGTTAGGACAACCCACACTGAACAAAAGCAAGCACCTCAAATATAGGGACCGCCCGTTCCTATTCCACAAACCGTTAGACCAGCTCCCTCTCCAGACAAGAATTTTTAGGGAGGGTTGCGACATTGTCGATGGAGCTTGGCTCTAAGAGGAGAGAGGAAAGTGGAAATATGTGAGAGAGATCGTCATTGTGGCATTTGGAGAGGGAGAGAGTATTTCTACAGAAGTTGGTTGTGGGGTTTACATAGGCAAATTTTATTCCTATGATTACTCCTTTCACGGGCAAACTTGTCCAACTCTATAAAAAGCTTTGGCTATTAAGTACTAAGGTGGTAGATTTAGCCTCACCTTAATGTTACAGAAATTGATTGTTAACACCTAAGTTGATTGTCGATGGGGTGCTTGCGAAATTCAAAATCCCCGTTCAAATTCGTCGCCTCATCGGCTGCAAATGAACAGCGCAGTGAGGCAGGCAGCTAATGTAAACGTAAAATGGATGCTGTCGAAGACGGTGACTACCTACCGAGATGGGCACGAGTAGCTTCCCAATGAATCATTGATGGCATACGAGACTTCCATTTGAACTTAGTCTTTGATGGTTATGGAAGCTGTCCTACTGCTAGTCAATAAGGAAGCTTTTTCTTTTGTATTTAGTCATTTTTGGGATTTGCAAGCAGGTTTATATTTTGAGGGAGGGAGGGGGGGGGGGGGGTGTTGAGGGCTGGCTTGAGGTGGCAGCGTACTCAGAACGACGGCTCACGATCAACCTATTCTTATGGACCGACCACGAAGTTCAAGAGCAGGTAGTTTTCCATTCACACAAGTTTTTGTTGCCGGTGGTGTAGGACATCTTTAAAGCCCAGCTTCAGAATCTAAGATATGCTTAATTAAATCCTAAACATTTCCACATTTTGCAAATTGAGTCCATCCGGCTAAATTTGATGGGAATTTGCTGACATGAACGCTGGTTGTCTAACGTGGGATGGCTGGTGTTGACGTGAAGAACTGTAATTGTGTGATCCTAGGGGATGAAAATGCCCAAAAAAACTTCCCCACCAATGGCTGACGTTGCTGACGTTGCTGACGTGTATAAAAAAAAGACAAAAAGGAAATTGGCTTGAGCCAAGACCCGAGAAAGCTAGAAGGATCATCATTAAGAGCAGTATCAAAAACAAAGCTGACAGAAGTAAAGTGAATCTAGTAGAGGGCTGAATAGATAACTTGATCGACGAAAAGACGCTGGAAGTTTTGTTCAATGGTTAACGTTACCCGAATCGAATAGTGAGGTCGTTCAACCAAAAAGTCCGCCCGAGACAATTTGAGGTCATCGATTTGGTTCTGTGGAAGATGTTACCCATTGCATGAGATCCCCTTGGGAAATTTGCTTCAAAGTATGGCAAGCTTGAAGTTGTAAAGAAGGTGCTCCCTGGGTGGACAGATCTCAACAGAAGTGGGTGGTCCGGAATATTTAAATTTGGTATAATGCTGATGTTGTTAAGTACTTTACATGAATTGAATCATCGACTTGGAAGGCCTTTTTCGTGCACTTCAAGTCACAGCATGTCTATCATAGCATTTTGCATTGCATACATGCGCATTGTTGCTCGACGCACCATGCAATCGTAGGGATGCCGACATTAAAAGGCCTTTCCTTTTTTTTTTTAAGAGAGAGAGAGAGAGTCGTCTGTGACTAATTGTGGCATTTTTCTAGGAACAGTGTGAAGACGAGAACTGTTTACCACAAGTTGTCTGTCCTAATCAAATCTTCTCCAGATACCTGTCTATGTAGCGGACCTTAACGAGTTCAGGGGACATGCTGAAAATGCCAAAAGAGGGGCGGCAACGAAGAAAGGCAACCCTTGTCCCACACAGTTCCTTATAAACTTCGGAGAGATGAGATTCACATAGAGAGTTCGCTATCGTTTAAGGTAAAGGATTTCTATGAAGTACCTAAATCTATGTATGTAGTCTAATCCTTGTGGAGAATAGGAAAAGAACTCTTAGACATATACAAGACTCTTAAAACTAAATTGATTACGCAGAAGAACTACTTTTTTTTTTGCCATATGCAGGAGCGCTTGTGGTAAATACAGAACGCCCACCTTTGTTACTTTAAAGGGAGGGACTCCACCCAAATATTAAACGTTCTATAAAATGCCACCGGGTTATGGGGCTATGGTTAAATCGTAGAGATTTTTATACTGATACCGTTGGTCATCAGGAGTTCCACTTCCTGCAATCAGTGTAAAGCACATCTGGTAGATGGCTGTGCACACATGGACCCTCCGGTTTTATTGTCCAACGACCTAAACCGTGCTCGATGAGCGAGTCATCGTATGCATTAAAATAGTGGAAATGACCCGGCCACTGCACGCTGCAAAAGAAGAGTGTACCATAAATCTTCGGGAAGAATTTAAAGCCCCAATACTTATTGGGAGCGATGTCGTGGAACCCTAGATCGTCGTCCTTAGATTGGCAATGGACTCTGAGCGTCACTCTTCCTGGTAATTTGTTGGTGATTTGTACATAAACTATGAAGACATCAAATATGCCAGCAAATATGCCAGCAGCGTTAACTTGATGGAGAGCCATAATGGCCACTAGCACGAGAAGGATTCTTGCCGATGGGACCATATTTGGGAGCCGTTCTTGGCTTGAGACATGCATGGCAAAGAATGGGAGACCCACTTTAAGGAGTCATTCGAGATCTTTCCATCAACCGACGCTTCTTAAACTCATCATTACGTAAATTAATGTACGTTGCAGTTACTCATGGGTAAGATTTTTGTATCTACATCTATCATCATAAACAGTTAAAAGTTTGGAGCATATATCTTTCAAATGACACACATCGCATCTTATAGATTGGGGCTACACCCACACCCTAAATGGCTGGCCATGACTCGCACTTGGAAATCAGATGAATTGGTCATGCACCTTTCGGTTTGGATCTCATGAATCCGTGTGTCGGCTGAGCCGTTTGCTCGAGTACTTTGTCATGATTCGTCTGTTAAAGGCCAGAGTCGAGTTGAGCAGCATACTGGCGGTTTTTGCCGCAGCTTGTGTTGCAATGCTCCAGTGGTGGCGGCGACAATAACACAGATCACAAATTCTTCCTTACGTGGTAACGCGGTAGCCCAGGGCTGGCACCGGAAGGGACATGGTTTGGCGGCCCCATGAGGCGTGGTCGAATAGGAATGGAACTGAAAGAGGAGAACATGAAATGGACGCGGGCGCGTTTGTAAAGTGAATTGATATGATGAAGAAGATGATCGTGCCAAGTGTTTGGCGCGTGATCTTTTGTTATTGGGTCATAGCCTTGGCGTGACTTTGTCATTGAATTTCTTTTTTTCACGTCATTAAATATCCTTTTTCCTCATAAGAGATTTTCTTAATGAGACTTGTTACGAAAAATGATAAATGGTGGGGTTCATCATATGATTTTGGCGGTCTTTGCTTTGATTGAGGAAAGGGACACGTTACTTTGGGCAATTTGATCTGTCCAACATTCTTTTGTTTGTTTCTAGCCATATGGATGCAGATTTGGCCCAAATCTACCTTTTATATATATATATATATATGTATGTATGTATGTGTGCGTGTGCGTGTGCGTGTGTGTGTGTGTGTTACCTTAATGATGTCCAATTAATTAATTAATTAAAATTTCATTTTTAGATGATTCTTTTCTAATCTAATATGAAAAATAAATGTAAGTAAATGATGAGAAGTAGAGCAATGAAATTGAAATGATCGCTTCGTTTGGGTGTTCCAATTTCTACTTATTTAATGGCCAATCAATTTAAGTGTGTTACTAAGTTCAGAGAATATGAAGTGTCAAAAAATCTTCAACAAATGCAGCTGGGGCTGGAGGAGACATGCATGTATAGGAGCAGTAGAGCAGTTCAAGGTTGGGGTAATTTGTTTGAAAGAAAAGGTTCAAGAGAGGGCCGGTCGTTTATTGGAAAAATAGGACAGCGAACTTAACTCCCCGATTCTCATTGCTATGCATTATTCCTTGGTAATCTCTAGTTTGATACGGGAATTTAATTAGTATATTGTTTGTAATGATGTGCGTTACATGTTGATTAGCACCTTTTCTCGACTAGTCTTTCCATTAGTATCTTGTCAGCGTCCTTGCTCGAAATGGTCCATGAGAGGGCCAGTGGTTTACCCGAAAAATCGGACAGTGAACTTAACTCCCAATTCCCAATGCTATGCATTGTTTCTTGGTAACCTCTAGTTTAATAAGGAATTTAACTAGTTTGTCGTACTAGTATGTCGTTCATGGTAATGTGTGTTACAAGTTGATGGGCACCTTTCGCCAACAAGTCTTTCCGTTAGGGTCTTTTTAGGGTTCTTGCTTGGGGAGATCTAATTGTACTTGTTATCATCATAGCGCACCTCTTAGTGATGAAATGATACTACTGTGATCCAAGATTTGTATCTTGACGACACATTGGATAACCTTTGGTGGGACTAGAGAAGATCTATTGTAATTTCATTTTGCGAAGCGGAAGCTTTTGACGAGTTTGCTCCGTGGTTTTTTCGTAGCTTGGGTTTCCATGTTAAATCTCGTGTCTAGGTTTGGCATTACCCGATTGACTGTTATATTATTGAGTTTTTATTATACGCATTTAATTATGCAAAGAGGGGAGAAGGAATTTGTTGCACACAACGAGATGAGGTCATAAAAATCTTTCCGCAATAGATAGCTTAGAGGAGAAACGAAAACTACACTCTAGTGGCATGACTTGAAAGAGCCCTTTGGGGTGATTGGTCGATTATGTTCGGCTTTTGGTCCTAACATTGTGAACAAGTATCTTAATGTGTTTTAGATGTAGTCATAATTATAAAAATTGGAAGAAAAACCATCGAGACAAGTAGTTGAATTTTTAGCGACTTGAGGTACTACGAAATATTACTTTGAAGCTACATAAAAATTATTTGCGACTTATTTAGTGTCTTAACCTCGGCTTTTCAATGAATCTAGTCCGACCTAAGTGAAATCGGTCTTTGCTTATTCTCGTCTTGGGTGAATAAGTCCTGGATTTGATTGTGATATGAGGACACTTCACAAATCAAACAATGGGTTATCACAATGACAATGCCATCGATGGAAAGCAAGAGTGAAAGACAAAAAATATAAGAGAATTGTGTCTGCTCTATTCTAGTCTTATTTTATTAGATCAAAACAATCTTCAATCACACATGATGGCATGGTTTATGCCGGCATATACTCACGGTCCCATGTGTTGCTATTGCTGCTAAAGTAAACCCGTCATCCCGCACAGATCAATAGCACTGGATAGAATCACAGCGATCCTCGTCTCGGTTCGTCACGAATGTGGTTGAACTGCTTATACCGCCCCTTCCACTGGGCGGAGCAAAAGAAGAGGGTATTCTTGAAGACATTGATTCGGAAATGGATTAATTGCTCTTGATCCGGGTGGAGGGTCCGAGTCCCGAGATCACCGTTCTTAGATTTGCAATTAAGGCTCCGTTCGTTTCACGGAAAATATCATGTTTCCGGAAAACATTTTCCTGGAAGTTATTTTCCAGGAAAATGACTCTATTTTCCGGTGTTCGGCCAACATCTAAAATTTGAGTGGAAAATATTTTCCACTTTAGTTCGTTAAACTTAAACATTTTCCTGGAAAAAATTATCAAAAATTAAATTTTAATATTTTTAATTGACCCAAAATTTTATTTTATTTTATTTATATTTTTAAAATGATTTTTTTAATTATTTATATTTTTTAAAATAGAAATTTTTATTATTTATTATTTCTTTTTTTTTTCCTTCCTCCTTCCGTCTCCTTCTTCCTCCCGATTCCTCCCGAGCGGCGTCGTCGGCCGTGGCCTCCTTCCTCCTCCTTCTGCCGCCGCCACCTCCTTCCTCCCGAGCGGCTTCCGCCGCTCGCCACCCCCTTCCTCCCGGCCGACCAAGACCCGGTGGCCAGATCCGGCGAGCTCGGGTGAGATCGAGCTCGGCCTATCTCACCCGAGCTCGCCGGATCTGGCGACTCGAGCTCTGTCGCCGGATCCGGCGAGCCGCGAGCTGCGCCGCCAGATCCGGCGAGCTCGGGTGAGATCGAGCTCGGCCGATCTCACCCGAGCGCGCCGGATCTGGCGACAGAGCTCGAGCTAGCCCGGATCGGGAGCCCGAGCTCTGCCGTTAGAGCGGCTTCGAGCCGCCGGGGGAAGCGGAGCGCGGCGGCGGCGGTGGCTTCCCGGCTGGAGCAGGCGGGCAGGAGCGGAGGAGCGGCCGGGGAGGGCGGAGGCTGATCCCGGGAAGGACGTCGTCGAAGCCTCCTCTGCAGGGAGAGCAAGAAAGAGAGAGAGAGAGAACGAGAACGTGAAGGGAGGAAAGAGCAGCGGGAGCACGAGAGCTCGTGAGAGCTGCGGAAAATGTTTTCCTCTTTTCAAAAGAGGAAAACATTTTCCACTCATTAAAGAAGGATTTTCCGTTGACCGGAAAATATTTTCCGTTGACCGTGTGTTTTCTGCCATCCGAACACCGGAAATTTCGGAAAATATTTTCCTGGAAGTTATTTTCCGCGAAACGAACGGAGCCTAGCACGAAGTCACTGGGCAAGTTGTTAATGATGTGGACATGGTACATCCTGAATAGAGTGGCTTGTAATGGTGGAAAAGGGAATATGAAGGAAAGTGACCGGAAAAAGACAAATGTGAATTGGCTTAGGGATTTCATTGTTTTGAACTATTGTGATGAGTGACGTTTGATGTGGAATCTTTTTGATGTAGTTTATAATCAACATTCTCTCTCCATGATGAACAATTATGGTAGCCCCATTAGTAGGATAAACTGTATCGACATTTTCTCATTATGTTCGTTCTGTACTCTATATGCATGGTGCATGATTAAATTTCAGTTACAAACGCAAAATTTTTTAGAACATTCCACTTTCTTTCTTTGGCCAAAGAATATTCCACTTTAGCAAAGACTGCTAAAAAGTTTGAATACACGGAGGAAGCAAGTTCATGATTATAATGTAGTAGAGGAAGTAAGTGAATGGCATTTTGAATTTAGAGCGGGTGGTCTAAGTTCATCTCTTGTGCCTCAAAATATATTATTGGGATAATTTTAAAATCCTCTCTAATTTTCACTCCGATAATGGGTTGTATTTGCAAAATGAATGAACATGATGAAGAAGATGATGGGACCAAGTGATCTGGGTGTATTTTTTACTTTTCGGTCAAAGCCTGGGAGTGATTTATTTATTTATTTATTTATTTTGTCTCACATCATGAAATTTCTTTTTTCATGATAAGACATTTTGTCCATGAGACTGTTAGAAAAATAATGCATGGTGTCTATTCCGCATTTTTTTTTTTTTTTTGTTTCCACACATATGGATGTGGATTTAGCCCCACCCTACCTTATCTTAAAAATAATCTTATGTATAGAGAGGGCTTCGGTACACTAACAATGTCCAATCAATTAAACTCTCATTTTCAAATGGTTCTTTTCTAATTAATATAAGAAAATATACGTAAATAAATGATGTGAGGAGTAGAGCAAGGAATTTGAAAGGGTTGCTTAGTTCTTGTTGTTCCAAATTCTACTTATTTAATGGAAAACCTATTTAAGTGCGTTACAGACACAAATAAAATAAATTAAGTGTGTTACTAAGTGCAGAGAATATGAAGGGTCAACAATAAGTCTCTATCGTTCTAAACAGTTAAATTATGCCTACTTATACACTGTCGCATTTCCTACTAAGAGTTAAATTTGAAATTACCACCATCTGGATTTTTGGATAACTCCGAGGGCATAAATTGAAAGTGAGGTCCTGTTTAGGGAAAAAATCACATTACTTCCAGCTGTTAATAAAGAGTCCAGGAATTGTGATGACTCTCAAGTTGTAATTAACATCATGGGTCCACTTCTCATCGAGGAAAAGTTTTTTATCTATCAAATACAATTTTGAAATTAAAGATAAAGATGTGTTTCTTTTCTTTGGTTGAAGATAATGTGCATTTCAATTATTCAGTCTCATGATGAAAAGGTGTAGAGAAATTGTGTATTAATTACTGGTCTAGGGCGTTCCATGTATCACAAAGATTATATTTCTGTATTTCGTAGTTGTACATACATGGACCATCCGGTATTATACTCCATCGACAATCCCTACACTTAAGGATTATCTCTGGTGAAGGTAGTAAAATTGACCCGGCCATTTCATACTGCTAAAGAAGAGCATCTCCAAAAGAATAAAAAAACACAAAAAATGGGGCTGAAATTTGAAACGTCAGTAGTTGGCAGCGGCAATGTAGTGAAAGCCGAGGTCGTCGTCCGTAGAAGGGCAACCATTCTTGCGGACAAGATCACGTGTTGTGTTCGCTCTTGGCTTGAAATGTGAATAGCAAAGGGTGGAAGAACTCTCACTATTTAAGGAGGAAAACAGAGGTTACATATGGTAGGAGGATTAATAAATCTTGTACTTGACTAAGCATATTGAAGACGCATACTTGGACCATTATGAAGATGGATAACGTCCCAAACAGAAAGATATGTTGTGTCTGTCGTTCCGGTTAATCCTAAGAATTAATTCTCCTGACACAGCGCGGAAACAAATGGTAGTCCTCGTACTTATCCCACGAACATTTATTTAAAAAAGGAATAAGGGGCTCAAAAATGAAATTAGTCACTCTAATTATGATATAGTCAACCGAGGTTGGACCCTACTAGAAAGGTCAACTCCCATACTATTGGACCAGCAATTTCAATTGTTGGCATATCTTGGATTGAATCATCTATAATAGACATGTTGAAAATTCTCTGCACCCTAAGCTAATATGATTCCACGAGGAAGTGTTTGTTGGAGAAAAACTCCTATGATGTTGTGAAACTGACAAAACTTATCTAAGTTCTATTTAAAAGAGTGCTAGACTTCTGTGTTAAAGTCTATCTTACATCAAAAGTCTACCAATTCTGATAAGTTCCAGACTGAACACAAGAATGAAGACTTAATCAGACTCAGGATTATTTTTCTTCCTTCAAGGTTTCAGTATGTACAAGATATATTAGGCTTTCTAGTTAGAAATATCACTTACCATATTGGTTATCTTAATTTGAATCCATTTTGAAGAAGCAAATCATTTTGGAATGCAAGCTTATTTGGAAAGAATCTACTTATAGAAACCAAGATACTGATTGTATGGGCGAACAAGATTGACAGACTTTCATATCAAATCTTCAAACAGCTCAAGATTTTTTTGATTGATTCTGTCCAACGGGTAGAACGAAAGAATTATTTTGAAAAGTGTCAACGGTCTAAAAGGCATTAAGGAGTATTTAAGGACGTTTTTCAAGTCATTCGAAGAAGAGTGAAAAAGAAGAATTCCAAAGTCTGAAGCTACCGAATTACTTGTCCTTCATCATTTAGTGCTTAAACTTATACTCAAAAGAGAGAAACTCTATAGAGTGATTGTGTGAAAAGCAGTAAAATCACCTCTCTGAAAAGTTGAGATCACAGGGCCATAACAATCTCTTTTGATTCATAGTGGAAACCAGCCAAAAAGCTATCAGTGTGGGAGAGGTGAACATAAGCTTGACCTAAGCTGAACCACTATAAATCTTGTGTTTATTTTTCTCTACTTTGAACTCTTTTACTTTATTTGCTACGATATACTTATGTGTTTTGAAATAGTTGCTAAATTCTAAATCCTTCTGTAAAGTCTATAGTCAATCGAACTTAGTTTAAAAGTAAAGCATTTTTACTGCATTTTGCAAAAATCTATTTTCACACCTATTCACCCCCTCTAGGTGTTCTACTAGCCCTTTCGGTGTTAATCTCTCTTGGTATCGTATTTTATGCAGACTTGTAAAATTGTTCCTTAGTTTTGAGACTTTTTCCTCCCATACTTCTTTTGGCTAAAGGTAGAAAGGACGCCAGTGTTAGCGCTTGCTTCTATGAACATTTCACAAGAGTTCCATGTCCGCAATTAGAATCTTTAGCTTTAGTCATAACTATAAGTCAAGGCAAGTAAGTCATTGCCACATATGAGAAAAAGTACTAAAAAAAATTATAAACCTATTGCATTAGTACCAATTTAGTCATAAACTTTTCAATTGGACTAATTTAGTCCTAAAAATTTTCATATTGATACAAATTCAGTTCATTTGTGTCACACCTCAGACCTAAAGCGCGCGCGCGTCCCACAGTGGTCAATACAAATGTGACGTTCCCAAGACGCGTTGCCGATTCAATCGGTTAAGTACATGCTTAAGCGAAACAATAACCCCTAAAAACAAACAACATGGGATAGAAAAGCAAAACAACATTCCTCTAAAGGCACACTTTTACAAACAACGGGGTTTAGATACAAAACGAGTCTAGTCAAAAGTCTACAAAAGATCGGCTCTCTAAAAAAAAAGCCATCCTACGATAAACTAGTCAGACACATACGCCAATCCTTTAGACTCCACCTTCACAGACTCTGGGGCTTCAGGTCCTCCACAACCACCACCTAAGGACCTAAAAAGTTAAGTCCACGACAAGGTGAGATATTGTCTCAATAAGTTCACCCCCTAAACCCCTATTAGGAAGGAAATACACTCAGGGTTGGCCTAGCCATACAATACAAAGGACTTATCTCGCCTCAGTTCCTTCCCCGCATGTTAGCACAATTCATATTTCATATACGTGCAATAACATCACTCACCAATTGGAATGCATCACACTATATCTCAATCAATTTCTCGTTCCAATTATTTATCACGGCCACACACGGGCATGACCTACTCCATGTTAGGCAGTTTTCTAGTGTAACCAGGTTAATCACGGCCCAATGGCACAACCTACTAAATGTTAGGCGGTAAATCACGGCCCAATGAGCACGGCCTATTTCCAAGTTCGGTGGTAATGACGGCCCAATGGGCACAACCTACTTTGACGGTTGATCACGGCCCGATAGGCACAGCCTATTCCAAGTTAGGCGGTTCTTCGGCTTAGCCAGTGTCATACCCGATTGCTTACAATTCACAATCAACACACAATTTCACAACCCAATCATCAATTACACAATCCAGCAAGCAATGGCATATTCTAACCAATTCACAACTACCACTCAAATGCACAAATCATCGCTCAACTGATCAATCTAGTAATCAATTACATAATCTAGCCATACCACAGCGATTAGTTCGAAATTCTATTGAGTGGCTATCCCACACAATTTCTGGAAAATATTAATTAATTAATAATTAAATAAATTCCGAAAATTAATTTAATTTAAATAATAAATAATATTAAATAATATTAAATAATATAATTTAAATAATATTTAATAATATTCAAGTTGAATAATTAATTAAATTAATTAAATAAATAATTAAAAGTCTAATCATGCTTACACTAATCTAATTACATAATTAGGCTAATAAAATCATCCCTTAAACTAATCATGCACATAATATAATTAACAATTAACTAAGCTAATCTAACCACCTAAACCATCATTAGGCTAATCTAATCACCATTTAAGCATAATTAACTCCCTAAGCAGAGTTTGGTGAGTAAACTCATCGGATTTGCGAGTCAGTGAGTCCACGGTGACGACAATGTGGAGGTGAGCGACAAACCTCTTATTGGCGACACCAATGGAGGTTGGGAAGAGCTCGGAAACGAGCCACAAAATCCCAAAGCCTTGCTGGTTTTGGCTTCTAATCAAGGCTGAATAGAAGAGAGAGAACCAGTGGCTAAAATGACGAGGAAAGGTTGATTGGAGCTCTGGCGAGGGGTTGGCCGGCAACTAGCAGCAATAGGGGGTCAGGGGGGAGTGGCTGGTAGCTAGGCTAGGTGAAGGAAGGGTCAAAATGGGAGAAAACAAGCTGAAAACGTGAAATAGTTCACTTCAGGTGGACTTCAAGCGATCTAACAAGCGATAGCTTCTCGGCGCGACGGGTGGTGGCGGCTCCATTCAGCGAGCAATTGGGCTCATTCGTACAGATTGGCTCTCATGGACACGATGGTGGTTGAAGCTTGGGCTGATTCTCACGAGAAAGCAACGAATAACTCGAGTTTTTGCAAGAAGGTCAGCTGGAGCAGAACAGGGCCAGGCGGTCAGATTGCCGCTGGCTTCTACGGGCCGACGGGTCATCCGACGGTTCCAACCGACGGTTCCAACCGGCGAACGGCCAAGTCCTACCATACGGTTTGGACCTCTTGAGCGCCGTGATGGGTGGCACGTGATTTGATTCATCTAGGAAGCCAACAATCAACTCAGTTTTGTGGAGGAAGGTCAGCTAGAATAGAAGCATGAAGAGAGAGAGAGAACGAGGGAGAGAGGGGTTCGGTCAAGATAGGGTTGATGGAGGGGAGAGAGAAGGCTGCTGCCAAGGCCCCAAGAGCTGGCCCCAAATCCCCATGCAAGTCCCCTAATCTTCTCTCTCTTCCCTTGCCCTTATCCAAATGCTTTTAGGGGCAATTTGGTCATTTCCACCTTGCACAATTTCCCCATTTGCCCTTGGGCTGAAATTGATGTATGAGCCTAAGAAATGGGCTGGGCAATGATTAGAAATGGGCTTGGGAATTGATTGGGCTCAAATGGGCTTAAGGCTAGGTAATGGGCTTGGAAGATATAATAGTGGATTGGCCTGTCATGGTGGTTGTCCCACCTTGGGCCTAAGGCCCACACTAGCTTGGCCCGGCCCACGTCCTCATTGGCTCGTTTCCTTGGTCTGAAAGTTCATTTTCCAAGTGCTTGGCTTAACTGGTGCTGTTGACTGATAAAGTAGCTTCATCCAAAGTCCGTCCCAAACGTTCCTGATAATTCAAAGTCCAATCTTGGATTCTCATGCCATGTCAATTTCACCCTAATGCTATTTTAGGTATAACTCAGAATGACAGGCGGTTTTAAGGATTCACACGTAACCGACTCGTGCCAACCCATGTTCAAGACATCTCGATGCATGGACGTCCTTGACTACATGAAATTGTAGATGATAGATTCTTATTTCAAAGTACACGATTACTAAGGATCGACCCATGGTTGTTCACGAGCTCGATAATAGTAAACGAAATCACCCGTCGTTCCATTATGTTTGTCTGCAAATCAACTTCTAGTCGTCCTTGAAATCGGTTTGTTTATCTACAGGATCTTCCTCACACAAGTCTCACGGTCAAATCGTTTTCCTAGGTCGAGTTCTTTAGTCGTGCGAGTTTTGTCTTCATTAGTCTTTCCCCTTAAGGTCAGTATCTTAGGAGTGATCAATTCCGAGTGAGATCAACCTACAATGCATTGATGAAATTCACGTTCATTCATCCCTCAAAGGGCTCGAATTTCAAGATGTCACAATTTGGTTAATTTTGGCTGATTGGCACTAACGTGGACGCTAGCTAGTGGTTGGATGCTAACGTGGCAATTTTTAAATAATTTTGTCCGAATTTTTTATTAATTTTTTTATTAATTTTCTTTTTCTTCTTCCTATTATTTTCTTTCTTCTTCATCCTTGGACTTTCCTTGTAGTGGTCGGCAAGGGTCGCGGCCCTTGTTTAGCCTCGCCCAAGGCTACAGGCAAGCCTAGGCGAAGGCTGCCATGGCCTCGCCAGCAATGGGCAAGGCCAGGCGAGGGTTACTGTTGATGAGGGCTTCGCGGCCCTCATCGGAGGCTTGCTGGCCATTGAGAAAAAATTCCAAGGAGGAAGAAGAAAAGAAAAAACAGGAAAAAAAAAAATTGATAAAAATTAGAAAAAATAAAAATTTATTATAAAATTGCTACGTTAGTGTCTGGGCACCGATCGGTGTCTAGGTCAACATTGGCTAACTAAAATTGGCCGGATTGACTAAATTAGTACCAATGTGAAAATGTTTAAGGACTGAATTGATTCAATTAAAAGGTTTAAGACTAAATTGATACTAATGCAATAGGTTGATGACTTTTTTGGTACTTTTCCCATGCAAGTTGTAATAAAACTTCGTATTGGTTTATAGGGATTTAATGAACCACCATTAAATTTCAAAACATCAACTAATCAATCGTATCTTGTGGCATTGAAAAGGATTCATAGACCACTAGAGTATCATAACTTGGCACAAAGGGACACTTAAGTGCCATAACTTATGAAAGTAACACTTAAGTGCCAAAATCGGAGTAAAATGGATCACTTAAATGACAATCTAGCCAAAATCCAGCCAAA